>CM040239.1:17967624-18481129 GCA_022545495.1 Chrysanthemum lavandulifolium | reverse complement strand
ACATTCATAGTAGGAGAAAGAGAGAGTCTTGATGTCGCATATGATAGGTTTCGTAATCTCCTCAACATGTTGGAGTTATACAAGGCTCAAGTATCGGTTGAGGATGCTAATTTGAAGTTTCTATGAGTTTGCCATCTTCATGGCATGTGATTGCTACTATGATCGAGGACAACAAGGATCGGATGTTATGGACTTTGATGATCTTTATCATCAATTGAAAGTGTATGAACATGAGATGAGTGGTCAACCAAATTCTAAATCACAAGATTGCTTTTCTATCATCTCGAAAAGAAGAGCAAGATTTCAAAAGCATCGCTCTCCTCAAAGCACTGCTTCTCAAAGCATCGCTTGTCTACAACCCCCATCATATGCTCAAGCAGCCCCACCATCTACTACTTTAAACTCGGATGAAGTGTGCTCCTTCTTTGCACAACAAGCAAGCTTACCATTGCCACTTATGAAGAGGATCTAGCATGATTGAAGAAGATGCACTTGAAGAAATTGATATCGTGGCAAGTTGCTTTGATCATCGCAAGGATCAAAAAGTACATGAAGAAGACAGCAAAAACATTGATTTCAAACCAAAACAAGGAATAACTTTGACAAATCTAAAATTGAATGCTTCAATTGTCAAAAGATCGGTCACTTTGCAAGGAGTGCAGTGTTTGCTAAGTATCAAGCAAACAGAGCATCCGAGAAACCTAAACTTGAGCTCAAGGAAATTCCAATAATCAAACAAAGGCTTTGGTTGCTCAAGAGAAGTTATCGGGTGGACCGGAGTGAAGAGTTTGATGATGAACCGTGACTCATCAGATGGTAGCAAAGTGGAAGATGCGCTTGAAGACACCTGTGGAAGCATTGACCGAGCATCGCTTTTGATGAAGAATCAACATGCCGCTTTGGAATCGATGATGGCTTTGGAGGATTTGATTGGAGCAAAGAAAGTGAAGATGATCCTGTTTTTCTTGCTATGGTGGCTACTTCACCAACTCGCCTCCTATCTCTCGAGGTATGCTCAAACTGTTATGAGTTTTATCAAAATTACTTAATGCTTATGTGACCGAAAGAGATAATTGTATTAGGGCTAGGTCCGAGGTAGCAAAGTTACCAAATCACTTTAGAATCTATAGAAGCTAAAATCATAACACATGAAAATAATGAAATGGCTTCAATGAAAAATATGAACAACAGATTACCGCTAAAACTCGGTGAATGGAAACTAAATTGTAAAATTGTCAAATTGAGAAATTAACTAAGGAAAAGATGATTTGTTAGCTAAGTTTGTCGCTTAAAGTAGTCCGGCTTATCCCATGTTGCTTATGTTGAAAAACAGAGAAGGGCTTACATTAGAACAAAGCTTAGGATTTGGAATGGACTTTAGCAAGTGTAGATGAAAACCAACCTAGTGATCGTGATGATGGTGTTTTGAGGATATAACCACTAGTGATGATGAGCTCATTAACTATGTAGATTCATCTAGTAATGATGGCTCGATGAAGTGAACCACCTCGAATATAAGAAAGATAATGGTTATCATGTCGCTCCTCATCCCATTAGTCATCACCCTCTAGGCCCGATGTTTCTCGTTATGGTGTTGATAGTCTAGAGTTTAGGAAGAAGCTTATTGCAAAATCTAGAACCGAGAAACCCAAAGAAACCGTTGAAAACAATGTTCAAAATCCAAAGAAGATTTTAAATCAAAGTATCGCCCACAAGCAAGACTCTTCGCAAAACCTTTTCAAAACAAGATCGCTAAACCTTTTGGGATAATTTTGGTCAAAACAAATTTTATCACCCTCAAGAAGGCAAAACAATTTTGGGCATAGACATAGAAGAAATCACTTTGGTCATATGGGTCAAAACTGTGTTTTGTGTGTTATAGTCCTACTTATTTAATCAAAGATTGTGATAGACACTCTTAATATCTAAGCAAGTTTCCAAGGAATAAGTCTAACAATCGAGACCTAGAGAGCACAAACCAAGGTGGACTAATTCAAATAGGGTTAATCACGTAAACTTCACACCGCATCATAGATACCCACATCGTAGAAGAACTTCAAGATCTCACAAGATTTTCCAGCACGCCGAGACAAGGTACCGAAAACCATACTTGGGATAGAAATTTAGGAGATCTCCTTATCAACCTAGAAGTTATCACAGCTCATATAGGGATCTAGATCACAAGAACCTCCGTTAAAACCGAATGGGTTAAAAGGAAAGAACCTGCTTGGAGACATACAGACATTCAACAAAAGTGAATCGATGTTTTTGTGTCAAGAGAAAAGGCTAATAACTGTAAAAGAAATTTATATTGAAAAACCGAGAGAGTTTTGAAAATCCACATGCTAAACATCAAAAGATAATTTTGGATCATAATATGAAAGATAGTGAGAATTACATACTCAAAGAATTTGAGTTTGTGACATCTCAAGGGAACAAAAGTCAAGAATGGCTTGGGTTCCTAAAAGTTTCTAACTCTTTCTTTGTGTGTAGGGCAACCTGTAAGAGGAGCTTAAAGATCATCTTATTGTGGATAGTGGTTGCTCGAAGTATGACAGTGATAAAGAGATCCCGTCGATTTAGAAGTATTAGTGGAGGAAAAGTTGCATTTGGGAATGATCCCAATGGAGGAAGGATTACAGTGAAAGGAACAATTAAAGCCGAGAATTGATTTTGAAAATGTCGATATGTGAAGGAGTCAAGTTCAACTTGTTGTCGGCCTCTCAAATTTGTGATAAAAAGCATCCCGTGTTATTCATCGACTGTAATGTCTTATCCTTTCTTCCGACTTCAAACTCTGTTGATGATGACTTGGTAGTACTTAGAGTACCAAGGAAAATGATGTGTATAGTTTAGACATGAAGAGTCTACATTCTTATGGAAGAGCCACATGTTTGGTGGCTAAGGCAACATCCAAGAGGCACATCAATGGCATAAAAGATTGGGCCATGTGAATTTCAAGAACATCAACAAACCGGTCAAAGGTAATTTAGTTAGAGGTTTACTTCAAAGACTTACAGAATGATCAATCATGTTTGGCATGCAAGAAGGGTAACAACACAAAGCTTCTCGCAAGAAGCTTGATGAAAGGAATATTAGAGAACCATTGAGCTATTACACATGGATTTATTTGGACCTCTCTCGTGGCAAGTTTAAATAAAAGAAGTAACTGCTTGGTTGTTAATGATGATTGTAGTAGATTCATTGGGTTTTTTTTGGGCTTTAAGGATGATACCTTTGATGCTATTCAAACTCTTATAATAGCACTTGAAAACCAATTAAGACTCAAGGTTAGAGGTATTAGATGTGATAATGGAACCGAATTCAAGAACAAGCCTATGGATGACTTTTGTGCAAATAAAGGCATAAAAGGGAGTTTAGTATTGCTAGAACACCACAAAGAAATGGTGTTGCGTAGAGGAAAATAGAACCTTGATTGAAGTGCAAGGACAATGTTAGCAGATTCTCATCTCCTATTCAATTTTGGGCGTGTCGTAAGTACGCATGCTATGTACTCAATGAGTTTCGTCACAAAACCACGTATGAAGACACCCTATGAATTGCCGATGGGCAATAAACCCAACATTCGCTTTATGAAGCCTTTTGGATGCCCTCTTACTATTTTGAACACCATTGATAATCTAGGGAAGTTTGATGGCAAGTCCAAGAAGGTTACTTATTGGGATATTGCACTAACAAGAAGGATTCGAGTCTACAACAGAGTTACTAAGAAGATTCAAGATCGCCTTCATGTTGAGTTTTTAGAGGATCAAGACAATGAGAAAGGAAGGGTCCCGATTGGATGTTTGATCTTGAGATTTTATCTCCTTCAATGAATTATGTACACTGTTAGAGAAGAAAATCAACCTTTGCATAATGAAGAAGATATTCAATATGTTGTTCATGATATTCATCTTAGACCCATGTCGCTCCGATAAAGATCCTATGAGTCCAAAACAAAGTTCGATGTTCCTAAGCAAAGTAATCGCTTCTCCAAAACAGCATCTTGTTGCTCCACAATCCTCACTATCTCACGAGGATCAATCTATTCAATAGGAACTCAATCGATGCTTCTTCAAGATGTGTTAGCACATTCTTACACGATGAACAAAGGAGAGCTTATGAAGAGGCAAAGAAGAAGAACAAGATCAGAGTTCTCTTACAAGATTTTGACAAGATTTTCAACCAAAGTACCGCACCTATTGACAAGATTTTGGATGATGTGGATGATCCTACCATGCTCGGGTTAGAAGAAACCGATGATGAGCTTGAAGATGAAGGTATTTTCGATTCCAATGAAGGTGCCGATTATACTAACTCGATGATGCATATGCGCCCACGCTCCAATCTTTTAATTCATAAGAATCATCCAATTGATCAAATCATTGGTCCTTCTACATCTCGAGTTATGACAAGACACAAAGCTAAGGGTTTCACAAAACCTCACAATGCTTTGAACTTGTACTTAAAAGGCAGAGGATTTAAAGGATTGCGTAAGCTAAATTATGGATATGAAGAGATTATATGATGTCGAGAGAGAAGCGATAAGAAAGATGTTGCGGTGCATCAAAGACTTTAGAGAAGAAGCTTATTGGACCAAGTCGAAAGGAAGAAAAGCTTAAAGAGAAAAAGAAAACCAAGCTGATGTTTAGTTTTCAAAGATGAAGGTTGAATTAAGATCTGAGACTGCTGATGAATTGAAGAATTATCTCAGAATAGTAGATTTTGATTATACCAAGGAAGATAATGACATGAAGATGAACAGATCAAAGATCAGTGCTTTCAAAGTTGAGAAATCTAAGAATGGAGATTACATGGTTTTTCACAAAGAAGATAAAAGTTTCAAAGTTTTTAAACGGCTATGGGATTTGCTGCATATCATAGACAGAGTAGATCTATTCTACTTATATCATGCTGTGAAGACTTATTTTGAAGATAATCCGTTAGAAGGGATTGGATTGGTTTTACAAGGGGATCTCATAACTATGTGGGAAACTGATGAAGAAAGTATTGATGATATTTGGAAGGATTAAGAAAACTGGGAAATAGTTTGCTGGAGATTCTTTGAAGAATCTGGGGTTCATGTCTTGGAGCTAGAAAATGGAACAATGATTCATATGTTTGCAGAAAGAAGATATCCTCTTACATTGATCTAATGAGAAGAATGCTAGAGCATGGATTGGAAGTAGAAGAGGATGATGAAACCGCTTGTATGGTGATCAATTTGTTTATTGACGGACTACCATTGCCGAGAATGATCTATAACCGGTATGATTTTTGAATAAATACTTTTGATATATCAAGACTTTTATTCAAAGCATCCGATCGACAAGACTTTCATCAAAGTACTATTTATTTAACTAAACCGCTATAAATTTTAGATGAAACCTTTTGCTAAACAATAAATATTTTGAAGTAAAGGTTGAATAAATGGTTTTTGTGATGATAACATCAATAGGTTATCAATCCACCATGGTTACAAAGGATTGACTAATCCATGAGCAAACGGCTCGTAAAGATATATCAAACTGCTTTTAGTTGACAACTTGCTAATAAGTTGGATGGTTATCAACTCACCATATCAAGAATGTGAAGAGTTGGCTAGCCCACAAGAAATGGCTTATGGTAAAGGCAAAGGAAAACCATTATTGGTAATTAGTTCACCATTAGATAAAAGAACTAACTAGTCCGTAAGGGTACAACTTTTGGTAAAGACAAAACAAATGTTGATAGTCGGTGATTTGCTAAAATCATATGGTTATCAATGTATCATGGTCTTACACACCAAAACATTTGGCTACTCCAAAGATAATGGCTTTGGTAAAGAGTTCTAAATCCATTGAATTTTCAATGATTCACTTAGATGTGATGAGAATAGTATGCAACTTAAATTGAATTATTGTACACATTGTCATATGTTGTCATGTTGTCGAAAAGATGGAGATTGTCAATGTCACGTGAAGAAAACAATTCTAAGAGATACTTTGACAAAGCACGATTCTACGTAGATATAATCTAAAGACTAAAGAACAATCCATTTTAATGATGAAGTCATAAAGATATATTCATTAAAGGAACTTGAAGTCAAGCAAGTAGAATTCAAGTTAGGGAGGATTGTTGGGATATGAAAGTGTCAAGATATCAAAGCATCAAGATATGAAAGTAATGTAAGATGCAAAGTACTAGAAGAAGTCAAAGAGTCAAAGTAATCGCTAAAGACAAAGTCAAAGCAATGCAAGGTGAAGTCAGCACTCGCTAGAATGTAAGAACTGTTATATTCGCATGAAAGTATTGTATTCCATGTTTAGATTACTTGTCGCACAAGGTTATCAATTGTAAACCGACTAGGATATCCTTGAGCCTATAAAAGGACTCCTAGATTGGCATTAGAGGTACGATTTCGTAAAAAGAGTTTTAGAGTTTACTTAATTAAGAGTTTAGAGAAAAGTTCAATATCTTAGAGTTAGATTAGAGTATCCATAACAAGCAGATTTAGAGTTTGTTAATAAAGTTTTCTTCTTAGCTTTGTTAAGTAAATTCCAGACTTAATAAAGATTGCTCTGTTTCTTTGTTAATAACTTAGGATTTATCCGAGGTTATTAAACCTTAACAAGCTAGTTTAGTTTGATTAAAGTATATCGATCCAACACATATACTCTATGTGACTTGTCACGATTTGAGAAGTGAGTTGTCTTATATGCGATTTGTCTATTGAGACAAAACGACAAGAAAGGACAAAGTAGTGGAGGTAGTGGGTGTACTTGTGTACTATGCGAGTTGTCGCCCTATGAGAGTTGTGTTTTATGCGAGTTGTTTGTTAAGCTTAGTTGTCGCTTAAGCGAGCCGGTAAATGTGGTGCGAAAGGTCTTGTATCGCGAGTTGACCATCGCGATTTGATCAAGAAAACCGAGTTCGACTTTTATAGTTTGACTACTTGCGATTTGATCACTCATGCGGCTTGACCAAAGTTGACTTTTACGCCAAAACTTCAAACGGCCATAACTTTTGAACCGAACTCCATTTTCAAATAACACCCAAATCGATCGAACAACTCGAAACAAGAGGGAACCAGCTAGAAAACAACAAGAACCGATAATTCGCCAAGAACCAGAGAAACAAGTTAGAACTAGTTAGAACCGATATTTCATAGAACCTCGTTAGGATTTAGAAGATCCATGTGAAGAGTCGGTCACCCCAACTCTAGTCTAGCATATGTTAGCACGTAGACATTATGTTATTTACTAGTTATTTTAGTTAGTTATTTAGTTTAGTGCAACACCGCGGAAGATGACGGGCTTTACCCATCAGATTCCCCGATCCACAATCAAGGAGGACGTTAGTATGTAATTATAAACACCTCTACCTCCTAAGGTATAGGGTTGGACCTTTCACTTAATCTAACCTTTCTTTCTTTTGTTTATTTTCTCTCTAGAAAGGATCCTTCTTCCTCTCTCTAAAATCTATCTCATTCAATCCATACTAGTGCTTGATTATGTGTTTGTGAAAACCAATTTATAACAATTGGTATCAAGAGCCATGGTTTGATCACCATCTTTCATGTTCTTGGATTTCTAGTGGTTTTCATAAAGTTTTAGGTTTGAATGAGTTTAGAGTAGTTTGCATCATTCGATCATTTCTAGTGTTAAAGTTTGATTTTGATTGTACTTTTGTGTTTAGAATCATTATAAGTGTTTAGGTTTTAGTTTGGATGGTTTGAATCATCGTGGTTGAGTTGTTTTTGGATTGAAAAGTGGTGTTTTTATGAAAGTTTGTTGGATGCGAGTTGAGTCACGGTATGTATTTCCTTGAAGCGAGTTGTCCCATGTTTGATGCGAGTTGTCTATTCTGAGTACGCTTATTGAAACAACTTGTCATATACTCTATGTGACTTGTCGATTTGAGAAGCGAGTTGTCTTATATGCGAGTTTTCTATTGAGACAAAACGACAAGAAAGGACAAAGTAGTGGAGGTAGTGGGTGTACTTGTGTACTATGCGAGTTGTCGCCCCATGCGAGTTGTGTTTTATGCTAGTTGTCCGTTAAGCGAGTTTTCGCTTGCTTAGTTGGTAAACAGGGTGAGAGTTGTCTTGTAATCATGAGTTGACCAACGCCATTTGACTCATCGCGATTTGATCAAGAAAACCGAGTTTTGACTTTTACGGTTTGACCGCTTGCGATTTGATCACTTATGGCTTGACCAAAGTTGACCTTTTACGTCAAAACTTTAAACGGCCATAACTTTTGAGCCAGAATCTGTTGTAGAAATACCACCAAACCGATCGAATAGTCTCGAACCAAGAGGGAACCGTTAGAAAGAGTCAAGAACCGATAATTCCACCAAGAACCAGGGAACCATAGAACCGGATATTCTCTAGAACTCGTTAGGATTTAGAAAATCCATGTCAAGAGTCGGTCACCCCAACTCGGTCTAAGATATGTTTGCACGTAGACATTACGTTATTTACTAGTTATTTTAGTTAGTTATTTAGTTTAGTGCAACACCGTGGAAGATGACGGGTCTTTACCCATCGTATGCCCGATCCACAACCAAGGAGGATGTTTAGTATGTAACTATAAATACCCTCTACCTCCCAAGGTATATGGTTGGACCTTTCACTTAATCTAACCTTTCTTTCTTTTGTTTACTTTTCTATCTAGAAAGGATCCTTCTTCTCTCTCTCTAAAATCTATCTCATTCAATCCATACTAGTGCTTGATTATGTGTTTGTGAAACCAACATATAACAATTGTTATCAAGAGCCATGGTTTGATCACTCATCTTTCATGTTCTTGGATTTCTAGTGGTTTTCATAAAGTTTTTGGGTTTGAATGAGTTTAGAGTAGTTTGCATCGTTTGGATCATTTCTAGTGTTAAATTTGGATTTTGATTGTACTTTTGTGTTAAGAATCATTATAGGTGTTTAGGTTTTAGTTTGGAAGGTTTTAATCATCATGGTTGAGTTGTTTTTGGATTGAAAAGTGGAGTTTTTTTTAAAGTTTTTTGGATGCGAGTTGAGTCACGGTATGTATTTCCTTGATGCGAGTTGTCCCATGTTTGATGCGAGTTGTCTATTCCGAAAAATTTTATTGAAGCGACTTGTCGATACTCTATGTGACTTGTCACGATTTGAGAAGCGAGTTGTCTTATATGCGAGTTGTCTATTGAAACAAAACGACAAGAAAGGACAAAGTAGTGGAGGTAGTGGGTGTACTTGTAAACTATGCGAGTTGTCAGCCTATGCGAGTTGTGTTTTATGCTAGTTGTCTGTTAAGCGAGTTATCTTGTACTGCCAGTTGACCACTGCCATTTGACCACTGCGACTTGAGCACTGCGATTTGATCAAGAAAACTGAGTTTTGACTTTTACGGTTTGACTACTTGCGATTTGATCACTTGCGGCTAGACCAAAGTTTGGCTTTTACGTCAAAACTTCAAACGGCCATAACTTTTGAACCGTAACTGCGTTCAATGAAATACCCGCCAAAACGACTAGAACATCCCGAACCAAAGAGGGAACCAATTAGAAATGCCAAGAACCGATAATTCGCCAAGAACCAATAGGAACCTGATAAGGTTTTAAAAGGTACCATTTTGAGGGTCGCTTAAGTCCTTATTTGATCACTTTTGTATCCGTTATTGCTTAATATCGCTCCTTTTCACTTTTAGGTCTCGTGAAGGCAAAATGTCGGAATGGCACTTATTTGGACGAAAAGGCGCGAATATATGAAGAAAATGGCCAAAGTCGAAATCGACACACACACAAACCGAATGTAGAAGGCGACGGCGTCAGTTCTATTTGCGACGCCGCCGGAGAATTATTGTGACGGTCGAACTCAAAACTCGTGGTTTTCAAGAGACGGCGCCTAGTTGTGAAAGAGTAGGCCGTCGCTACGCACGGCCCAGATGCGATCCGCACGACGCCGAAGTCAAGAGGACGGCGCCACGGACATAAGGTGACGCCGCCGCAAGGTTAACGTGGCCAAGACGAAACCCTAACGAGTGGCGACACGACGGCCACTAAACATAAGGTGACGCCGTCCGCAATTGTAATCTTATATATAGAATCCGAATTTTTCGCCTTTGTGTGGAGAGTCTTTGGAGTAAAACCTAAAACCGAACCTAAGGTGTCTTGTACAAGATTTTAGGTTTTAACCCTATCTTACACCAAGATAAGTCTTTGCTTCATTAATTCAATTATGTCTTTGATTATTTGTGTGTATGCTTGCATGTTCTCCATGTCCCGCTAATTTATTTGTGTGTTTGCTTAGGAAGTATGAAACTTAATTATTGAATATTGATTGGTTGTTTCTTATCTTAGTTGATTAATGATCTAGTAATGCGATAGGTCATTCGTTGTGTACTTAATGCTTGATTCATCTTTGTGAACCTTAGAGTATGATTACCGAGTGATTGTAGGCTAAAACATCCAAGAGTGCCTTAGAGTAGGAGTCTATAATCTCTAAGTGGATTTGTAGACAAGACCCTTTGGTAAGTTCAAAGAGTTAGGAGAAACGATACCCTACAACTTTAGAAACACAACGCAACTAGGAATAAGACGTGACACTCAACCATCAATAGGAGATAATTAAGGAGTAATACAAACTAAGTAAACACATCTTTAAACTATCATACGAGCACACATTAATTAGACATAGACTCCCACAACCTTAGTTTAGATAATTAGATAATAGTAGAGTAATCGGTAGAAATACCAACCCCCAAATCCAATACCCGAGATTCGTACCTTTCCATTTTCATAAAATATAAAAGATAAAAATAATCTTCCTCAACCTTAACCTTAGCGTAGTAACTCCCTACTAGCATTCCTATTCCCCAGAGAACGATATCAATACCCGTGGCTTACCCTAATTACTACACTACAACGATTAGGTTCATCGCCTAGGTGTTATAAAACTTGCTCAAGAAAAGGAAGTTTCTTTGACCCCGAACGACGCGTGTAGCGTTATCAAGTTTTTGCGCCGCCGGGAATAGAATAGCTAGTTAGTAGTCCACCTCGCTTAGGTTTCTTTGCTTGATTCCTATCAAGTAAACTTTTTCTCATTTTTAGATTTCTCTTAGTCTATCCCCTTCTTCGTAACCTTTGTTCAGAACCCCATCACTCTTCATCATGGAGAATGATAACCAACCACCACTTAATAACCCAACACAAAAATTTCAATGTCACTCAAACCCAACCTAATAACCAACACAACCGTCGGGCCGATATGTGAGTAGAAACACCGACCTTCGTGGATTTGCGTAAAATATTTGATAGTACAATTAGGGAAGTCGTTGAGAAAGTAGTCGTCACCGCTATAGTTGGCTCAATGATTAGCGAATTTGGAAAATGGCATGATAAACAACAACGTGGATGTGGAAAATAGTGCTTACTTCAATCTTTACCCCACTAAGGAAGAAGTTACGCACCATCAATACATAATCAATAATCCACGATCACCCATCATTAGGATATGCCCAAAGATTAGAGAGGAAACTCGAACCTAAAAATCCCTTGTATGATCGGATATAGGAGTGTCGACCACGCTTACATAGATACGGAATCCCCATTAACGTAATGTCATCTCGCCTACAATGACATTATGAATGAGCGACTCAATATTAGGAGAGACCCTAAGTATCCGGGAGGAGTTTGCAACTTTGTGGGAAGAGTCAAGGACGTGCATGTCTTTATAGGAAATTTCACCTACCTAGTTGATTTTATGGTTCTAGAAGATGTAGGATGCGCCATTGACTATAGTTTATCCCAAGTAGTGCTAGGAAACCGTTTGTTGAAACATCTAGAATGAGCCATAACAAGCATGATGGAACGGTTAGGTTCAAGGAAGGAACCGATGAGATCACCTATAGGATGCCTTGAAAACAACCGAGTATGGCCACTTGTCCATTTATGATCGAGACAACATCAAAGCTTTTGAGGACAAAAGCAAGGAAGATGTTGAAAAGGTTATAAATTCATGTGGGAAAGAAGGAGGCATTATTATAAGGATTGCTTGACTTTAGGGCCTAGGTATAGAGTCGATGAAGATTTTGTCAACATGATAGAATTCTCATTGAGGATGCGTGAGGAAACGAGAGCACGACTACGAGTCTAGCTACAAGACTCTTAAATAAAGAAAAGCGCTTCGTGGGAGGCAACCCATGCTTAATTGTTTGCTTGTTAGTGTCATATATCTTTTATTAATTGTTTATCCTCATGTTTAAATTTGTAAAATGCTTTATTTTGTTTTTAACTTCGCCTTAATTACATATAAAGGTATTTTACATAAGGGATAAGTGTAGGAGGATTACACACGCTTTCAAAAGAAACGTAAACATGAGAATAACAATTAATTAAAAGATATATATGTTTGTTTGTTCGAGTCAAATGCTTGTATCGAGTCATAATGAATGTTTTGCGTAAATTTTTCCAGATTCTAAAGATGTAAATTTTCCGTAAATTTTTCCGTAAAATCGCACCGCTTTTTGTCAGATAACCGACGGCGTCAGATTGCAACCGACGCGCCAGAAGGAGTAAAACATCGATTACTTTTTCTCGCTTTTCGAGCTACTTATAAATTTTTGGAATTTTCCGTGTCTTAATTTTCTTAGAAATTGTAAACATTCATTCCACAAGCATTATATCCTAGTTTAAATCGAGTCTTATATATATTATTACCGATTTTACGCGAAGGTTTCGCTTTGTTTTCTTCAAGTGTGTGTGTTTAGTTTGTCAAGAAGAAGTTACATAAGATTGGAAGGAGCTTTTCACGCAATAATTCTTCTTGAAAAGAATTTAACCACCACTTTACACGGATCCTACCGAGCTAATCGTGGAGTATTAGTTTCTTTCGCTTTTAATTACCTTCTTTATCATAACTTTGATATTTTCGGGGAACATTGGGGACAATGTTCGCTTTAAGTGTAGGAGGGAAAATAAACGGAACTTTGAAACTATGCTTATCCTTGACTATTTGCTTTGTCCAATTGTGATTGTGTAATAAACCATGAGAAATGTCGGTTAGGGTAATTTTGGCACCAAATTTAAAATTTTTCATGACATATAGGAGTGGGCCATTAGTCTTAACAAAAGCGCCTCATGGATAGGAAGTTATATGACTAGCACAAAACCCTTACCACCCAAATTCCACCCAAAATGCGAGGATCGCCTTAGATTAGTAGGAATTAAAGCATTCATCTTTAATGCTTAGAGTGTGAACCGTAGTATATTAGATTCTAGAACTTGTTTTGTGATGCATTCCGAGATCGCAAGTGAGGCTACACTTGTGTAGTTAGGAATAACTAAATGATAAGAGGCATTAGGATAAACCCTTGTTTGATACCGTAATATAATTACTTCTTCCACATCGGTTGAGTAATTCCCCACACCCTTTGCGTTGTACTCATCTTTAGTACACGATACCCCTAGTTAACCCCTCGAGCCTATCCTTTTCGCGGTTCTCGTGATATTTCGGTTTTTCCGAATATCAATGAAGAGCATTGTTTACACCCCACCCCAAATATACACCCAAATCGCTTTAGCCTACCCCTTATGCACTCACTTTTAGTGCAAATATTTGTTATCACCCTAAACCCTTAGTTCAATTATCTAGTTGCTTGCATAAGTTGCTAAGTCGAGTCATATCCTTTGTATACGCTTTGGGATGATTGGGATTCATGGGAAAAGTTAAAGTTTATGAAATGACGGAAGGAACGTTAAATTCAAATTCCCTTTGTTTACGTAATAATGTACCCCAAGTGTTTTGATCTTTTCAATCGGGTCAAATTAGTGTTAGAATAATAAAACTCAAGTGTAGGGATGTCCTCAGAATCCCTAGTATTTTGATGTTATCGTAGAGGATGGTAGAGTAAAAGTATGTAAAAAAAAAAAAAAAAAAAAAAAAAAAAAAAAAAAAAAAAAAAAAAAAAAAAAAAAAAAAAAAAAAGAAAAAAAAAAAAAAAAAAAAACATACGGCTACCATCCTACATCTATCCTTTAAATTTATGTTTGTTTATTTCGCTTATCTAGAGTTTAGAGTGTCGAGTCTTGGCTTAGCAACGCCATTCTTCATATGCGCTAACATAAAGATTTTTGACTTACCACCACTAAATAGCCTATCCCACCAAACCCTTATTTCCTACCGTAAGCCTAACGTTACAACCCTTTAAAAGACCTCTTTGATAGTCTTTCCTAGGTGCTTACGCCAAAGCGATGGAGGTTTGATCTATTCTCAAGCCTATGGTAATCTATGTACTAGGACCGTTAATGAGTGTTTATCTTCCATTTCCTATATTGTTATATTTCATTTATACACCGAGAGAGATGCGAGTATCCAAACACCCCATGAGGTGCTAGTATGTACTCCGTGTTTGTTATGACTTTTATGGGCTTATATGTGTTGTGGACCGCTTTGAATTAATGCCGAATGACCCCTAACTTATAAATTAATCAAAAGCACATTTGCTTGAGGACAAGCAAATAACAAGTGTAGGGATATTTGATAAGGTTTTAAAAGGTACCATTTTGAGGGTCGCTTAAGTCCTTATTTGATCACTTTGTATCCGTTATTGCTTAATATCGCTCCTTTTCACTTTTTAGGTCTCGTGAAGGCAAAATGTCGGAATGGCACTTATTTGGACCTAAAAGGCGCGAATATATGAAGAAAATGGCCAAAGTCGAAATCGAGACACTCACAACGCCGAATGTAGAAGGCGACGACGCGCCAGAGTTCTATTTGCGACGCCGCCGGAGAATTATTGTGACGGTCGAACTCAAAACTCGTGTTTTCAAGAGACGGCGCCTAGTTGTGAAAGAGTAGGTCGTCGCTACTCGCACGGCCCAGATGCGATCCGCACGACGCCGAAGTCAAGAGGACGGGCCACGGACATAAGGTGACGCCGCCGCAAGGTTAACGTGGCCAAGACGAAACCCCCTATGGCGGCGACACGACGGCCACTAAACATAAGTGACGCCGCCGCAATTGTAATCTTATATATAGAATCCGAATTTTTCGCCTTTGTGTGGAGAGTCTTTGGAGTAAAACCTAAAACCGAACCTAAGGTGTCTTGTACAAGATTTTAGGGTTTTAACCCTATCTTACACCAAGATAAGTCTTTGCTTCATTAATTCAATTATGTCTTTGATTATTTGTGTGTATGCTTGCATGTTCTCCATGTCCCGCTAATTTATTTGTGTGTTTGCTTAGGAAGTATGAAACTTAATTATTGAATATTGATTGGTTGTTTCTTATCTTAGTTGATTAATGATCTAGTAATGCGATAGGTCATTCGTTGTGTACTTAATGCTTGATTCATCTTTGTGAACCTTAGAGTATGATTACCCGAGTGATTGTAGGCTAAAACATCCCAAGAGTGCCTTAGAGTAGGAGTCTATAATCTCTACGTGGATTTGTAGACAAGACCCTTTGGTAAGTTCAAAGAGTTGGGAGAAACGATACCCTACAACTTTAGAAACACAACGCAACTAGGAATAAGACGTGACACTCAACCATCAATAGGAGATAATTAAGGAGTAATACAAACTAAGTAAACACATCTTTAAACTATCATACGAGCACACATTAATTAGACATAGACTCCCACAACCTTAGTTTAGATAATTAGATAATAGTAGAGTAATCGGTAGAAATACCAACCCCCCCAAATCCAATACCCGAGATTCGTACCTTTCCATTTTCATAAAATATAAAAGATAAAAATAATCTTCCTCAACCTTAACCTTAGCGTAGTAACTCCCTACTAGCATTCCTATTCCCCAGAGAACGATATCAATACCCGTGGCTTACCCTAATTACTACACTACAACGATTAGGTTCATCGCCTAGGTGTTATAAAACTTGCTCAAGAAAAGGAAGTTTCTTGACCTTTTTGGATTGAAAAGTGGGGTTTTTTTGAAAGTTTGTTGGATGCGAGTTGAGTCACGGTATGTATTTCCTTGATGCGAGTTGTCCCATGTTTGATGCGAGTTGTCTATTCTGAGTACGCCTATTGAAACGACTTGTCATATACTCTATGTGACTTGTCACGATTTAAGAAGTGAGTTGTCTTATATGCAATTTGTCTATTGAGACAAAACGACAAGAAAGGACAAAGTAGTGGAGGTAGTGGGTGTACTTGTGTACTATGCGAGTTGTCAGCCTATGCGAGTTGTGTTTTATGCGAGTTGTTTGTTAAGCGAGTTGTCGTTTAAGCGATCTGGTAAACAGGGTGCGAGTTGTCTTGTACTGCGAGTTGACCACTGCGATTTGATCAAGAAAACTGAGTTTTGACTTTTATAGTTTGACTACTTGCGGCTTGACCAAAGTTGACTTTTTACGTCCAAACTTCAAACGGCCATAACTTTTGAACCGTAACTCCATTTTCAAATAAATAACTCACAAATCGACCGAACAACTCAAACAAGAGGAACCAGTTAGAAACAGTCAAGAACCGATAATTCCGGCCAAGAACCTGTTAGGATTTAGAAAATCCATGTTGAAGAGTCGGTCGCCCCAAATCTAGTCTAGCATATGTTAGCACGTAGACATTACATTATTTACTAGTTATTTTAGTTAGTTATTTAGTTTAGTGCAACACCGTGGAAGACAGACGGGTCTTTACACACTGTATGCCTGATCCACAGTCCGAAGGAGGACGTTTAGTATGTAGCTATAAATACCCTCTACCTCCCAAGGTATAGGGTTGGACCTTTCACTTAATCTAACCTTTCTTTCTTTTGTTTACTTTCTCTCTCTAGAAAGGATCCCTTCTTCCTCTCTCTAAAATCTATCTCATTCAATCTATACTAGTGCTTGATTATGTGTTTGTGAAAACCAACATATAACAATTGTTATCAAGAGCCATGGTTTGATCACTCATCTTTCATGTTCTTGGATTTCTAGTGGTTTTCATAAAGTTTTTGGGTTTGAATGAGTTTAGAGTAGTTTGCATCGTTTGGATCATTTCTAGTGTTAAATTTGGATTTTGATTGTACTTTTGTGTTAAGAATCATTATAAGTGTTTAGGTTTTAGTTTGGAAGGTTTGAATCATCATGGTTGTGTTGTTTTTGGATTGAAAAGTGGAGTTTTGTTTTAAAGTTTTTGGATGCGAGTTGAGTCACGGTATGTATTTCCTTGATGCGAGTTGTCCCATGTTTGATGCGAGTTGTCTATTCTGAGTACGCTTATTGAAGCGAATTGTCATATACTCTATGTGACTTGTCACGATTTGAGAAGCGAGTTGTCTTATATGCGAGTTGTCTATTGAGACAAAACGACAAGAAAAGACAAAGTAGTGGAGGTAGTGGGTGTACTTGTATATTATGCGAGTTGTCAGCCTATGCGAGTTGTGTTTTATGCTAGTTGTCTGTTAAGCGAGTTATCTTGTACTGCCAGTTGACCACTGCCATTTGACCACTGCGACTTGAGCACTGCGATTTGATCAAGAAAACTGAGTTTTGACTTTTACGGTTTGACTACTTGCGATTTGATCTCTTGCGGCTAGACCAAAGTTGACCTTTTACGTCAAAACTTCAAACGCCATAACTTTTGAACCAGAATCTGCCAAAGAAAATACCGCCAAAACGACTAGAATAGCTCGAATCAAGAGGGAACCGCTAGAAACAGTCAAGAACCGATAATTCCGGCCAAGAACCAGTAGGAACCAGTTAGAACCAGATATTTCTGTTAGAACTTGTTAGGATTTAGAAAATCCATGTTGAAGAGTCGGTCACCCCAACTCTAGTCTAGCATATGTTAGCACGTAGACATTACGTTATTTACTAGTTATTTTAGTTAGTTATTTAGTTTAGTGCAACACCGTGGAAGATGACGGGTCTTTACCCATCAGATGCTCGATCCACATCCAAGGAGGACGTTTAGTATGTAATTATAAATACCCTCTACCTCTCAAGGTATAGGGTTGGACCTTTCACTTAATCTAACCTTTCTTTCTTTTATTTACTTTTTCTCTCTAGAAAGGATCCCTTCTACCTCTCTCTTAAATCTGTCTCATTCAATCCATACTAGTGCTTGATTATGTGTTTGTGAAAACCAATATATAACAATTGGTATCAAGAGCCATGGTTTGATCACAAATCTTTCATGTTCTTGGATTTCTAGTGGTTTTCATAAAGTTTTTGTGTTTGAATGAATTTAGAGTAGTTTGCATCATTTGGATCATTTCTAGTTTTAAAGTTTGGATTTTGATTGTACTTTTGCGTTTGGAATCATTATAAGTGTTTAGGTTTTAGTTTGGAAGGTTTGAATCATCGTGGTTGAGTTGTTTTGGATTGAAAAGTGGTGTTTTTTTGAAAGTTTGTTGGATGCGAGTTTAGTCACGGTATTTATTTCCTTGATGCGAGTTGTCTATTCTGAGAATGCTTATTGAAGCGACTTGTCATATACTCTATGTGACTTGTCACAATTTGAGAAGCGAGTTATCTTATATGCGAGTTGTCTATTGAGACAAAACGACAAGAAAGGAAAAAGTAGTGGAGGTAGTGGGTGTACTTGTGTACTATGCAAGTTGTCAGCCTATGCGAGTTGTGTTTATGCTAGTTGTATGTTAAGCGAGTTGTCGTTTAAGCGAGTTGGTAAACAGGGTGCGAGTTGTCTTGTACTGCTAGTTGACCACTACCATTTGACCACTGCGATTTGACCACTACGATTTGATCAACAAAACTAAGTTTTGAATTTTACGGTTTGACTACTTGCGATTTGATCACTTGCGTCTTGACCAAAGTTGACCTTTTACGTCAAGACTTCAAACGGCCATAACTTTTGAACCATAACTCCGCTTTCAAAGAAATACCACAAAAACGACTAGAACAGCTCGAACCAGCTTGGAACAAGTTAGAAACAACAAGAACCGATAATTTCTGCCAAGTACCAAGAGGGAACCAGTTAGAACTAGTTAGAACCGGATATTCCGCTTAGAACTCGTTAGATTTAAAAATCCATGTTCAAGAGTCGGTCACCCCAACTCTAGTCTAACATATGTTAGCTCAGAGACATTACGTTATTTACAAGTTATTTTAGTTAGTTATTTAGCTTAGTGCAACATCGTGGAAGATGACGGGTCTTTACCCATCAGATGCCTCGATCCACATCCAAGGAGGACGCTTACTATGTGACTATAAATACCTCTACCTCCCAAGGTATAGGGTTGGACCTTTCACTTAATCTAGCATTTCTTTCTTTTGTTTACTTTCTCTCTCTAGAAAGGATCCCTTCTTCCTCTCTCTAAAATCTATCTCATTCAATCCATACTAGTGCTTGATTATGTGTTTGTGAAAACCAATATATAACAATTGGTATCAAGAGCCGTGGTTTGATCACTCATCTTTCATGTTCACGGATTTCTAGTGGTTTTCATAAAGTTTTTGGGTTTGAATGAGTTTAGAGTAGTTTGCATCATTTGGATCATTTCTAGTGTTAAAGTTTGGATTTTGATTGTACTTTTGTGTTTAGAATCATTATAAGTGTTTAGGTTTTAGTTTGGAAGGTTTTAATTATCGTGGTTAAGCTGTTTTTGGATTGAAAAGTGGGGTTTTTTTGAAAGTTTGTTGGATGCGAGTTGAGTCACGGTATGTATTTCCTTGATGCGAGTTGTCCCATGTTTGATGCGAGTTGTCTATTCTGAGTACGCTTATTGAAGCGACTTGTCATATACTCTACGTAACTTGTCACGATTTGAGAAGCGAGTTGTCTTATATGCAAGTTGTCTATTGAGACAAAACGACAAGAAAGGACAAAGTAGTGAAGGTAGTGGGTGTACTTGTGTACTATGCGAGTTATCAACCTATGCGAGTTGTGTTTTATGCGAGTTGTCTGTTAAGCGAGTTATCGTTTAAGCGAGCTGGTAAACAGGGTGCGAGCTGTGTTGTACTGCGAGTTGACCACTGCAATTTGACCCCTGCGATTTGATCAAGAAAACTGAGTTTTGACTTCTATGGCTTGACTACTAGCGATTTGATCACTTGCGGATTAACCAAAGTTGACGTTTTACGTCAAAACTTCAAACGGCCATAACTTTTGAACATTAACTTCGTTTTCAGCGAAATACCGGTCAAAACGACCGGAACAGCCTGAACAAGTAGGAACCAATTAGAAACAATCAAGAACTGATAATTACGGCCAAAAACTAGTAGGAACCAATTAGAACTAGTTAGAACCGGATATTCCTGTTAGAAACTGTTAGGATTTAGAAAATCCATGTTGAAGAGTCGTTCACCCCAATTCTAGTCTAGCATATGTTAGATCGTAGACATTACGTTATTTACTAGTTATTTTAGTTAGTTATTTAGTTTAGTGCAACACCGTAGAAGACAGACGGGTCTTTACCCACTGTATGCCTGATCCACAGTCCGAAAAATGACGTTTAGTATGTAACTATAAATACCCTCTACCTCCCAAGGTATAGGGTTGGACCTTTCACTTAATCTAACCTTTCTTTCATTTGTTTACTTTCTTTATCTAGAAAGGATCCTTTCTTCCGCTCTCTAAAATCTATCTCATTCAATCCATACTAGTGCTTGATTATGTGTTTGTGAAAACCAATATATAACAATTGTTATCAAGAGCCATGGTTTGATCACTCATTTTTCATGTTCTTGGATTTCTAGTGGTTTTCATAAAGTTTTTGGCTTTGAATGAGTTTAGAGTAGTTTGCCTCATTTGGATCATTTCTAGTGTTAAAGTTTGGATTTTGATTGTACTTTTGTGTTTAGAATCATTATAAGTGTTTAGGTTTTAGTTTGGAAGGTTTGAATCATCGTGGTTTAGTTGTTTTTGGATTGAAAAGTGGTGTTTTTTTGAAAGTTTGTTGGATGCGAGTAGAGTCACGGTATGTATTTCCTTGATGCGAGTAGTCCCATGTTTGATGCGAGTTGTCTATTCTGAGTACGCTTATTGAAGCGACTTGTCATATACTCTATGTGACTTGTCACGATTTGAGAAGCGAGTTGTCTTACATGCGAGTTGTCTATTGAGACAAAACGACAAGAAATGACAAAGTAGTGGAGGTAGTGGGTGTACTTGTGTACTATGCGAGTTGTCAGCCTATGCGAGTTGTGTTTTATGCTAGTTGTCTGTTAAGCGAGGTGTCGTTTAAACGAGTTGGTAAACAGGGTGCGAGTTGTCTTGTACTGCGAGTTGACCACTGCCATTTGACAACTGCGATTTGACCACTGCGATTTGATCAAGAAAACTGAGTTTTGACTTTTACCGTTTGACTAGTTGCAATTTGATCACTTGCGGCTTGACCAAAGTTGACCTTTTAGGTCAAAACTTCAAACGGCCATAACTTTTGAACCAGAATCCGTTTCGGTGAAATACCATCAAACGACCGAACAGCTGAACCAAGAGGAACCAATTAGAAACAATCAAGAACCAATAATTCCAATTTAAAAATAGTAGGAACCAATTAGAACTAGTTAGAACCGGATATTCTCGTTAGAACTCGTTAGGATTTAGAAAATCCATGTTGAAGAGTCGGTCAACCAAACTTTAGTCTAGCATATGTTAGCTCGTAGACATTACATTATCTACTAGCTATTTTAGTTAGTTATTTAGTTTAGTGCAACACCGTGGAAGACAGACGGGTCTTTACCCACTGTATACCTGATCCACTGTCTGAAGGAGGATGTTTAATATGTAACTATAAATACCCTCTACCTCCCAAGGTATAGGGTTGGACCTTTCACTTAATCTAACCTTTATTTCTTTTGTTTACCTTCTCTCTCTATAAAGGAACCCTTCTACCTCTCTAAAATCTATCTCATTCAATCTATACTTGTGCTTGATTATGTGTTTGTGAAAACCAAAGCTTCACAAATTATTTCGACTAGTCAAAATATATTAGTTTACTTCGATACGGGTTAAGGACATATTATAACGAGAAAACGGATTTAAAACGACAAAGATATGCACGTTTTATAAAGTTGCCGTAACTATTATTTTCCGAAAAACTATATTATTTTTACGTTACAAGTGTTACATTAATCGTAACGACCATGTTTATGCAGATTTTAACAAGGTTGTGAAACTTTTGGAACGAAATGTCTTCTAGTAAAATCAAGTTCACCGCCATATTTTTCAAAACAAAAGTGTTTGCAAAGCGGATTTATAGTGAATTAATTACGGATGTTCAAACTTGGTCGAAACTCATTTTCTCGCACACAATTAGCAAAACCACCATCTTTAGCCCTTGATATCTTTATGATCGAGACCTTTGGACTAAAAACTCCTGAATCGAAACTTTTAGATATCGATACAAACTTTCCAAAACAATGAGTTCGTTCTCTAATGATCGACGACACCATTTTACGACTAGTTTTCCAAAGCCATTTTTGTTAATTTCATGAAAATTCCGGCGACATTGTTTTGCGATTTAAAAGTGAAAATTTCACCAAAATCATTATAAAACCATCAGGATGACATTTTGACGTAAAACGGTAAAGTCATTTTTGGTTGGTCAAGACGTCAAAAGAGTATTTTTTCGACGACAAGTAATATTTTAAAACTCACAAATGGTATAAATAACATCGATGGCGCATGCATAATATTACATTGCAACTCATGACATATCATATCATTCGTAATAGGTCCAGATTGACGATCACATTATACCTCGTGTACTCACTTTTGCCATTATTCCGTTTACCAAGTGAGTTTTCATAGCCCCACTTTTACTTGTTTTCATAACTATTTTGGGGAGATACATGCTTAACTAGTTTTCACAAGTACTTTAGATTTTAAGGCTAAATTCTATCACGATCACCATTGTTTCAAAATCAAGTGTTAAACTATATCAATTGTTCTCGTCAGGTGCTATAGTTATACGTCGAATAAAGTACTATATCGCTTGACTAATCGATACATTGAGTCATGTACTATTGATTATGTGCTATAGTCCCACGTCAGATAACGTTCTAAATCGTTGATCATCGATATATTGAGTCTAGTCCTATTGATTAAGTGCTATTGTTCTACGTCGAGTTAGATACTATTGTGAATTCATTTGACATCATGTGTTTGAATATAAACTATACACATCTTGGCGGTGGGTTGTGAACACACAAAGTTGCAAGTTTTGTATGGGCGGAACTTGGAGCTGGTGGATTTACAATGCCTTTGCCGCATAGACGATTTTGAAAGGCTTTATATTTCAACACAAACTCTATGAACTCACTCAACCTTTGTGTTGACACTTTTAGCATGTTTTATCTCGTGTATCTAAGGTATTCACTTCATGGCATGCATTTGGACACATCATGGAGTCGCTGATGACGACGCTGCCTCACTTGGGTTTTACGTGCTTTAAAACATCGCTTGAATTGTAACAAACTTAGTTCCGCAAGTTGATTTACATTTGGGACCTACTTTGTAAACTCGGTTATTTTATTAAATCAAACGATGTATTTTCCAAACGACACTTTAGGTCGCTCAATATAACCGTGATTGTGATGCTATGACGTCAATCCCGTGAATTCCATTCCACCGCAAAATGTAATTTGGGGTGTGACAACAATCGCGATTTGATCAAGAAAACTAAGTTTTGACTTTTACCGCTTGACTACTTGCGATTTGATCACTATGCTTGACCAAAGTTGACCTTTTACGCCAAAACTTCAAACGGCCATAACTTTTGAACCAGAATCTCCGTCAAATGAAATACTGTCAAAACGATCGAACAGCTGAACCAAAGAGGAACCGCTAGAAACAATCAAGAACCGATAATTCCAGCCAAGAAATAGTAGGAACCAGTTAGAACTAGTTAGAACCGTGGTTGAGTTGTTTTTGGATTGAAAAGTGTTTAGAATCATTATAAATGTTTAGGTTTTAGTTTGGAAGGTTTGAATCATCGTGGTTGAGTTGTTTTTGGATTGAAAAGTGGTGTTTTTTAGAAAGTTTATTGGATGCGAGTAGAGTCACGGTATGTATTTCCTTGATGCGAGTTGTCCCATGTTTGATGCGAGTAGTCTATTCTGAGTACGCTTATTGAAGCGACTTGTCATATACTCTATGTGACTTGTCACGATTTGAGAAGCGAGTTGTCTTATATTCGAGTTGTCTATTGAGACAAAACGACAAGAAAGGACAAAGTAGTGGAGGTAGTGGGTGTACTTGTGTACTATGCGAGTTGGCAGCCTATGCGATTTGTGTTTTATGCGAATTGTCTGTTAAGCGAGTTGTCGTTTAAGAGAGTTGGTAAATAGGGTGCGAGTTATCTTGTACTGCGAGTTGACCACTGCCATTTGACAACTGCGATTTGATCAAGAAAACTGAGTTTTGACTTTTACAGTTTGACTACTTGTGGCTTTACGAAAGTTGACTTTTTACGTCAATACTTTAAACGGCCATAACTTTTTAACCGTAACTCCATTTTCAGTGAAATACCGTAAAACGATCGAACAGCTGAACCAAGAGGGAACCGCTAAAAATGATAAGAACCGATAATTCCGGCCAAGAACCAGTAGGAACCAATTAGAACTAGTTAGAACCGGATATTCCGACCAAGAACCTGTTAGGATTTATAAAATCCATGTTGAAAAGTCGGTCACCCCAACTCTAGGCTAGCATATGTTAGCTCGTAGACATTAAGTTATTTACTAATTATTTTAGTTAGTTATTTAGTTTAGTGCAACACCATGGAAGACAAACGGGACTTTACCCAATGTATGCCTGATCCACAGTCCGAAGGAGGACGTTTAGTATGTAACTATAAATACCCTCTACCTCCCAAGGTATAGGGTTGGACCTTTCAATTAATCTAACCTTTCTTCCTTTTGTTTACTTTCTCTATATAGAAAGGATCCCTTCTTCCTCTCTCTAAAATCTATCTCATTCAATCCATACGAGTGCTTGATTATGACATGTTTGTGAAAACCAATATATAACAATTGGTATCAAGAGCCATGGCTTGATCACTCATCTTCATGTTCTTGGATTTCTAGTGGTTTTCATAAAGTTTTGGGTTTGAATGAGTTTAGAGTAGTTTGCATCATTTGGATCATTTCTAATGTTAAAGTTTGATTTTGATTGTACTTTTGTGTTTAGAATCATTATAAGTGTTTAGGGTTTTAGTTTGGAAGGTTTGAATCATCGTGGTTGAGTTATTTTGGATTGAAAAGTGGTGTTTTTTTGAAAGAGTGTTGGATGCGAGTTGAGTCACGGTATGTATTTCCTTGAAGCGAGTTGTCCCATGTTTGATGCGAGTTGTCTATTCCGAGTACGCTTATTGAAGCGACTTGTCATATACTCTATGTGACTTGTCACGATTCGAGAAGCGAGTTATCTTATATGCGAGTTGTCTATTGAGACAAAACGACAAGAAATGACAAAGTAGTGGAGGTAGTGGGTGTACTTGTGTACTATGCGAGTTGTCACCCATGCGAGTGTGTTTTATGCTAGTTGTCTATTGCGAGTTGTCGTTTAAACGAGTTCGTAACTGTGGTGCGAGTTGTCTTGTCATCTTGAGTTGACCATCGCCATTTGACAACCGCGATTTGACCACCGCGATTTGATCAAGAAAACTAAGTTTTGACTTTTACCGCTTGACTACTTGCGATTTGATCACTTATGCTCGACCAAAGTTGACCTTTACGCCAAAACTTCAAACGGCCATAACTTTTGAACCAGAATCCGTTTCAATAAATACCACAAAACGACCGAACATTCTGAACAAGAGGAACCAGTTAGAAACAGTCAAGAACCGATAATTCCAGCCAAGAAATAGTAGGAACCAGTTAGAACTAGTTAGAACCGTGGTTGAGTTGTTTTTGGATTGAAAAGTGTTTAGAATCATTATAAATGTTTAGGTTTTAGTTTGGAAGGTTTGAATCATCGTGGTTGAGTTGTTTTTGGATTGAAAAGTGGTGTTTTTTAGAAAGTTTATTGGATGCGAGTAGAGTCACGGTATGTATTTCCTTGATGCGAGTTGTCCCATGTTTGATGCGAGTAGTCTATTCTCGAGCACGCTTATTGAAGCGACTTGTCATATACTCTATGTGACTTGTCACGATTTGAGAAGCGAGTTGTCTTATATTCGAGTTGTCTATTGAGACAAAACGACAAGAAAGGACAAAGTAGTGGAGGTAGTGGGTGTACTTGTGTACTATGCGAGTTGGCGACCCATGCGATTTGTGTTTTATGCGAATTGTCTGTTAAGCGAGTTGTCGCTTAAGAGAGTTGGTAAATAGGTGCGAAGTTATCTTGTATCGCGAGTTGACCAACGCCATTTGACAATCGCGATTTGATCAAGAAAACGAGTTTTGACTTTTACGCTTTGACTACTTGTGGCTTTACTAAAGTTGACTTTTACGTCAATACTTTAAACGACTATAACTTTTAACCAGAACTCCATTTTGGTGAAATACACCAGAAAACGACCGAACAAAGCTCAACCAAGAGGGAACCGGTTAGAAATGATAAGAACCGATAATTCGGCCAAGAACCAAGAGGAACCAATTAGAACTAGTTAGAACCGGATATTCCGACCAAGAACTCGTTAGGATTTATAAAATCCATGTTGAAAAGTCGGTCACCCCAACTCTAGGCTAGCATATGTTAGCTCAGACATTAAGTTATTTACTAATTATTTTAGTTAGTTATTTAGTTTAGTGCAACACCATGGAAGACAAACGGACTTTACCCAATGTATGCCCGATCCACAATCAAGGAGGACGTTTAGTATGTAATTATAAATACCTCTACCTCCCAAGGTATAGGGTTGGACCTTTCAATTAATCTAACCTTTCTTCCTTTTGTTTACTTTTCTATATAGAAAGGATCCCTTCTTCTCTCTCTAAAATCTATCTCATTCAATCCATACGAGTGCTTGATTATGACATGTTTGTGAAAACCAATATATAACAATTGGTATCAAGAGCCATGGCTTGATCACTCATCTTTCATGTTCTTGGATTTCTAGTGGTTTTCATAAAGTTTTTGGGTTTGAATGAGTTTAGAGTAGTTTGCATCATTTGGATCATTTCTAATGTTAAAGTTTGGATTTTGATTGTACTTTTGTGTTTAGAATCATTATAAGTGTTTAGGTTTTAGTTTGGAAGGTTTGAATCATCGTGGTTGAGTTATTTTTGGATTGAAAAGTGGTGTTTTTTTGAAAGAGTGTTGGATGCGAGTTGAGTCACGGTATGTATTTCCTTGAAGCGAGTTGTCCCATGTTTGATGCGAGTTGTCTATTCTGAGTACGCTTATTGAAGCGACTTGTCATATACTCTATGTGACTTGTCACGATTTGAGAAGCGAGTTATCTTATATGCGAGTTGTCTATTGAGACAAAACGACAAGAAATGACAAAGTAGTGGAGGTAGTGGGTGTACTTGTGTACTATGCGAGTTGTCAGCCTATGCGAGTTGTGTTTTATGCTAGTTGTCTATTAAGCGAGTTGTCGTTTAAACGAGTTCGTAACCAGGGTGCGAGTTGTCTTGTACTGCGAGTTGACCACTGCCATTTGACAACTGCGATTTGACCACTGCGATTTGATCAAGAAAACTAAGTTTTGACTTTTACCGTTTGACTACTTGCGATTTGATCACTTGCGGCTTGACCAAAGTTGACCTTTTACGTCAAAACTTCAAACGGCCATAACTTTGAACCAGAATCTGCCAAATGAAATACCACAAAACGATTTGGAACATCCTGAACCAGTAGGAACCAGTTAGAAACAGTCAAGAACCGATAATTCCAGCCAAGAAATAGTAGGAACCAGTTAGAACTAGTTAGAACCGTGGTTGAGTTGTTTTTGGATTGAAAAGTGTTTAGAATCATTATAAATGTTTAGGTTTTAGTTTGGAAGGTTTGAATCATCGTGGTTGAGTTGTTTTTGGATTGAAAAGTGGTGTTTTTTAGAAAGTTTATTGATGCAGTAGTAGTCACGGTATGTATTTCCTTGATGCGAGTTGTCCCATGTTTGATGCGTAGTAGTCTATTCGAAGTACGCTTATTGAAGCGACTTGTCATATACTCTATGTGACTTGTCACGATTTGAGAAGCGAGTTGTCTTATATTCGAGTTGTCTATTGAGACAAAACGACAAGAAAGGACAAAGTAGTGGAGGTAGTGGGTGTACTTGTGTACTATGCGAGTTGGCGTACCTATGCGATTTGTGTTTTATGCGAATTGTCCATTAGCGAGTTGTCGCTAAGAGAGTTGGTAAATAGGGTGCGAGTTATCTTGTATCATGAGTTGACCAACGCCATTTGACAACCGCGATTTGATCAAGAAACCGAGTTTTGACTTTTACGGCTTGACTACTTGTGGCTTTACTTAAAGTTGACTTTTACGTCAATACTTTAAACGACCATAACTTTTAACCAACTCCATTTTCAAAGGAAATACTGTAGAAAACGATCGAACAAACTTCAACCAAGAGGGAACCGGTTAGAATGCATAAGAACCGATAATTCCGCCAAGAACCAAAGGGAACCAATTAGAACTAGTTAGAACCGGATATTCAGACCAAGAACTCGTTAGGATTTATAAAATCCATGTTGAAAAGTCGGTCACCCCAACTCTAGGCTAGCATATGTTAGCTCGTAGACATTAAGTTATTTACTAATTATTTTAGTTAGTTATTTAGTTTAGTGCAACACCATGGAAGACAAACGGGTCTTTACCCAATGTATGTCTGATCCACAGTCCGAAGGAGGACGTTTAGTATGTAACTATAAATACCTTCTACCTCCCAAGGTATAGGGTTGGACCTTTCAATTAATCTAACCTTTCTTCCTTTTGTTTACTTTCTCTATATAGAAAGGATCCCTTCTTCCTCTCTCTAAAATCTATCTCATTCAATCCATACGAGTGCTTGATTATGACATGTTTGTGAAAACCAATATATAACAATTGGTATCAAGAGCCATGGCTTGATCACTCATCTTCATGTTCTTGGATTTCTAGTGGTTTCATAAAGTTTTGGGTTTGAATGAGTTTAGAGTAGTTTGCATCATTTGGATCATTTCTAATGTTAAAGTTTGATTTTGATTGTACTTTTGTGTTTAGAATCATTATAAGTGTTTAGGTTTTAGTTTGGAAGGTTTGAATCATCGTGGTTGAGTTATTTTGGATTGAAAAGTGGTGTTTTTTGAAAGAGTGTTGGATGCGAGTTGAGTCACGGTATGTATTTCCTTGAAGCGAGTTGTCCCATGTTTGATGCGAGTTGTCTCATTCCGATACGCTTATTGAAGCGACTTGTCATATACCTATGTGACTTGTCACGATTTGAGAAGCGAGTTATCTTATATGCGAGTTGTCTATTGAGACAAAACGACAAGAAATGACAAAGTAGTGGAGGTAGTGGGTGTACTTGTGTACTATGCGAGTTGTCACCTATGCGAGTTGTGTTTTATGCTAGTTGTCTATTGCGAGTTGTCGCTTAAACGAGTTCAGAACTGTGGTGCGAGTTGTCTTGTCATCGCGAGTCGACCAACGCCATTTGACAACCGCGATTTGACCACCGCGATTTGATCAAGAAAACTAAGTTTTGACTTTTACCGCTTGACTACTTGCGATTTGATCACTTGCGGCTTGACCAAAGTTGACCATTTACGCCAAAACTTCAAACGGCCATAACTTTGAACCAGAATTCGCTTTCAAATAAATACCATCAAAATGATCGAACATCCCGAACCAGAGGGAACCGATTAGAAACAGTCAAGAACCGATAATTCCAGCTAAGAAATAGTAGGAACCAGTTAGAACTAGTTAGAACCGTGGTTGAGTTGTTTTGGATTGAAAAGTGTTTAGAATCATTATAAATGTTTAGGTTTTAGTTTGGAAGGTTTGAATCATCGTGGTTGAGTTGTTTTTGGATTGAAAAGTGGTGTTTTTTAGAAAGTTTATTGGATGCGAGTAGAGTCACGGTATGTATTTCCTTGATGCGAGTTGTCCCATGTTTGATGCGAGTAGTCTATTCTGAGTACGCTTATAGAAGCGACTTGTCATATACTCTATGTGACTTGTCACGATTTGAGAAGCGAGTTGTCTTATATTCGAGTTGTCTATTGAGACAAAACGACAAGAAAGGACAAAGTAGTGGAGGTAGTGGGTGTACTTGTGTACTATGCGAGTTGGCAGCCTATGCGATTTGTGTTTTATGCGAATTGTCTGTTAAGCGAGTTGTCGCTAAGAGAGTTGGTAAATAGGGTGCGAGTTATCTTGTCTCATGAGTTGACCACCGCCATTTGACAACCGCGATTTGATCAAGAAAACCGAAGTTTTGACTTTTCAGCTTGACTACTGTGGCTTTACCAAAGTTGACTTTTACGTCAATACTTTAAACGGCCATAACTTTTAACCGTAACTCCATTTTCAAAGTGAAATACCGTAAAACGATCGAACGGCTCAACCAAGAGGAACCGCTAGAAATGTGATAAGAACCGATAATTCGCCAAGAACCAAGAGGAACCAATTAGAACTAGTTAGAACCGATATTCAACTAAGAACTCGTTAGGATTTATAAAATCCATGTTGAAAAGTCGGTCACCCCAACTCTAGGCTAGCATATGTTAGCTCAGACATTAAGTTATTTACTAATTATTTTAGTTAGTTATTTAGTTTAGTGCAACACCATGGAAGACAAACGGACTTTACCCAATGTATGCCTCGATCCACAAATCAAGGAGGACGTTTAGTATGTAACTATAAATACCCTCTACCTCCCAAGGTATAGGGTTGGACCTTTCAATTAATCTAAACTTTCTTCCTTTTGTTTACTTTCTCTATATAGAAAGGATCCCTTCTTCCTCTCTCTAAAATCTATCTCATTCAATCCATACGAGTGCTTGATTATGACATGTTTGTGAAAACCAATATATAACAATTGGTATCAAGAGCCATGGCTTGATCACTCATCTTTCATGTTCTTGGATTTCTAGTGGTTTTCATAAAGTTTTTGGGTTTGAATGAGTTTAGAGTAGTTTGCATCATTTGGATCATTTCTAATGTTAAAGTTTGGATTTTGATTGTACTTTTGTGTTTAGAATCATTATAAGTGTTTAGGTTTTAGTTTGGAAGGTTTGAATCATCGTGGTTGAGTTATTTTGGATTGAAAAGTGGTGTTTTTTGAAAGAGTGTTGGATGCGAGTTGAGTCACCAGATGTATTTCCTTGAAGCGAGTTGTCCCATGTTTGATGCGAGTTGTCTATTCTGAGTACGCTTATTGAAGCGACTTGTCATATACTCTATGTGACTTGTCACGATTTGAGAAGCGAGTTATCTTATATGCGAGTTGTCTATTGAGACAAAATGACAAGAAAGGACAAAGTAGTGGAGGTAGTGGGTGTACTTGTGTAATATGCAAGTTGTCAGCCTATGCGAGTTGTCTGTTAAGCGAGTTGTCGTTTAAGCGAGTTGGTAAACAGGGTGCGAGTTGTCTTGTACTGCGAGTTGACCACTGCCATTTGACCACTGCCATTTGAGCACTGCGATTTGATCAATAAAACTGAGTTTTTTGACTTTTACAGTTTAACTACTTGCGATTTGATCACTTGCGGCTTAACCAAAGTTGACTTTTTACGTCAAAACTTCAAACGGCCATAACTTTTGAACCAGAATCTGCTCGGTGAAATACCACAAAACGACCGAATAAAGAAGAACCAAGAGGAACCAGTTAGAAACAGTCGAGGACCGATAATTCTAGCCAAGAACCAGTAGGAACCAGTTAGAACCGGATATTCCGGCCAGGAACCTGTTTGGATTAAGAAAATCCATGTTGAAGAGTCGGTCACCCCAACTCTAGTCTAGCATATGTTAGCTCATAAAAATTATGTTATTTACTAGTTATTTTAGTTAGTTATTTAGTTTAGTGCAACATCGTGGAAGACAGACGGGTCTTTACCCACTATATGCCTGATCCACAGTCCGAAGGAGGACGTTTAGTATGTAACTATAAATACCCTCTACCTCCCAAGGTATAGGGTTGGACATTTCACTTAATCTAACCTTTCTTTCTTTTGTTTACTTTCTCTCTCTAGAAAGAATCCCTTCTTCCTCTCTCTAAAATCTATCTCATTCAATCCATACTAGTTGATTATGTGTTTGTGAAAACCAATATATAACAATTGGTATCAAAAGCCATGGTTTGATCACTCATCTTTCATGTTCTTGGATTTCTAGTGGTTTTCATAAAGTTTTTGGGTTTGAATGAGTTTAGAGTAGTTTGCATCATTTGGATCATTTCTAGTGTTAAAGTTTAGATTTTAATTGTACTTTTTTGTTTAGAATTATTATAAGTGTTTAGGTTTTAGTTTGGAAGGTTTGAATCATCGTGGTTGAGTTGTTTTTGGATTGAAAAGTGGTGTTTTTTTGAAAGTTTGTTGGATGCGAGTTGAGTCACGGTATGTATTTCCTTGATGCGAGTTGTCCCATGTTTGATGCGAGTTGTCTATTCTGAGTACGCTTATTGAAGCGACTTGTCATATACTCTATGTGACTTGCAACGATTTGAGAAGCGAGATGTCTTTATGCGAGTTGTTTATTGAGACAAAACGACAAGAAAGGACAAAGTAGTAGAGGTAGTGGGTGTACTTGTGTACTATGCGAGTTGTCAGCCTATGCGAGTTGTGTTTTATGCGAGTTGTCTCTTAAGCAAGTTGTCGTTTAAGCGAGTTGGTAAACAGGGTGCGAGTTGTCTTGTACTGCAAGTTGACCACTGGCATTTGACCACTGCGATTTGATCAAGAAAACTGAGTTTTTTGACGTTTACGGTTTGACTACTTGCGATTTGATCACTTGCGGCTTGACCAAAGTTGACTTTTTACGTCAAAACTTCAAACGACCATAACTTTTGAACCGTAACTCTTTTTTCAAATAAATACATCAAAACAACCGAACGGCTGAACCAGTTAGAAATGACAAGAACCGATAATTCCGGCCAAGAACCAGTATGAACCAGTTAGAACGAATTAGAACCGGATATTCCGGCCAAGAACCTGTTAGGATTTAGAAAATCCATGTTGAATAGTCAGTCACCCCAACTCTAGTCTGTCATATGTTAGCTCGTAGACATTACGTTATTTACTAGTTTTTTTAGTTATTTAGTTTAGTGCAACACCGTGGAAGACAGACGGGTCTTTACCTAATGTATGTCAGATCCACAGTCCGAAGGAGGACGTTTAGTATGTAACTATAAATACCCTCTACCTCCCAAGGTATAGGGTTGGACCTTTCACTTAATCTAACCTTTCTTTCTTTTGTTTACTTTCTCTCTGTAGAAAGGATCCCTTATTCCTCTCTCTAAAATGTATCTCATTCAATCCATACTAGTGCTTTATTATGTGTTTGTGAAAACCAATATATAACAATTGGTATCAAAAGCCATGGTTTGATCACTCATCTTTCATGTTCTTGGATTTCTAGTGGTTTTCATAAAGTTTTTGGGTTTGAATGAGTTTACAGGAGTTTGCATCATTTGGATCATTTCTAGTGTTAAAGTTTGGATTTTGATTGTACATTTGTGTTTAGAATCATTATAAGTGTTTAGGTTTTAGTTTGGAAGGTTTGAATCATCGTGGTTGAGTTGTTTTTGGATTGAAAAGTGGTGTTTTTTTGAAAGTTTTTGGATGCGAGTTGAGTCACGGTATGTATTTCCTTGATGCTAGTTGTCCCATGTTTGATGCGAGTTGTCTATTCTGAGTACGCTTATTGAAGCGACTTGTCATATACTCTATGTGACTTGTCACGATTTGACAAGCGAGTTGTCTTATATGTGAGTTGTCTATTGAGACAAAACGACAAGAAAGGACAAAGTAGTGGAGGTAGTGGGTGTACTAGTGTACTATGCGAGTTGTCAGCCTATGCGAGTTGTGTTTTATGCGAGTTGTATGTTAAGTGAGTTGTCGTTTAAGCGAGTTGGTAAACAGGGAGCGAGTTGTCTTGTACTGCGAGTTGACCACTGCAATTTGACCACTACGATTTGATCAAGAAAAGTCTGTTTTGACTTTTACGGTTTGGCTACTTGCGATTTGATCACTTGCGGCTTGACCAAAGTTGACATTTTACGTCAAAACTTCAAATGGCCATAACTTTGAACCGAACTCGCTTTCAAATGAAATACCTGTCAAAACGACCGAACAATCCGAACCAAGAGCAACCAGTTAGAAACACCAAGAACCGATAATTTCGCAAAGAACCAAGAGGAACCAGTTAGAACTAGTTAGAACCGGATATTCCGGCCAAGAACCTGTAAGGATTTAGAAAATCCATGTTGAAGAGTTGGTCACCCCAACTCTAGTCTAGCATTTGTTAGCTCGTAGACATTACGTTATTTACTAGTTATTTTAGTTAGTTATTTAGTTTAGTGCAACACCTTGGAACACAGACGGGTCTTTACCCATCAGATGCCTAATCCACAATCCAAGGAGGACGTTTAGTATGTAATTATAAATACCTCTACCTCCCAAGGTATAGGGTTGGACCTTTCACTTAATCTAACCTTTCTTTCTTTTTTACTTTCTCTCTTTAGAAAGGATCCCATCTTCCTCTCTAAAATCTATCTCATTCAATCCATACTAGTGCTCGATTATGTGTTTGTGAAACCAATATATAACAATTGGTATCAAGAGCCATGGTTTGATCACTCATCTTTCATGTTCTTGGATTTCTAGTGGTTTTCATAAAGTTTTGGGATAGAATGAGTTTAGAGTAGTTTGCATCATTTGGATCATTTCTAGTGTTAAAGTTTGGATTTTGATTGTACTTTTGTGTTTAGAATCATTATAAGTGTTTAGGTATTTGTTTGGAAGGTTTGAATCATCGTGGTTGAGTTGTTTTTGGATTGAAAAGTGGTGTTTTTGAAAGTTTGTTGGATGCAAGTTGAGTCACGGTATGTATTTCCTTGATGCGAGTTGTCCCATGTTTGATGCGAGTTGTCTATTCTGAGTACGCTTATTGAAGCGACTTGTCATATACTCTATATGACTTGACACGATTTGAGAAGCGAATTGTCTTATATGCGAGTTGTCTATTGAGACAAAACGAAAAGAAAGAACAAAGTAGTGGAGGTAGTGGGTGTACTTGTGTACTATGCAAGTTGTCAGCCTATGCGAGTTGTGTTTTATACGAGTTGTCTGCTAAACGAGTTGTCGTTTAAGCGAGTTGGTAAACAGGGTGCGAGTTGTCTTGTACTGCGAGTTGACCACTGCCATTTGACCACTGCGATTTGACCACTGCGATTTGATCAAGAAAACTGAGTTTTGACTTTTACGGTTTGACTACTTGCGATTTGATCACTGCGGCTTCGACCAAAGTTGACTTTCTACGCCAAAACTTCAAACACCATAACTTTAGAACCAGAACCTTTCAAATAAATACCGTCCAAACGACCGAACGATCTGAACCAAGAGGGAACCAGTTAGAAACAGTCAAGAACCGATAATTCCGGCAAAGAACCAGTAGGAACCAGTTAGAACTAGTTAGAACCGGATATTCCGGCCAAGAACCTGTAAGGATTTAGAAAATCCATGTTGAAGAGTTGGTCACCCCAACTCTAGTCTAACATATGTTAGCTCGTAGACATTACGTTATTTACTAGTTATTTTAGTTAGTTATTTAGTTTAGTGCAACACCGTGGAAAACATACGGGTCTTTACCCACTGTATGCCTGATCCACAATCCGAAGGAGGACATTTAGTATGTAACTCTAAATACCCTCTACCTCCCAAGGTATAGGGTTGGACCTTTCACTTAATCTAACCTTTCTTTCTTTTGTTTACTGTCTCTCTCTAGAAAGGATCCCTTCTTCCTCTCTCTAAAATCTATCTCATTCTATCCATACTAGTTCTTTATTATGTGTTTGTGAAAACCAATATATAACAATTGGTATCAAGAGCCATGGTTTGATCACTCATCTTTCATGTTCTTGGATTTCTAGTGGTTTTCATAAAGTTTTTGGGTTTGAATGAGTTTAGAGTAGTTTGCATCATTTGGATCATTTCATGTGTTAAAGTTTGGATTTTGACTGTACTTTTGTGTTTAGAATCATTATAAGTGTTTAGGTTTTAGTTTGGAAGGTTTGAATCGTCGTGGTTGAGTTGTTTTTGGATTGTAAAGTGGTGTTTTTTTGAAAGTTTGTTGGATGCTAGTTGAGTCACGGTATGTATTTCCTTGATGCGAGTTGTCCCATGTTTGATGCGAGTTGTCTATTCTAAGTACGCTTATTGAAGCGACTTGTCATATACTCTATGTGACTTGTCACTATTTGAGAAGCGAGTTGTCTTATATGCGAGTTGTCTATTGAGACAAAACGACAAGAAAGGAAAAAGTAGTGGAGGTATTGGGTGAACTTGTGTACTATGCGAGTTGTCAGCCTATGCGAGTTGTGTTTTATGCGAGTTGTCTGTTAAGCGAGTTGGTAAACAGGGTGCGAGTTGTCTTGTACTACGAGTTGACCACTATCATTTGACCACTGCGATTTGATCAAGAAAACTAAGTTTTGACTTTTACGGTTTGACTACTTGCGATTTGATCACTTGCGGGCTGACCAAAGTTGACATTTTACGTCAAAACTTCAAACGGCCATAACTTTTGAACCGTAACTCCGTTTTTAGCGAAATACCGTCAAAACGACCGAATAAACTGAACCAAGAGGAACCATTTAGAAACAGTCAAGAATCGATAATTCCGCCAAGACCCAGAGGGAAACAGTTAGAACTAGTTAAACCGGATATTCTCGCCAAGAACCTGTTAGGATTTAGAAAATCCATGTTGAAGAGTCGGTCACCCCAACTCTAGTCTACAATATGTTAGCTCATAGACATTACGTTATTTACTAGTTATTTTAGTTAGTTATTTAGTTTAGTGCAACACCGTGGAAGATGACGGGTCTTTACCCATCAGTATGCACGATCCACAATCCAAGGAGGACGTTTAGTATGTAACTTTAAATACCCTCTACCTCCCAGGGTATAGCGTTGGATCTTTTACTTAATCTAACCTTTCTTTCTTTTATTTACTTTCTCTCTCTAGAAAGGATCCCTTCTTCCTCTCTCTAAAATCTATCTCATTCAATCCATATTAGTGCTTAATTATGACATGTTTGTGAAAACCAATATATAACAATTGGTATCAAGAGCCATGGTTTGATCACTCATCTTTCATGTTCTTGGATTTCTAGTGGTTTTCATAAAGTTTTTGGGTTTGAATGAGTTTAGAGTAGTTTGCATCATTTGGATCATTTCTAGTGTTAAAGTTTGGATTTTAATTGTACTTTAGTTTTTAGAATCATTATAAGTGTTTAGGTTTTAGTTTGGAAGGTTTGAATCACCGTGGTTGAGTTGTTTTTGGATTGAAAAGTGGTGCTTTTTGAAAGTTTGTTGGATGCGAATTGAGTCACGGTATGTATTTCCTTGATGCTAGTTGTCCCATGTTTGATGCGAGTTGTCTATTCTGAGTACGCTTATTGAAGCGACTTGTCATATACTCCATGTGACTTGTCACGATTTGACAAGCGAGTTGTCTTATATGTGAGTTGTCTATTGAGACAAAACGACAAGAAAGGACAAAGTAGTGCAGGTAGTGGGTGTACTAGTGTACTATGCGAGTTGTCAGCCTATGCGAGTTGTGTTTTATGCGAGTTGTATGTTAAGTGAGTTGTCGTTTAAGCGAGTTGGTAAACAGGGTACGAGTTGTCTTGTACTGCGAGTTGACCACTGCCATTTGACCACTGCAATTTGATCAAGAAAACTGAGTTTTGACTTTTACGGTTTGACTACTTGCGATTTGATCACTTGCGGCTTGACCAAAGTTGACTTTCTACGTCAAAACTTCAAACGGCCATAACTTTTGAACCGAAATTTCGTTTTCAGTGAAATACCTGTCAAAACGATCGGAATAGTCTGAACCAGTAGGAACCAGTTAGAAATAGTCAAGAACCGATAATTCCGGCAAAGAACCAGTAGGAACCAGTTAGAACTAGTTAGAACCAGATATTCTGGCCAAGAACCTGTAAGGATTTAGAAAATCCATGTTGAAGAGTTGGTCACCCCAACTCTAGTCTAACATATGTTAGCTCATAGAAATTACGTTATTTACTAGTTATTTTAGTTAGTTATTTAGTTTAGTGCAACACCGTGGAAAACAGACGGGTCTTTACCCACTGTATGCCTGATCCACAGTCCGAAGGAGGACGTTTAGTATGTAACTATAAATACCCTCTACCTCCCAAGGTATAGGGTTGGACCTTTCACTTAATCTAACCTTTCTTTCTTTTTTTTACTTTCTCTCTTTAGAAAGGATCCCATCTTCCTCTCTCTAAAATCTATCTCATTCAATCCATACTAGTGCTCGATTATGTTTTTGTGAAAACCAATATATAACAATTGGTATCAAGAGCCATGGTTTGATCACTCATCTTTCATGTTCTTGGATTTCTAGTGGTTTTCATAAAGTTTTTGGGATAGAATGAGTTTAGAGTAGTTTGCATCATTTGGATCATTTCTAGTGTTAAAGTTTGGATTTTGATTGTACTTTTGTGTTTAGAATCATTATAAGTGTTTAGGTATTTGTTTGGAAGGTTTGAATCATCGTGGTTGAGTTGTTTTTGGATTGAAAAGTGGTGTTTTTTTGAAAGTTTGTTGGATGCAAGTTGAGTCACGGTATGTATTTCCTTGATGCGAGTTGTCCCATGTTTGATGCGAGTTGTCTATTCTGAGTACGCTTATTGAAGCGACTTGTCATATACTCTATATGACTTGACACGATTTGAGAAGCGAATTGTCTTATATGCGAGTTGTCTATTGAGACAAAACGACAAGAAAGAACAAAGTAGTGGAGGTAGTGGGTGTACTTGTGTACTATGAAAGTTGTCAGCCTATGCGAGTTGTGTTTTATACGAGTTGTCTGCTAAACGAGTTGTCGCTTAAAGCGAGTTGGTAAGCGGTGCGAGTTGTCTTGTATCGCGAGTTGACCAACGCCATTTGACCACCGCGATTTGACCACCGCGATTTGATCAAGAAAACCGAGTTTTGACTTTTACGGTTTGACTACTTGCGATTTGATCACTTATGGCTTGACCAAAGTTGACTTTCTACGCCAAAACTTCAATGACCATAACTTTAGAACCAGAATTTTTCGGTGAAATACCGTCAAAACGACCGAACAGTCGAACCAAGAGGGAACCGGTTAGAAACAATCAAGAACCGATAATTCCTAAGAAGAACCAGTAGGAACCGTTAGAACTAGTTAGAACCGGATATTCGCCAAGAACACCGTAAGGATTTAGAAAATCCATGTTGAAGAGTTGGTCACCCCAACGGTTAAATTTTTAATTTTTTTTTTTAAAAGGCCCCCAATTTTTTTTTTTTGGGGGGAAAAAAATTTTCCTTTTTTTTTAAAAAAATTTTTCCCCTTTGTTTAAAAAATTTGGTTTTTTTTCCCTTTTTTTTTTTTAAAAAAATTTAATTTAAACCCCTTTAACCCAAAAACTTTTTTTTTTGGTTTTTGCCCGGGCCTTTTTAAAGGGGGTTTTGGGTTTCCTTTTTTTTTTCCTTTCCGGGGAGTTTAAATTTTTTTTTAAAGGTTTTTTTTTTTTTTTTTTGGGTTGGGGTTTTTGAAAACCCCCGTTCCCCCGGGGGGGGGAAAAAGCTGGGTTTTCAAAAAAAATTTTTTTTTTTAAAATTTTTTTTTAAAAAAAAACCCCAAAAAAATTTTTTAAAATTTTTTGGTTTTTTAAAAACCAAAAAGGGGGGGAAAAAAAATTTAAACCAAAAAAATTTTTTTTTTTTTTTTTTTTAAAAATTTTTTTTTAAAATTTAATTCCCTTTGGGTTTTTTTTGGGGGTTTAAAGGTTTTTTTTTAAAATTTTTTTTAAAAATTTTTTTTTTCCCGGTTTTGGGGTTTTTTATTAATTTTTAAACTTTTTAAATTTTTTTGGGGGGCCAAAAAGGAAATTTTAAAAAATTTTTTTTTTTTTGGGGGACTACCTTTTGGTTTTTGGGGGCCGGGGTTTTTAAAAAAAATTTTTTTTTTCCCCCCCAATTTTGGAAATTTTGGGGGTTTTTTTTAAAAAAAAAAAAATTTTTTTTTAAAAAAATTTAAACCCCCGGGTTAAAAAATTTTTTTTTTTTAAAAAAATGGTTTTTTAAAAAAAAAAAGGGGGAAAATTTAAAAAAGGGGGGGAAAAAAGGGGTTTTGGGAAATTTTAAAATTTTTGGGGTGGTTTGGGTTTCCTTTTCCTTTTTTTGTTTAAATTTTTTTTTTGGAGGAAAAGGAAAAAAATTTTTTAAAAAAAAAAAGGGGGGGGGGGGCAAAACCCCGGGTTTTGGGGGCCCAAAAAAAAAAAAAAATTTTTTTAAATTTTTTTCCCGGGGTTTTTTAAAAACCTTTTTTTTTGGGGGGAAAGGGGCCCCTTTTTGGTTTTTTTGGGGGGTTTTATTTGTTTTGGGGGGGTTTTAATTTTCAAAAAATTTTTTTAATTTTTTTTTTTACTTTTGGTTTTAAAAATTTTTTTTTTTTTGGGGGAAATTTTTTTTTTTAAATTTGGTTTTTAAAAAAAAAAAGGGGGGGGGGCCCCCCCCAAAAAAATTTTAAAAGGGGAAAAAAATTTTTTGGGGCCAAAAAGGGTTTTAAATTTAAAAACGGAAAAAGGGAAAAAGGGGGGTTTTTTTTTAAAAGGGGCCATCGGAGTTGTTTTTGGTTTTAAAAAATTTTTTTTTAAAATTTTTTTTTCCCCGGGGGGTTTTCCCAAAATTTCCCTTTTTAAAAAAAGGGGTTTTTTGTTTTAAAATTTTTTTTAAAATTTTTTTTCCCTTTTTCCCCTTTTTAACTTTTTTCCTTTTTTTAAAAATTTTCCCCAAAAAATTTTTGGAAAAAATTTTTGGAAAAAAAAACCAATTTTTAAAAATTTTTTTGGATTGGGAAAAATTTTTTTAAATTTTTTTTTTGGGTTTGGAAATTTTAAATTTTTTTTTTTGGGGGGGTTTTTTTTAAAAATTTTTGGTTTTTTGGGAATTTTTTTTTTTTTTTTGGGGGGGTTTTATTTGGGGTTTGGGGTTTCTTTTGGGTTTTAATTTTGGGATTTTTAAAAGGGTTGTTTTTAAAAAGGGGGGAAGGGGGGGGGTTTTTTTTTTTTTTTTTTTTAATTTCCGGGTTTCGGTTTAAATTGGGGTTTTTTTATTTATTTGGGTTTTTGGAAAGGATTTTTTTTTTTGGGGGGCCCAAAAAAAAATTTTAAAAACCCTTTTTTAAAAGGGGGAAAAAAAGGGGGCCAAACCGGTTGGGGAAAAAAAAAAAGGGGGGGGGAAAAATTCCCTTTAAAGGGGGTTTTGGAAAACCCAAAAAATTTTAAAATTTTGGTTTGGCCCCCCAAAATTTTTCCGGAAAAAAATTTTTTTTTTTTAAAAGGGAAAAACCCCCCAAAAAAAAAAAGGGGGGAAAAATTTTTTTTAAACCCCCTTTTTGGGGGTTTTTAAAAAATTAATTTTTCCCCCTTTTGCTTTTAAATTTGGGGTTTTTTTTAAAAATTTTTTAAAATTTTAAAATTTTGGGTTTTAATTTTTTTAAAAAAATTTTTGGGGTTTTTGGGGGGGTTTTTTTTTTTTAAATTTTTTTATTTTTTGAAAGGAACCTTTTTTTTTTTTTTTTTTTTTTTTTAAAAAAATTTTTTTGGGGAAGGTTTTTTGGGGTTTTTTTTGGGTGGGTTTTTTAAAATTTTCATTTTTTTGGTTTTTTTTGGGGGCCCCGGGGGGAAAAAAGGTTTTTTTTTTTTTGGGGTTTTTTGGGGGTTTTTTAAAAAAAAAAAGGGGGGAAAATTTTTTTGGGTTTGGTTTAAATTTTTTTTTTTTTTTGGGGGGGTTTTTTTTAAAGGTTTCCCGGGGTTTTCTTTTTCCCCCTTTTTTTTTGTTTTCGGGCCGGGAAAAAATTTTTTTTAATTTTGGGCCCAAAAAAAAGGGGGGGAAAAAAAAAAAGGAAAAAAAAAAGGGGAAAAAAAAAATTTAAAAGGGAAATTAGAAAAAAAAAATTTTTTAAAAAATTTTTTGGGGGGTTTTAAAAGGGGCCATTTTTTGTTTTTAAATTTTTAAATTTAAATTTTTTTATTTTTTGGGAAAAAGGGGGAAAAAGGGGCAAAAGGGGGTTTTTTGGGAGGGGTTTTTTTAAAAAATTTTTGGGGTTCCTTTTAAATTTTTTCCCTTTCTTTCCTTTTGGAAACCTTTTTTTTTTTGAAAAACCCCCCAAAAAAAATTTTTTTCCTTTGGGGAAAATTTAATTTTGGAAAATTTTTATAAAAATTTGGGAAAAAAATGGGGCCCAAATTTTTTTCGGTTTCCCAAAAAAATTTTGGGGTTTTTTTTTGGGGGCCCTTTTTTTTTCCTTTTAAAGGGTTTTTTTTTTTTGGTTTAAAAAAAAAAGGTTTAAAAAGGGGGTTTGGAAAAAAAAAAAAAAAAAAGGGGGGGAAAAAAAAAAAAAAATTTTTTTTTTTTTCCCTTTTTGGCCGGGTTTTTTTTTTTTTTATTTTTTTAAAGTGCCAAAAGGGGCCCAAATTTTAAAACCCCGGGGGTTTTTTAAAAAATTTTTATTTTTGGGGTTTTAATTTTTTTTTAAAAAAAATTTCCAAATTAGGGAATTTTTTTTTTTTTAAAAAGGGGGTTTAAACCAAATTAAAATTGGTTTTAAAAAAATTTTTTAAATTTTTTTTTTTTTTTTTTGGGTTTGGAAATTTACCCTTTTTTAAAATTTTTTTTTAAAAATTTTTTTTTTTTTGGGTTTTTTTTTTTCCGGGGGGGAAAAAAGGGTTTTTTTTGGGAAATTTAAAGGGTTTTTTTTTTTTTTAAAAAAATTGTTTAAAATTGGGGAAAAAAAAAGGAAAAAAAAAAAGGGAACCTTTAAAAAAAAAAAGGGGGGGGTTTTGGGTTTTTTTTTTAAAAAAATTTTTTTTTTTAAAAGGGGAAAAAATTTTTTTTTTTTGGGGGGGGGGAAAAATTTCCCTGGTTTTCCTTTTTTTTCCCTTTTTTTTTTGGGTTTTTTTTAAAAAACCCAAATTGGGCCCCTTTTTAAATTTTCCCTTTTTAAAATTTAAAAAGGTTTTTTTTGGGGAAAAAAAAAAGGGGGAAAAAAAAAAAAAGGGGTTTTTGGGGGAAAATTTTTTGGTTTTTGGGTTTTAAAATTTTGGGTTTTTTTTTAAAAGGGTTTGGGGGTTTTTTTTTTTTTAAAATTTTTAAATTTTTTGGAAAACCTTTTTTTTTTTTTTTTTTAAAGGGGTTTTTCCTTTTTCCCCTTTTTTTGGTTTTTTTTTTTTTAAAAAAAAAAGGGGGGGGGGGGGGGGGTTTTCCGGGGGCCCCCCTTTTTTTTGGGTTAATTAGGGGGTTTTTAAAGGGAAAAAAATTTTTTTTTTAAAACCCCTTTAATTTTTCAAAAAGGGGTTTTTTTTAAAATTTTTTTTTTTGGTTATTTTTTAAAAAAAAGGGAAAACATTTAAGGTAAATCCACCAAAAAAGGGGGGGAAAGGGGTTTTAAAAACCCAAAAAAAGGGGGGGGTTTTAAAAAACCCCCCCCGGGAAAAAATTTTTCCTTTAAAAATTTTTCCCCTTTAATTTTTTAAAATTTTTTTAAAACTTTTTTTTTAAAATTTTTTCCCCCCAAAAATTTTTGGGGGTTTTGGGGGGTTTTTTTAAAAATTTTTTTTAAATTTTTTTTTTTTCCCCTTTTTTAATTTTTTTAAAAGGGTTTTTTTAAAATTTCCTTTTTTTAAGGGTTTTTTTTTTAAAAAATTTTTGGTTTGGGGGAAATTCCTTTTTTTTTTTTTTTAAAATTTGGGTTTTTTTTAAAAAGGGTTTTTTTTTTAAATTTTTTGGTTTTTTTTTAAACTTTTGTTTGGTTTAGTTTGGGGGGGTTTTTTTTTTTTGGGGTTTAAAATTTTTTTAAATTTGGGGGGGGGTTTTTTTTAATGGGGGTTTTTTTTTAAAAAAGGGGGTTTTTTATTGTTTTTAAAAAGGGGGGAAATTTTTTTAATTTCTTTGGAAAAAAAAAGGGAAAATTTGGGGGGGGTTGTTTTTTTTTTTGGGGTTTTTTTTAACCGGGTTTGGAAATTTTTTTGGGGGGGTTTTTTCGGTTTTCCGGAAAAGGGGGGCCCAAAAAATTTTTTTTCCCCCAAAAAAAATTTTGGGGGAAAAAAAAAAAAAAAATTTTTCCTTCCCCAAAAATTTAAAAAGGGGAAAAAAATTTTGGGGTTAAAAAAACCAAAACCCCGGGGTTTTTTTAAAAAAAAATTTTTAAAAAATTTTTTTTTTTTTTAAAAATTTTTTTTTTTTTTAAAAAGGGGTTTTTTTTTTTTTTTTGGGGGAAGGGGGGTTTTTTTTCCCCCCGGTTTCCCTTTTTGGTTTTTAAAACCCCCGGGGGGGGGTTTTTTTTTTTTTTTTTTTTTAAAAATTTTTTTTTAAAATTTTTTTTTTTAAAAAAAAAAAAAATTTAAATTTTTTTTTTTCCCCCTTTTTTTTTTTTTTAAAATTTTTAAAGGGGGGGGTTTTTTTTTAAATTTAAATTTTTTCTTTTGGGTTTTTTTTTTTTAAAATTTTTTTTTTTTTTTTTTTAAAAATTTTTTTTTTAAATTTTTGGGGTTTTTTTTTAAATTAAAGGGGGAAAAAAAAAACCGGGGCCTTTTTAAAAAAAATTTTTTTAAAAAAAAGGGGGTTGGAAAATTTTTAAAAATTTAAAGGGAATTTTTTTGGGGAAAGAAAAAAAAAAATTTTTTAAGGTTAAAATTCCGGGGGGTTTTTTTCTTTTTTTTTTGGGAAAAGGGTTTCAATTTTTTTTGGTTTTTTTTTTTAAAAAAAAGGGAAAAAATTTTTTTTTAAAAGGGGCCAAAAGGGTCAAAAAGGGGAAACTTTAAGGTAAAAAATTTTTTTACCCCAAAAGGGGGGAAACCCAAAAAAAAAACCCCCTTTTTTGGGGGTTTTTTTTAAAAAAACCCCTTTTTTAAAAAAAATTTAAAAATTTTTTTTTTTTTTAAACCTTTTAAAAATTTTTTTTTTTTTAAAAAAATTTTTTTAAATTTTTTTTCCAAAAAAATTTTTTTTTTTAAAAATTTTTTTAATTTCCCTTTTTTTTTAATTTTTTTTAAAAATTTTTTTTTTAAAATTTTTTTTTTTTTTTTAAAAATTTTTTTTTGGGGGGTTTTTAAATTTTTTTTTTTTTTTTTAAAATTTTGGGTTTTTGGGGGGTTTTTTAAATTTTTTTTTTTGGAAGGTTTCCATTTTTTTTTTTTTTTTTAAAAAAAAATTTTTTTTTTGTTTTTTAAAAGGGGGAAAATTTTTTGGGGTTTTTTTTTAAAAATTTCCCAAAAAGGGGGAAAAAGGGGGGGGGTTGTTAATTAAAGGGTTTCAAAAAATTTTTTTGGGTTTTTTAGGAAAGGGAAAAAAAATTTTTTGGGGGGGTTGAAATTTTTTTTGTTTCCCTTTTTTTTTGGGTTTTAAATTTTTTTTTTGGGGGGGGTTTTTTTTCCCTTTTTTTTTTTAAAAATTTTTTTTCCCGGTTTTTTTGGGGGCCCGGCCCGGGGGAAAAAAAAAGGCCCTTTTAAAAGGGGGTTTTTTACCCCAAAAAACCCAAAAAAAACCCCCCTTTTTTAAAAAACCGGGGGCCCCCAAGGGGCCCCAAAAAAAATTTTTTTTTTTTTTTTTTTTTTAAATTTTTTTCCCTGGGGGGGGCCCTTTTTTTCCCGGAGGGTTTAAGGGGGGTTTAAAACCCTTAAACCCCCAAATTGGGTTGGGGTTTTTTAAAAACCTTTTTTTTTTTACTTTCCTTCTTTAAAAACCCCCCCCCCCAAAAAATTTTTTAAAAACCTTTTTAGGGTTTTTAAAAAAAAAAAACAAAAAAGGGGGTTTTTTTTTTTGGTTTTTTTAAATTTTTGGGGGGTTTTTTTTTTTTTAATTTTTGGGTTTAAATTTTGGTTTTTTTTTTTTTTTTTTTTTTTTTTTTTGGGTTTAAAAGTTTTTTTGGGGGTTTTTTTTTTGGGGGGGAAAATTTTCCTTTTTTTTGGTTAAAGTTTTTTAAATTTTTGGGAAAAAATTTTTTTTTTTTTGGTTTAAATTTTGGGGTTTTTTAAAAAAAAAAAAAAAAAATTTTTTTTACTTGGCATTTGGGGGTTTTTGGGGTTTTTTTTTTGGGGCAAGGGAAAAAGGGGGGGGGTTTTTGGGGGGGTTTTTTTGGGTTTCCCCTTTTGGTTTTTTTTTTTCCTTTCAATTGGTTTTTGGGGGGGTTTTAAAGGGGGGCCCCCCCCCAAGGGGCCCCCCCAAAAACCCAAAAAAAGGGGGGGGGCCCCCGGGGGGAAAATTTTTTGTTAAGGGGCCCCCAAATTTTTTCCAAAATTTTGGGCCTTTTAAATTTTTTTTTTTTTTAAAAAAAAAAGGAAAATGGGCCTTTTTAAAAAAAAATTGGGGAAAAAAAATTTTTTTAAAATTTTAAAAAAAAAATTTTTTTTAAAATTTCCTTTTTTTTTTCCCTTTCCTTTAAAATCCCTTTTCCTCAAAACATTTTTTTAATTTTTTTTTTTTTGTTTAAACCAAAAAAAAGGGGTTCAAACCTTTTTGGGCCCATCCCTTTTTTGGTTTTTTTTTTTTGGGGAAAGGGTTTAAATTTTTAAAATTTCTTTTTTTTTAAATTTTTTTGAAAGGTTTTTTTTTAAAATTTAATTTTTTTTTTGGGGTTTTTAAGGTTTTGGGAAAATTTTTAAATTTAAAAATTTTTGGGTTTTTTTTTTTGGGGGTTTTATTTTTATAAAGTTTTTTTTTTTTGTTTTTTCCAATTTTAATTTAAATTTTTTTGATTTCATTTTTTAAAATTTTTAAAGGGGTTTTTTAAAAAGGGAAAAAAAAAGTTTTTTTGGGGAAAATTTTTTTAAAGGTTTTGGGGGAGTTTGGTTTTTTTTTTAAGGGGGGGGGGTTTTTTTTTTCCCCTTTAAACCCATTTGAAAAAATTTAAAGGTTTTTTTTAATTGGTTTTGAAAAGGGGGAAAATTAAAATTTTAAAATTGGGAAAATTTTTAACCGGGCCCTTTTCCGAAATTTTTAAAAATTGTTTTAAGGAAGGGTTTTAAAAAGGGAAGGGGGAAAATTTTTTTTAAAAATTTGAACCCAAAAAGGGAAAAAAAAATTTTTTTGGGCCATTTAAACCCCCCAAATTAAATTTTTTTGGCCATTTTTTTAACCAAAGTTTTTTAAATTTGTAAACCGGGAAAGGGGGTTTTTAAAACCAAGGGAAAAGGGGGAAAAAAATTTTTTTAAAATTTGGCCCTTTTTTTTTTTTTTTTTTTTCCCCAAAAATTTCTTCCCTTTTTTAAATTTTAATTTTATTTTTTTTAATTTTTTGGAAAACCAATTTAAAACAAGGGTTTTAAAAGGGGAATCCCCCCTTTTTTTTTTTTTAAATAAATTTTTTAAAAAGGGGGTTTCCAATTTTTTTTTTTTTTTTTTTAAAAGGCCCTTTTTTTAAAATTTTTTTAAATTTTATTTGGGGTTTTTTGGTGGGGTTTTTTTAAATTTAAAAATTTTTGGGTTTTTTTTTTTTTTGTTTTCCTTAAAGTTTTGGGGAAAATTTTTGAGTTGTTTTTTAAAATTTTAATTTAAATTTTTTTGATTTCCTTTTTTAAAAATTTTTTTTGGGTTTTTTTGGAAAAAAAAAGGGGGGGGTTTTTTTTGGGGGGTTTTTTTAAAGGTTTTTTTTTTTTTAAATTTTTATTTTTTTTTTGGGGTTTTTAAAAACGGTTTTTTTTTTAACCCCCCCCAAAAAAAGGGGGGGTTTTTTTTTTTTAAAAAAAAAAAAAGGGGGTCGCCCCATGCGAGTCAGTGGTTTTACGCGAGTCGTCTGTTAAGCGAGTTGTCGCTTGCGAGTTGGTAAATGTGGTGCGAGTTGTCTTGTATCATGAGTTGACCAACGCCATTTGACCACCAGTGAATTTGATCAAGAAACAGAGTTTTGACTTTACGGCTTGACTACTCATGATTTGATCACTCATGGGTCGACCAAAGTCGATTTTCTATGTCAAAACTTCAAACGCCATAACTTTTGAACCGTAATTTTGTTTTCAAAGAAACACCACAAAACGACCGAACTGTCTCAACCAAAGAGGGAACCAAGAAATAGTCAAGAACCGATAATTCCGCAAAGAACCAAGAGGGAACCAAGCTTAGAACTAGTTAGAACCAGATATTCCGACAAGAACTCGTAAGTGATTTAGAAAACAGGTCAAGAGTCGTCACCCCAACTCTAGTCTAACATATGTTAGCTCACAGACATTACGTTATTTACTAGTTACTTTAGTTAGTTATTTAGTTTAGTGCAACACCGGGAAAATGATTTTGTCTTTACCCACCGATGCCCGATCCACAACCAAGGAGCACGCTTAGTATGTAACTATAAACCTCTACCTCCCAAGGTATAGGGTTGGACCTTTCACTTAATCTAACCTTTCTTTCTTTGTTTACTTTCTCTCTAGAAAGGATCCTCTTCCTCTCTCTCAAATCTATCTCATTATATCCATACTAGTGCTTTATTATGTGTCAGAAACCAATATATAATAATTGGTATCAAGAGCCATGATTTGATCACCATCTTTCATGTTCTTGGATTTCTAGTGGTTTTCATAAAGTTTTGGGTTTGAATGAGTTTAGAGTAGTTTGCATCATTTGGATCATTTCTAGTGTTAAAGTTTGGATTTTGATAAGATCGTTTATAAGCTCAGCTAGGGATCAATAACAAAGATAATAAACATAATACGCAGCGGAATAATCAATAACAAATACATACGCAGCGGATAAATCAAAACAATACTTTGTTATTGAACAAGGTTGTTCATTCACTAACTCTAAATAATATTAGACATTTATAGGAACACGTCTACTAACTAAATTAATAACCCAGGCGCTACAAGACCATACGCCTAGGACACACTAATCTAAAACCAATACCCTAAACGCTCTTCCCAACGCCCTAGGCTAAACACACACCTTTAGTCGACTACATTATTGAAGACTTAATTAAAACCCACACCTATGTCCTCTTTATATACTAGAGGATAAGGACTAAATAATAAAACTCCATTGCAAGCAAGTCCTTCCATCTTTAGTAGGTTTCCTTCTTGTCATATTAAGTCCCTCTTGTTTCATTCTTTTTGTCTTTATCAACTCAAACTTGTAATTCCCAACAATCTTCCCTAGTTGATAATGACAAACCATTCTTGAACGAACTTCCCTAGATCGGCAGCGTAAGTTGAGATAAATAAATCTCGCCATAAATGAAACAAGTATGTCTTCCTTTGTCTCTCCCTTAATCCATGCCACGCCACCAAACATCTCTTCCCTTTTGTTATTATCTAAATAGGTAACGATGCAAATAATGATCTTCGACCACCACGTAACCAATATCATACTTCCAATCTAAGCCATCCAATGCTTCAAATCGCCCACCATTACGCACTATAGGAAAAATGGATCCAAAACAATAGAAAACTTCAACTAGCAAAGAGTAATAATGATCAACAATAGTAAAAATCAACCACTTCCCTTGAGTGATGCATGTAGATGGTTAAACTTTTAACAATAAGCTTCCCCTAAAACCATATGTTAACCATCTTCTTGATTCTTCAAAATCAGAAGTCTTTGTAATGATCACTTTAGAAGAACACCAAATATAACAAACTTGATGAAGAAGTAAAATTTCCGAACTTGTGTCTTAAATCTTACAATCCACTTAAACCCATACTTATACGAACCACCAATATAAGTAGACCCAATCCCTTGACAAAATCCTCAACTATATGAGACATCGAGCACTACAATGTAACTCCTTCAAGTGATAGATAATGCGACAGAGCATTATAAGAAAAATCACACATGCTAGATTCATCAAGCTAGATGATAAGAACACAAACCAAGCAATTCCACTTCACCTTCAAATAAGTGATAAATAATCCTCTTCAGAATCAATTCTTCAATAAATTCCATAACGAGCCTTTTAAACCTTTTAAGAACATAAATTTCTTCCGTGTGTGTGAACAATAACCTCTGTGTGTGTCATCCAAAATCATGCTCGACTTCCCTTAAATCAAAAATCTTCTCAGAATAAACCATGAACAGATAAGTTGGGAAGGAGCAAGATTTCATCAAAATCATAGATTTTCACGATCAAGATTTCATCTTCATCAAGCAAAGACTTTAATAAGAACTCGAAAAGACTTTGAATAAAACTCTCAAAGAAGATTTTAAAATTACCAAGATTCAAAAATTTTAACAAAGACGCTCATCTTCAATATGCGTGACTTAAAAAAATAATTCGAATAATACTTTGAATAAAACATCTAGCAAAGACTTTGAAAAATTCGACCAAGATTGAGAATAAAACCCAATCTGCTCTTTCGTCCAAGTCAATCAATCCACTTGTAATACCCACTAATACCAATCAATGAATACATATAACGAGTAGCATCACAACCAATATTCCTATGGTAGACCAATAAAAACTATCCCCACGCGGAGTACAAAGACCAGTACATGGGTCTCCAATATATAACGCACCAATCAATAGCGTGAAGTATAAGCAATAAAATCTTGTGGGTCCCTTTGACTGATGTAACAATTAATAGTAGCAGCAATCAACAAAGCCAAGTAGCCAATCCCATGATCCACGTGACATCTTTCCCTCATAGCCAATAAAAAATACTAGTACCAGTAACATGTAAGTCCCATAGCCACGTGATACAGTACCATATGCGCCAACCATGATGTATATAATAATAAAGTACCGACCTTATGAACCAATCAGAAAAGACATCCACCATAACCTTCTTATACCTCTTCACACGAAATCAAATCCACTAGCCTATTAAGAACATTTATTAATATGACCAATATGAATAGAATCACCAACCAATGAAATATCAAAGTTATCGTGGACCCCATCAGTAGTAATTCGACACCTCAAAAAAAAATTTAAATCTGCTTCTGTCGATCTCTTTTACTGCTTCAATAAAACCTTGAATAAACCTTGTAGATCCCTATATCAAGAGCTCCCCTCTCTGATACCAATTGATAAGATCGTTTATAAGCTCAGCTAGGGATCAATAACAAAGATAATAAACATAATACGCAGCGGAATAATCAATAACAAATACATACGCAGCGGATAAATCAAAACAATACTTTGTTATTGAACAAGGTTGTTCATTCACTAACTCTAAATAATATTAGACATTTATAGGAACACGTCTACTAACTAAATTAATAACCTAGGCGTTTACAAGACCATACGCCTAGGACACACTAATCTAAAACCAATACCCTAAACGCTCTTCCCAACGCCCAGGCTAAACACACACCTTTAGTCGACTACATTATTGGAAGACTTAATTAAAAACCCACACCTATGTCCTCTTTATATACTAGAGGATAAGGACTAAATAATAAACTTCCATTGCAAGCAAGTCCTTCCATCTTTTAGTAGGTTTCCTTCTTGTCATATTAAGTCCCTCTTGTTTCATTCTTTTGTCTTTATCAACTCAAACTTGTAATTCCTAAATGATTTTGATTGTACTTTTGTTTTTAGAATCATTGTAAGTGTTTAGGTTTTAGTTTGAAGGTTTGAATCATCGTGGTCGAAAGTTATTTTGATTGAAAAGTGGTTTTTTGAAAGTTTGTTGGATGCGAGTTTAGACACGGTATGTATTTCCTTGATGCGCAGTTGTCCCATGTTTGATGTAGTTATCTATTCCGAGCACGCTTATTGAAGCGACTTGTCGATACTCTACGTGACTTGTCTCGATTGAGAAGCGAGTTGTCTTATATGCGACTTGTCCGTTGAGACAAAACGACAAGAAAGGACAAAGTAGTGAGGTAAGGGCGTACTTGTGTACTATGCGAGTTGTCACCTATGCGAGTTGTGTTTTACGCGAGTCATTCTGTTGCTTAGTTGTTGTTTAAGCGAGTTGGTAAACAGGTGCGAGTTGTCTTGTACCACGAGTTGACCAACGCCATTTGACCACCGCAATTTGATCAAGAAAACCGAGTTTTGACTTTTACGGTTTGACTACTTGCGATTTGATCACCATGCGGCTTAACCAAAGTTTACTTTCTACGCCAAAACTTCAAACGCCATAACTTTTGAATCAGAACTTGCAAATAAATACCACAAAATGACCTAATAACCAACCAAGAGGAACCGCTAGAAACAATAAGAACCGATAATCCTCAAAGAACCGTAGAGAACCGGTTAGAACCGGATATTCCAACTAAGAACCTCGTAAGGATTTAGAAAATCCATGTTGAAGAGTTGGTCACCCAACTCTAGTCTAACATATGTTAGCTCGTAGACATTACGTTATTTACTAGTTATTTTAGTTAGTTATTTAGTTTAGTGCAACACTGTGGAAAAATGACGGTCTTTACCTCTCAGATGCCCGATCCACAAATCAAGGAGGACGCTTAGTATGTAATTATAGATACCTCTACCTCCCAAGGTATAGGGTCGACCTTTCACTTAATCTAACCTTTCTTTCTTTTGTTTACTTTCTCTCTAAAAGGATCCTTCTTCTCTCTCTCTAAAATCTATCTCATTCTATCCATACTAGTGCTTTATTATGTGTTTCAGGAAACCAATATATAATAATTGGTATCAAGAGCCATGGTTTGATCACCATCTTTCATGTTCTTGATTTCTAGTGGTTTTCATAAAGTTTTGGGTTTGAATGAGTTTAGAGTAGTTTGCATCATTTGGATCATTTCATGTGTTAAAGTTTGATTTTGATTGTACTTTTGTGTTTAGAATCATTATAAGTGTTTAGGTTTTAGTTTGGAAGGTTTGAATCGTCGTGGTTGAGTTGTTTTTGGATTGAAAAGTGGTGTTTTTTTGAAAGTTTGTTGGATGCTAGTTGAGTCACGGTATGTATTTCCTTGATGCGAGTTGTCCCATGTTTGATGCGAGTTGTCTATTCTGAGTACGCTTATTGAAGCGACTTGTCATATACTCTATGTGACTTGTCACTATTTGAGAAGCGAGTTGTCTTATATGCGAGTTGTCTATTGAGACAAAACTACAAGAAAGGAAAAAGTAGTGGAGGTAGTGGGTGAACTTGTGTACTATGCGAGTTCTCAGCCTATGCGAGTTGTGTTTTATGCGAGTTGTCTGTTAAGCGAGTTGTCGTTTAAGCGAGTTGGTAAACATGGTGAGAGTTGTCTTGTATCATGAGTTGACCAACGCCATTTGACCACCGCCATTTGATCAAGAAAATTGAGTTTTGACTTTACGGTTTGATTATCTCGATTTGATCACTTGCTCGACCAAAGTTGACATTTTACGCCAAAACTTCAAACGCCTATAACTTTTGAACCGTGAATCCGCTTTCAACGAAATACCACAAAATGACCGAATACCGAACCAAGAGGGAACCAGTTAGAAACAAACAAGAACTGAGTAATTCCGCAAAGAACCAGAGGAACTAGTTAGAACCGGATATTCCGCCAAGAACCCGTAAGGATTTAGAAAATCTATGTGAAGAGTTGGTCACCCCAACTCTAGTCTAACATATGTTAGCTCGTAGAAATTACGTTATTTACCTCGTTATTTTAGTTAGTTATTTAGTTTAGTGCAACACTGTGGAAAATGTATCGGTCCTTACCCATCAGATGTCCGATCCACAAACCAAGGAGGACGTTTAGTATGTAATTATAAATACCCTCTACCTCCCAAGGTATAGGGTTGGAAATTTCACTTAATCTAACCTTTCTTTCTTTGTTTACTTTCTCTCTCTCGAAAAGGATCCTTCTTCCTCTCTAAAATCTATCTCATTCTATCCATACTAGTGCTTTATTATGTGTTCGTGGAAAACAAATATATTACAATTGGTATCAAGAGCCATGGTTTGATCACCATCTTCATGTTCTTGCATTTCTAGTGGTTTTCATAAAGTTTTGGGTTTGAATGAGTTTAGAGTAGTTTGCATCATTCGATCATTTCATGTGTTAAAGTTTGGATTTTGATTGTACTTTTGTGTTTAGAATCATTATAAGTGTTTCGGTTTTAGTTTGGAAGGTATGAATCGTCGTGGTTGAGTTGTTTTTGGATTGAAAAGTGGTTTTTTTTTTAAAGTTTGTTGGATGCTAGTTGAGTCACGGTATGTATTTCCTTGATGCGAGTTGTCCCATGTTTGATGCGAGTCGTCTATTCCGAAAGCACGCTTATTGAAGCGACTTGTCATATACCTATGTGACTTGTCACTATTCGAGAAGTTTAGTTGTCTTATATGCGAGTTGTCTCATTGAGACAAAACGACAAGAAAGGAAAAGTAGTGGAGGTAGTGGGTGAACTTGTGACTATGCGAAGTTCTCACTCTATGCGAGTCAGGTTTTATGCGAGTTTCTGCTAAGCCACGTTAAAGCGAGTTGGTAAACATGGTGAGAGTTGTCTTGTATCGCGAGTTGACCAACGCCATTTGACCACTACGATTTGACCATCGCGATTTGATCAAGAAAACCGAGTTTTGACTTTTACGGTTTGACTACTTTGCGATTTGATCACTGCGGCTTGACCAAAGTCGACATTTTACGTCAAAACTTCAAACGCCATAACTTTGGAACCAGAATCTTGCTTTCAAATAAATACTTGTCAAAACGACCGTAATAACCGAACCAAAGGGAACCGCTAGAAATAAATAAGAACCGTAATTCCGCCAAGAACAAGTAGGAACCAATTAGAACTAGTTAAACCGATATTCCGCCAAGAACTGTAGATTTAAAATCCATGTTGAAGAGCTTGGTCACCCCAACTCTAGTCTAGCATATGTTAGCTCGTAGACATTACGCTATTTACTAGTTATTTTAGTTAGTTATTTAGTTTAGTGCAACACTGCGGAAGATGTATTTGTCTTTACCCACTCGTGATGCCTCGATCCACAACCAAGGAGGACGTTAGTATGTAACTATGAATACCCTCTACTCCCAAGGCATAGGGTTGGACCTTTTACTTAATCGAACCTTTCTTTCTTTTATTTACTTTTCTCTGAAAGGATCCTTCTTCTCTCTCTAAAATCTATCTCATTCAATCCATACTAGTGCTTGATTATGACATGTTCAGAAACCAATATATAACAATTGGTATCAAGAGCCATGGTTTGATCACCATCTTTCATGTTCTCGATTTCTAGTGGTTTTCATAAAGTTTTGGGTTTGAATGAGTTTAGTAGTTTGCATCATTTGGATCATTTCTAATGTTAAAGTTTGATTTTGATTGTACTTTTGTGTTTAGAATCATTATAAGTGTTTAGGTTTTAGTTTCGAAGGTTTGAATCATTGTGGTTGAGTTATTTTTGACTGAAAAGTGTTGTTTTTTTCAAGGTTTGTTGGATGCAGTCGAGTCACTGCATGTATTTCCTTGATGCGAGTTGTCCCATGTTTGATGCGAGTTGTCTATTCCGAAAGCACGCTTATTCAAGCGACTTGTCATATACTCTATGTGACTTGTCTCGACTGAGAAGCGAGTTGTCTTATTTATGCAGTTGTCTCATTGAGACAAAACGACAAGAAAGGACAAAGTAGTGGAGGTAGGTGTACTTGTGTACTATACGAGTTGTCACCCATGTGTTGTGTTTTATGCGAGTCGTCTCTGTTGCGAGTTGCTGTAAGCCGAGTTGGTAAATAGGTACGAGTTGTCTTGTCATGAAAGTTGACCAACGCCATTTGAGCACCGCAATTTGATCAAGAAAACCGAGTTTTGACTTTACGGTTTGACTACTTGCGATTTGATCACTGCATGGCTCGACCAAAGTCGACTTTCTACGTCAAAACTTCAAACGGCCATAACTTTTGAACCAGAATTGCTTTTCAAATAAATACCGCTAAAATGACCGAATAAACAAACAAGAGGGAACCAAGAAACAAACAAGAACCAATAATTCCTAGCAAAGAACCAAGAGGAACCGCTTAGAACCGAATATTCGCTAAGAAACCTGTAAGGATTTAGAAAATCCATGTTGAAGAGTCGTCACCCCAACTCTAGTCTAACATATGTTAGCTCGTAGACATTACGTTATTTACTAGTTATTTTAGTTAGTTATTTAGTTTAGTGCAACACTGGAAAATAGACGGTCTTTACCCTCTCAGATGTCTCGATCCACAATCCAAGGAGGACGCTTAGTATGTAATTATAAATACCTCTACCTCCCAAGGTATAGGGTCGACCTTTCACTTAATCTAACCTTTCTTTCTTTTGTTTACTTTTCTCTCTAAAAGGATCCTTCTTCCTCTCTCTAAAATCTATCTCATTCTATCCATACTAGTGCTTTATTATGTGTTTGTGAAAACCAATATATAATAATTGGTATCAAGAGCCATGGTTTGATCACCATCTTCATGTTCTGGATTTCTAGTGGTTTTCATAAAGTTTTGGGTTTGAATGAGTTTAGAGTAGTTTGCATCATTTCGATCATTTCATGTGTTAAAGTTTGATTTTGATTGTACTTTTGTGTTTAGAATCATTATGTTGTTTAGGTTTTAGTTTGAAGGTTTGAATCGCCGTGGTTGAGTTGTTTTTTGATTGAAAAGTGGTGTTTTTGAAAGTTTGTTGGATGCTAGTCGAGTCACGGTATGTATTTCCTTGATGCGCAGTTGTCCCATGTTTGATGCGAGTTGTTCATTCCGAGTACGCTTATTGAAGCGACTTGTCATATACTCTATGTGACTTGTCACTATTTGAGAAGCGAGTTGTCTTATATGCAAGTTGTCTATTGAGACAAAACGACAAGAAAGGAAAAAGTAGTGGAGGTAGCAAAGTAATCCTGTGACTATGCGAGTTCTCACCCTATGCGAGTCAGGTTTTATGCGAGTTGTCCATAAGCCGCCTCGCTTAAGCGAGTTGGTAAACATGGTGAGAGTTGTCTTGTAATCGCGAAGTTGACCACCGCCATTTGACCACTACGACTTGGCCACCGCGATTTGATCAAGAAAACTGAGTTTTGACTTTTCCGGTTCGACTACTTCATGCATTTGATCACTCGCTGCTTGACAAAAGTTGACATTTTACGCCAAAACTTCAAACGCTATAACTTTTGAACCAGAATCTGCCAGCAAATACTTGTCAAAACGACTGTAATACCCAACCAAGAGGAACCAGTTAGAAACAAATAAGAACCGATAATTCCGCCAAGAACAAGTAGAACCAGTTAGAACTAGTTAAACCGGATATTCACTAAGAACTCGTAGATTTAGAAAATCCATGTCAAGAGTCGGTCACCCCAACTCTAGTCTAGCATATGTTAGCTCAGAGACATTACGTTATTTACTAGTTATTTTAGTTAGTTATTTAGTTTAGTGCAACACTGCGGAAGATGTACGGTCTTTACCCACCAGATGCTCGATCCACATCCAAGGAGGACGTTTAGTATGTAATCATAAATACCTCTACCTCCCAAGGCATAGGGTTGGACCTTTACTTAATCTAACCTTTCTTTCTTTTATTTATTTTCTCTAGAAAGGATCCTCTTCTTCTCTCTAAAATCTATCTCATTCAATCCATACTAGTGCTTGATTATGACATGTTTCGAGAAAACCAATATATAACAATTGGTATCAAGAGCCATGGTTTGATCACCATCTTCATGTTCTTGGATTTCTAGTGGTTTTCATAAAGTTTTGGGTTTGAATGAGTTTAGAGTAGTTTGCATCATTGGATCATTTCTAGTGTTAAAGTTTGATTTTGATTGTACTTTGTTTTAGAATCATTATAAGTGTTTAGGTTTTAGTTTGAAGGTTTGAATCATCGTGGTTGAGTTATTTTTGATTGAAAGTGGTGTTTTGAAAGTTTGTTGATGCGAGTTGAGTCACTGCATGTATTTCCTTGATGCGAAGTTGTCCCATGTTTGATGCGAGTTGTCTATTCCGAGTACGCTTATTGAAGCGACTTGTCATATACTACGTGCGACTTGTCTCAATTGAGAAGCGAGTTGTCTTATATGCGAGTTGTCTATTGAGACAAACGACAAGAAAGGACAAAGTAGTGGAGGTAGTGGGTGTACTTGTACTATGCGAGTTGTCACCCTATGCGAGTCAGGTTTTACGCGAGTCGTCTGTTAGCGAGTTGTCGTTTAAGCGAGTTGGTAAATGTGGTGCGAGTTGTCTTGTACCATGAAAGCTGACCATCGCCATTCGACCACCGCGATATGATCAAGAAAACTGAGTTTTGACTTTACGGTTTGACTATCATGATTTGATCACTCATGCTCGACCAAAGTCGACTTTCTACGCCAAAACTTCAAACGGCTATAACTTTGAACCGTAATTTTGCGTGAAATACTCCACAAACGACTAGAATAAACGAACCAAGAGGAACCCTGTTAGAAACAACAAGAACCGATAATTTGCAAAGAACCAAGAGGAACCAATAGAACTAGTTAGAACCATATTCCGCCAAGAACCTATAAGGATTTAGAAAATCCATGTTGAAGAGTCGTCACCCCAACTCTAGTCTAACATATGTTAGCTCGTAGACATTACGTTATTTACTAGTTATTTTAGTTAGTTATTTAGTTTAGTGCAACACCGTGGAAAATGATTTGGTCTTTACCCACCGTATGCCTCGATCCACAATCCAAGGAGGACGCTTAGTATGTAATTATAAATACCCTCTACCTCCCAAGGTATAGGGTTGGACCTTTCACTTAATCTAACCTTCTTTCTTTTGTTTATTTCTCTCTAGAAAGGATCCCTTCTTCCTCTCTCTAAAATATATCTCATTCTATCCGTACTAGTGCTTTATTATGTGTTTGTGAAAACCAATATATAACAATTGCTATCAAGAGCCATGGTTTGATCACTCTCTTTCATGTTCTTGGATTTCTAGTGGTTTTCATAAAGTTTTTTGGTTTGAATGAGTTTAGAGCAGTTTGCATCATTTGGATCATTTCTAGTGTTAAAGTTTGGATTTTGATTGTACGTTTATTTTTAGAATCATTATAAGTGTTTAGGTTTTAGTTTGGAAGGTTTGAATCATCGTGGTTGAGTTATTTTTGGATTAAAAAGTGGTGTTTTTTTGAAAGTTTGTTGGATGCGAGTTTAGTCACGGTATGTATTTCCTTGATGCGAGTTGTCCCATGTTTGATGCGAGTTGTCTATTCTCGAGTACACTTATTGAAGCGACTTGCCATATACTCTATGTGACTTGTCTCAATTTGAGAAGCGAGTTGTCTTATATGCGAGTTGTCTATCGAGACAAAACGACAAGAAAGGACAAAGTAGTGGAGGCAGAGGTGTACTTGTGTACTATGCGCAGCTGTCACACCATGCGAGTCAGTTTTATGCGCGTTGTCGTTAAGCGAGTTCTCGCTAGCTGAGTGGTAAACAGGTGCTAGTTGTCTTGTAATGAAAGTTGACCAACGCCATTTGATCACCGCATTTGATCAAGAAAACCGAGTTTTGACTTTTACGGTTCGACTACTTCATGATTTGATCACTCATGGCTTGACCAAAGTTCGCTTTCACGCCAAAACTTCAAACGGCCATAACTTTTGAACCGTAATTTCGCTTTCAGTGCAACACCACCAAACGACCGAATAACCAACTAGTAGGAACCATTTAGAAACAGTCAAGAACCGACACTCCGCAAAGAACCAAGAGGGAACCCAAGAACTGATATTCCGGCCGAAGAACCCGTAAGGATTTAGAAAATCCATGTTGAAGAGTGGTCACCCCAACTCTAGTCTAACATATGTTAGCTCGTAGACATTACGTTATTTACTAGTTATTTTAGTTAGTTATTTAGTTTAGTGCAACACTGTAGAAAATGACGGTCTTTACCCACCGTGATGCCCCGATCCACAATCCGAAAGAGGACGTTTAGTATGTAATTATAAATACCTCTACCTCCCAAGGTATAGTGGTTAGACCTTTCACTTAATCTAACATTTCTTTCTTTTGTTTACTTTCTCTCTCTAGAAAGGATCCTTCTTCTCTAAAATCTATCTCATTTTATCCATACCGTGCTTTATTATGTGTTTGTGAAAACCAATATATAACAATTGGTATCAAGAGCCATGGTTTGATCACTCATCTTTCATGTTCTTGGATTTCTAGTGGTTTTCATAAAGTTTTTGGGTTTGAATAAGTTTAGAGTAGTTTGCATCATTTGGATCATTTCATGTGTTAAAGTTTGGATTTTAATTGTACTTTTGTGTTTAGAATCATTATAAGTGTTTAGGTTTTAGTTTGGAAGGTTTGAATCGTCGTGGTTGAGTTATTTTTTGATTGAAAAGTGGTGTTTTTTTTAAAGTTTGTTGGATGCTAGTTGAGTCACGAGATGTATTTCCTTCATGCGTAGTTGTCCCATGTTTGATGCGTGTTGTCTATTCCGAGCACGCTTTATTGAAGCGACTTGTCATATACTCTATGCGACTTGTCACTATTTGAGAAGCGAGTTGTCTTATATGCGAGTTGTCTATTGAGACAAAACTACAAGAAAGGAAAAAAGTAGGAGAGTAAAGGGTGAACTTGTGTACTATGCGAAAGTTGTCACCTATGCGAGTTGTGTTTTACGCGAGTTGTCTGTTGTTTAGTTGTCGCTAGCCAGTTGGTAAACAGCGCGAGTTGTCTTGTATCATGAGTCGACCAACGCCATTGACCAACGCCATTTGATCAAGAAAATTGAGTTTTGACTTTTACGGTTTGATTATCTGCGATTTGATCACTGCTCAATTAAAGTTGACATTTTACGCCAAACTTCAAACGGCAATAAGTTTTGAACCGAACTTTGTTTTCAACGAAATACCGTAAAATGACCGAAACACTCAACCAAGAGGAACCAGTAGAAACAAATAAGAACCAATAATTTAAAAAGAACCAAGAGGAACCAAAGAACCCGATATTCGCCTAAGAACCCGTAAGGATTTAGAAAATCCATGTTGAAGAGTTGGTCACCCCAACTCTAGTCTAACATATGTTAGCTCGTCAGACATTACGCTATTTACTAGTTATTTTAGTTAGTTATTTAGTTTAGTGCAACACCGTGGAAAACAGACGGGTCTTTACCCACCTGTATGCCCGATCCACAACCAAGGAGGACGCTTAGTATGTAATTATAAATACCTCTACCTCCCAAGGTATAGGGTTGGACCTTTCACTTAATCTAACCTTTCTTTCTTTTGTTTACTTTCTCTCTAGAAAGGATCCTTCTTCCTCTCTAAAATCTATCTCATTCTATCCATACTAGTGCTTTATTATCTGCTTGTGAAAACCAATATATAATAATTGTATCAAGATCCATGGTTTGATCACTCATCTTTCATGTTCTTGGATTTCTAGTGGTTTTATAAAGTTTTGGGTTTGAATGAGTTTAGAGTAGTTTGCATCATTTGGATCATTTCATGTGTTAAAGTTTGGATTTTGATTGTACTTTTGCGTTTAGAATCATTATAAGTGTTTAGGTTTTAGTTTGGAAGGTTTGAATCGTCGTGGTTGTGTTGTTTTTGGATTGAAAAGTGGTGTTTTTTGAAAGTTTGTTGGATGTTAGTTGACTCACGGTATGTATTTCCTTGATGCGAGTTGTCTATTCTGAGTACGCTTATTGAAGCGACTTGTCATATACTCTATGTGACTTGTCACTATTTGAGAAGCGAGTTGTCTTATATGCGAGTTGTCTATTGAGACAAAACGACAAGAAAGGAAAAAGTAGTGGAGGTGGTGGTGAACTTGTGTACAATGCAGTTGTCACCCCTTAGAGTCTCGTGGTTTTATGCGAGTCAGTCTGTTGCCATTGTCGCTTAAGCGAGTTGGTAAACATGGTAGAGTTGTCTTGCATCGCGAGTTGACCAACGCCATTTGACCACCACGATTTGACCACCGCGATTTGATCAAGAAAACCGAGTTTTGACTTTACGGTTTGACTACTATGATTTGATCACCGCTTGACCAAAGTTGACATTTTACGCCAAAACTTGAAACGGCCATAACTTTTGAAACCAGAATTGCTTTCACGATATACCACAAAACGATCAGAATAAATGAACCAAGAGGGAACCAAATAGAAATAGTCAAGAACCGATAATTCGCCAAGAACAAGTAGGAACCAGTTAGAACTAGTTAAACCGGATATTCCGCTAAGAACCTTTAGGATTTAGAAAATCCATGTTGAAGAGTCGGTCACCCCAACTCTATTCTAGCATATATTAGTGCAACATCGCGGAAGACAGACGGTCTTACCCAGGTATGCCTCGATCCACAATCCAAGGAGGACGCTTAGTATGTAATTATAAATACCTCTACCTCTCAAGGTATAGGTCGACCTTTACTTAATCTAATCTTTATTTCTTTTATTTATTTTCTCTCTAGAAAGGATCCTTCTTCTCTCTCTAAAATCTATCTCATTCAATCCATACTAGTGCCTCGATTATGACATGTTTGTGGAAAACCAATATATAACAATTGGTATCAAGAGCCATGGTTTGATCACCATCTTTCATGTTCTGGATTTCTAGTGGTTTTCATAAAGTTTTGGGTTTGAATGAGTTTAGAGTAGTTTGCATCATTTGGATCATTTCTAGTGTTAAAGTTTGATTTTGATTGTACTTTTATGTTTAGAATCATTATAAGTGTTTAGGTTTTAGTTTGAAGGTTTGAATCATCGTGGTTGAGTTATTTTGGATTCAAAAGTGGTTTTTTTTAAAGTTTGTTGGATGCGAGTTGAGTCACCGGTATGTATTTCCTTGATGCGAGTTGTCCCATGTTTGATGCGAGTTGTCTATTCCGAGCACGCTTATTGAAGCGACTTGTCATATACTCTATGTGACTTGTCTCGATTCGGAGAAGCGAGTTGTCTTATATGCGAGTTGTCTATTGAGACAAAACGACAAGAAAGGACAAAGTAGTGGAGGTAGTGGGTGTACTTGTGTACTATGCGAGTTGTCACCTATGCGAGTTGTTTTACGCGAGTTGTCATTTTAAGCGAGTTGTCGCTTAAGCGAGTCGGTAAACATGGTGCGAGTTGTCTTGTACTGCGAGTTGACCACTGCCATTTGACCACTGCGATTTGATCAAGAAAACTGAGTTTTGACTTTTACGATTTGATCACTTGCGGTTTGACCAAGACTTTCTACGTTAAAACTTCAAACGGCCATAACTTTTGAACCGTAACTCGTTTCGGAAATACTCACAAAATGACCGAACATACCGAACTAGTAGGAACCATTTAGAAACAATAAGAACTGATAATCTCAAGGAACCAGCTTAGAACTAGTTAGAACTGATATTCCAATTAAAACTCAAGGATTTAGAAAATCCATGTTCAAGAGTGGTCACCCCAACTCTAGTCTAACATATGTTAGCTCAGACATTACGTTATTTACTAGTTATTTTAGTTAGTTATTTAGTTTAGTTCAATATCATGGAAAAGACGGTCTTTACCCAATCAGATGCCTAATCCACAATCCAAGGGGACGTTTAGTATGTAATCATAAATACCTCTACCTCCCAAGGTATAGGATTGGACCTTCACTTAATCTAACCTTTCTTTGTTTTGTTTATTTCTCTCTCTAGAAAGGATCCCTTCTTCCTCTCTAGAATCTATCTCATTCTATCCATACTAGTGCTTTATTACGTGTTTGTGGAAAACCAATATATAACAATTGTAATAAGAGCCATGGTTTGATCACTCATCTTTCATGTTCTTGGATTTCTTGTGTTTTCATAAAGTTTTGGGTTTGAATGAGTTTAGAGTAGTTTCAGCATCATTTGAATCATTTCATGTGTTAAAGTTTGGATTTTGATTGTTTTGTGTTTAGAATCATTATAAGTGTTTAGATTTTAGTTCGAAGGTTTGAATCGTCGTGGTTGAAGTTGTTTTGGATTGAAAAGTGGTGTTTTTTCAAAGTTTGTTGGATGCAGTCAGGTCACCGAGATGTATTTCCTTTTATGCGAGTTGTCCCATGTTTGATGCGAGTTGTCTATTCTCGAGTACGCTTATTGAAGCGACTTGTCATATAATTTATGTGACTCTGTCACTATTTGAGAAGCGAGTTGTCTTATATGCGAGTTGTCTATTGAGACAAAACGACAAGAAAGGAAAAATTGAGTGGAGGTAGCGGTGAACTATGTGATCTATGCGAGTTGTCGTACCCATGCGAGTTGTCGCTTAAGCGAGTTGGTAAGCAGTGCGAGTTGTTTATATCGCGAAAGACCACCACCGCTATTTGACCATGATTGACCATCCGCGATTTGATCAAGAAAACCGAGTTTTGACTTTACGGTTTGACTACTTGCGATTTGATCACTATGGCTCACCAAAGTTGACTTTCTACGCCAAAATTCAAACGCCATAATTTTGAACCGAATTTCGTTAATAAATACCTGCAAATGACAGGAACAACAACCAAGGGAACCAAGTAGAAACAATCAAGAACCGATAATTCCAAAGAAGAACCAAGAGGAACCAGTTAGAACTAGTTAGAACCTGGATATTCGGCTAAGAACTCTAAGGATTTAGAAAATCCATGTTGAAGAGTCGGGTCACCCCAACTCTAGTCTAACATATGTTAGCTCGTAGACATTACGTTATTTACTAGTTATTTTAGTTAGTTATTTAGTTTAGTGCAACACTGCGGAAAATGTGATTTGTCCTTACCCATCGTATGCCCGATCCACAATCCAAGGAGGACGCTTAGTATGTAACTATAAATACCCTCTACCTCCCAAGGTATAGGGTCGACCTTTCACTTAATCTAACCTTTCTTTTTGTTTACTTTCTCTCTGAAAGGATCCTCTTCCTCTCTCTAAAATCTATCGATTTATGCATACCTGTGCTTTATTATGTTTGTGAAACCAATATATAACAATTGGTATCAAGAGCCATGGTTTGACCACTCATCTTTCATGTTCTTGGATTTCTAGTGGTTTTCATAAAGTTTTTGGGTCTGAATGAGTTTAGAGTAGTTTGCATCATTGGATCATTTCATGTGTTAAAGTTTTGATTTTGATTGTACTTTGTGTTTAGAATCATTATAAGTGTTTAGGTTTTAGTTTGGAAGGTTTGAATCGGGTCGTGGTTGAGTTGTTTTGGATTGAAAAGTGGTGTTTTTTGAAAGTTTGTGGATGCTAGTCGAGTCACGGCATGTATTTCCTTGATGCGAGTTGTCCCATATTTGATGCGAGTTGTCTATTCCGGAGTACGCTTATTGAAGCGACTTGTCATATACTATGTGACTTGTCACCATTTGAGAAGCGAGTTGTCTTATATGTGAGTTGTCTATTGAGACAAAACGACAAGAAAGGAAAAATTAGTGGAGGTAGCGGGTGAACTTGTGTACTATTGCGTAGTTGTCACCCATGCGAGTTGTCGCTTTAGCGAGTTGGTAAACAAAGCGAGTTGTCTTATAGGGTGCTGAGTTGACCCTATCGGCATTTGACCATCGCGATTCGATCACCGCGATTTGATCAAGAAAACCGAGTTTTGACTTTACGGCTTACGACTACTCATGATTTGATCACTCATGGCTTGACCAAAGTTGACTTTCACGCAAAAATTCAAACGGCCATAAATTTTGAACCGTAATTTCGCTTTCAAGAAATACCACAAAATGACAGAATAATTCAACCAAGAGGAACCGAAGAAATGTACAAGAACCGATAATTCCAAAGAAAGAACCAAGAGAACCAGCTTAGAACTAGTTAGAACCGGATATTCCGCTAAGAACCTATAAGGATTTAGAAAATCCATGTTGAAGAGTTGGTCACCCCAACTCTAGTCTAACATATGTTAGCTCGTAGACATTACGTTATTTACTAGTTATTTTAGTTAGTTATTTAGTTTAGTGCAACACGCGGAAAACAGACGGGTCTTTACCCACCGTATGCCCCGATCCACAATCCAAGGAGGACGCTTAGTATGTAACTATAAATACCTCTACCTCCCAAGGTATAGGGTCGACCTTCACTTAATCTAACCTTTCTTTCTTTTGTTTATTTTCTCTCTGAAAGGATCCCTTCCTCTCTCTAAAATCTATCGCATTCTATGCATACTAGTGGCTTTATGACATGTTCAGAAAACCAATATATAAAAATTGTATCAAGAGCCATGGTTTGACCACTCATCTTTCATGTTCTTGGATTTCTAGTGGTTTCATAAAGTTTTGGGTTTGAATGAGTTTAGAGTAGTTTGCATCATTCGATCATTTCATGTGTTAAAGTTTTGATTTTGATTGTACTTTTGTGTTTAGAATCATTATAAGTGTTTAGGTTTTAGTTTGGAAGGTTTGAATCGCCGTGGTTGAGTTGTTTTTGGATTGAAAAGATGTGTTTTTGAAAGTTTGTTGGATGCTAGTTGAGTCACCAGCATGTATTTCCTTGATGCGAGTTGTCCCATATTTGATGCGAGTTGTCTATTTACTTATGAATTGAAACCAAGTCCCAATCGTATAACAAAGTTCAATTTAAAACCATAAAACCAAATAACAAAAACAACGCAAACAAAAACACTTATTAAAACATTTAATTCCCTAATAATAAATTAAATTAAATCAGTTAATTACCCATCTTAACGCCTTAAAATTTACCTAGACTCTATCTACTAAATACCTTAAGTTTTTAATCATGGACAAACCCTTTGTACCATTTGATGACGTTTAAAATCCTTTATGATTTAATATTATAGGATAATGGATTAATAATCCAATAAAACATCTTCATCAAATTTTTGTTAGAAAACTTTCATAAACCTATTATTTCATTTACATCTAATATTCAATAATTTGGCTTTTTAAACATTAAGGCATTTAACCAACCTTTAATCGGCTTTTCTAATTGGTTTTAAAATGGTTTAAATTATTAATACAATTAAAGAACATTTATTCCTTGGAATAAACTATATTTAGAAAATTCCCAAGAGTTAACTATTAAGCCCATATCATACTGCTTTCCAACCAATGAAACATTTTGATTTTGTTTGAACAAATATTAAGATGACCTTTGGGTGTTATAATTGGGCATTAAACATTTTGATGTCCATTAAAGTTTTTGAACCAATTGAAATGTAATTCCTTTAAGATTAAACTTTGCACCGGAACAAAAAACAAAGATATTTATTACTTTGCATTGAATTGCAACCATATATTTTAAAAATTAATTTATGGAACCACTTTAAAAATACGGCCCATCCACCTTTAACCGCTAACAAAACCGAAATCCTTGAACAAACCTGGTAACCATTTTTACCGAACCAAGAAGATTTTAACAACCATGCATAAACCCAAATACTAAAATAAAACTCAGAAAACAAACATAATTTTTTGTAAACAAGTACTTGTTTACGCGTTTCCTCAAACTCAAAGGATTTAATTTTGAAACTACCCAATTAGTAATTAATCATTCTTTTTGTTATTTTATTAAAAGTTTTTTCCATTAAACAAATCTACCTCAGTTCCCAAGGGGAAGTATATAACATAGTACGACAATTTGAACTTCATTATTCTATTTTTTAGTTTTCCTTTAATATTTGATAAGCCAAAAATCAATCATTGAAGTGTTTTTTTTTTTAATCATATTGTATTTTAATCCGGTTTATCTTCGGTTTTGTTTTTAAAAGTTGGTTTAATAGTTTTGATTCTATTTAAATCATTTTAAATTTGAGTTTTATTTTTGGGTTTGATTTATTTTTGAAGGGGTTTTTATACTGTTTTATTATTTTAGAAACGGTTTTTAATGATGGAGTTGAAAACCTATTGAAAAAGTTGGGATGGTAGACCTTTGATTGGGTTGCCTACGTCTTATGAGAGCGTTGTTAACATTGTTTACTTTAAAGAGATTGCAAGTGGGGTTTATGGTGCAAAGATTGAGAGCGATTTATATAATTTTACCATATTGGTTGGTTGTTTGGGTCATTGTTACTTTGTTGCTTTTACCAAAGACTTTTCCAACCCATTTGACCAACCTTTACAGGCTTTACAAGGGTTAACATAAATTGATTTCCAGCCTTGAAACCTAATTTTCATTTCAGCCAAAACTTTGGAATTTGAAACTTTAAGATACCCCAAATCCAATCCAACAAGACTAAAAAATTAGAACTTTTTTAGAAATTAAAGGAAAGGTATTAATGAATATGCCCTTAAGTTTGAAACAAATGTTTGAAGATTTGTTAAATCTAGTTAAATATTTTTCCGGATTAGTTATTTATCGTTATTTATTAGTTATTTATTTGTTTCTAAACGTCTAAAACCCCTTTCCCGATTCCCAAACAACCAAAGGTTAGTATGTGACTATACAATTATTACTTTTCAAGGTATAGGTTGCCTTTCTTTCTGTTCTTTCTTTCTAGTTTTTCCCCTTAAAGTTTTTATTATATTTTATTTGTTTATATTGTACAAGTTGATTTACAAATTTGAACTTATAATTTTTATTTCAGGGGTCGGTAAAGTTTTGGTTGAATGGTTTAAGTATTGTATCGTTTTCGGTTTAAAGTTGATTTGATTTCTTTGGTTTAAATTTAGTTTATTTGTTTAAGTTGAATCGTTATTTTTTTTGATTGAAATGTTTTTGAAAGTTTTTTTGATGCAGTTGTGAGATTTTGATGAAAAAGTTTCCCAGGTGGGTTATTATAAGCTTATTAACCTTGTATTTCTTATGGATTGTCACATTTAAAAGCAGTTTTTAATGCGAGTTGTTTATTGAACAAAGGTAAAAAGAAATTGGAGATGGGTTTGAACTTGATTTAGGCCAGTTCTATTTGAGTTGTTTTTGCGAGTTGTAACATTTGGTACAGTTGGTAAACATTTTGGTTTTTTAAGTTTGAAGAATTAAAATACATTTAACGGATTTGATTAAAAAGAGTTTTATTTAGTTGTATCCGGAATTTATCATACCAAAATTCGTTTACCAAACTTTAAACGCTTAATTTGGAACCTGTCAAATTAACTTTCACAATAAAGGAACGACAAAAAAGAAAGAAAAAAGAATATTTTTGACAAGCCAAAAACGTTGTTTCCCAAGCGAGGATTAAAAATTGTTGGAAATTGGTCCCCCAATTCACTATGAGGGATTACGTTAATTACCTTTTTTTATTGTTATTTAGTTTTACCTGTAAATATTCGTCCCTTCACCTACCAACCAACTGTTGTAAAATTTCAGAAACCTATATAAACTTAGGTCAAGATAGGTTGAAATCAACCTTTCATTTTTAACTTTTTTGGTTTACTTTCTTTCTCGTTAGATTTTCTCTCTAAATATATTTATTATAAGTTTGAAACTTTACTTGGTTCAGACCAAAATTTTTGTACTTTATGTTATCCCATGGTTATTTATTGTTTTTTAGTTTAAGTTTTTTCATTTGATCATAGTTATGTTGATTTTTGATCACATGTTGTTATTTTGATTTCGTTTATGTTTTAGTTTAGTTAATGTGCTTGCATTATTTAAGGTTTTTTTGATGAATTGTTTTAGGTTTTTTGGAGTTTTTAAATTTATTATAGAAAGGTGTTGTTTGAGCGATTTGTTATGTTGGCACGGGTTTTCTTGAGCGGTTGTCCTTGGGTTTAAAGGGGCTTAAATTGGGATTCAAATAATCAGGTTGTCATCGATGTAAAAAGAGTTTTCGGGTTGGAATACTGGAGGTCATGGGCAATGTGTTTTAGCGACTTAAAGGGTTGTAACTTGTTGGAAATTTGTTTAAGACGCATTAAAGCCAAAAATTTGATTTACACGCTTGTAAAAAGCCATTTTGCCAACGTTGAACGCATTTTAACCTGTTGATAAAACATTTATGTAACAACTTTGAACCAAGACCAAATTACTTTAAAAGGAAGACCATAAGAACCAAGAAAAAGACGGTTTAAACGGCGATAACGTACCAAACTAATTTTTAAAACATTAAATTGGAACTGTTAGAATACCCTGACTTTTTATCGACCGCCATTTGACCTCCGCGATTTGACCACCGTAATTTGATCAAGAAAAGCGAGTTTTGACTTTTACGGATTGACTACTTGCGATTTGATCACTTGCTCGACCAAAGTTGACATTTTACGTCAAAACTTCAAGCTGACCATAAATTTTGAACCGTAACTCCGCTTTCAATGAAATACATTAAACGACCATAAAAGCTGAACGGATGGAACCGGTTAGAAACAAGTCAAGAACCGATAATTCGGCCAAGAACCAGTTAGAACTAGTTAAACCGGATATTCCGCCAAGAACTGTTAGGATTTAGAAAAGCCATTTTGAAGAGTGGTCACCCCAACTCTAGTCTACAATATGTTAGCTCGTAGACATTACATTATTTAGTAGTTATTTTAGTTAGTTATTTAGTTTAGTGCAACACCGTGGAAGATGCAGACGGTCTTTACCCGGCTCGTATGTCGATCCACAAATCGAAGGAGGACGTTTAGTATGTAACTATGTTAGGAATTAGAAAATTCCAGTATTGAAAGAGTCGGTCACCCCAACTATTATCTAGCATAAGTTAGCTCGTAGACTAATCATTAGTTACTTATTTAGGTTGTTCATAGTTAGTCGATGGCGTAATATAGTTTAGTGCAACACCGTGGAGGAAGGTCGGGTCTTTACCCTGTATCCACGATCCTCATCGATGTGCCGCCGGGAGGTTGTTTAGTTTGTAACCTATAAATACCCTCTACCTTGCAAGGTAGAGGTTGGATGTTCTTTGGTAATCTAATATTCCACAAGTTTCTCTCACTAGAATGTCCCACTCTTTCTCTAAAACCATCTATGTGCTCATTGTGTTAATGTTATGATGTGTATGTGAAAAGTTATACCTTACAATTGGTATCGAGAGCCATGGTTAGATCATATCTTGCACATCTTTGGATTTATAGTGGTTTTAGGTGGTTTTGAGTTTGAAAAAGTTTAGTGGTTTTGCATCATTTGGTTGATTTCTTGTGTTAAAGTTTGAATTTTGTTAGTACTTTTATGTTTAGAATCATCACAAGTGTTTAGGTTTTCATTTGGTAGCTTGAATCATCTTGGTTGGGTTGTTTTGGATTGAAAAGTGATGTTTATATGGTTTTCAAGCTAGCGACTTAGCTCACGGTGTATCTTCTTGGTAGCGACTTGCTTCACATTTTGGTAGCGACTTACGGTGTTGGAGCTAGCGAGTTAGATCTAGCGAGTTAAAGTACAAGTAGTGGACTCTCCACTACGAGTAGCGACAGTGGTAGCGACTTGATGCAGAGCGAGTTGCTCTTTAGCGACTTGCATTGTTAGCGACTTGAGTGGCGAATTCTTTGAAGAAATTTTGCTAGCGACTTGAGTGTTAGCGAGTTACTATAGCGACTTACATCGGCTAGCGACTTGGAACTCTAGCGACTTGGCATGGTAGCAAATTAAGTGTTGGCGACTTGGTGTAGCATCTTCTAGCGACTTGGGATTTGTGCTATTTAGTTGGTAGCGAGTTGATTCTAATTCTCTAGAGACTTGGGAGAAATTCATAATAACACAATGTCGGTCATCACGGATCCTTTAATCACCAAAGTACTTGCTCTCATGACACTGAGATGAAATTGTGAAATGTAATGCCTATCACGAAAGCCACACACTTAATGATTCAAGATCGATCAATCGAACAACTCAAATAAATCACTCTTAATGTCTTGAGATGATGCTAAGAATGTGGAATGCACCGGTGAGCCTTTTCAACATCTCACCCGACTTCTCAAATTACTCTTACTCACAACCATGGATCGAGCAAGTTGTGCCATCCTTCGTCGGGATTTTCCCACTTTAACAAGAACTGCTTTTGCTTAACTTAGAGCGGTCGAGGTTTCAAATTAACAAAGAAAAGATCTCAATCGATGATTCTCATGTCGCTCTCCAAACCATAAATCAACCAATTTCACCACTTATCCGGGAAGAATACTCTCGATTTTGATAATATCATGGTGGAATGTCTTTCAAAGCACACGGAATGGAAATTCATGAGTTGAAACTCATTTATTCAACTTATGAGTAATATGAAACATACATTGAGGAAGCTGCTAAAGAGAATAACAAATGTGAAGGAATTGAGCAGTGTCAAGAGTGTCCATGGAACAATGATGACGTGTCATGCTTCATTCCAGTTGAACCGCAGAAGACAATGTGCGTAATCTCGGTTGTGATGGAAAAGGATGAAGAGAACATCACCGATCTCAAATTCTCGAGTCGGAAAAGGTATCAATCAACAAGGTACACTTATCCGATCACACAAATTCTCACAAAAGGTACATGACTCTTACCACGAACATAACAATGTGGAATCAATCTTTGTTTTATGCGAATCTAATGCTAGTAACATGATTGAAAAAAGGGTATATGATGAGCTTTCAAACAAATTTTCAATTCTTGAAAACATCTTGTATCTCTTTGCAAAGCTGAAATACAACATAAGAATGAAATGTTTTATGCAAATAAACAAGGTCGATGTCTGGAACTTCCGAATTTAGAATTTTTGAAATTAATTAGTTAAAATCAGTATTCGGGACAAAGATTAGACCATAAGAAATGCAAATCGCTTCTTCGGATGCCCGGAAATATATTTGTCATGAGATGAGTGATACACTAGAATCTAGGAATTACGAACTAGCTCTATGTGTGTCCAACCTTCTAAGAGAAAATGAGCATTTAAGAAAGAACCTTGAGGAAACAAACTCTAAGTTAGTCAATCAATCTAACTTGATGAATGATATTGATGACCTCAAAGCACAAATTCAGGATAAGAGCTTCAATATTGTTGCCCTAAAAAATGAGCTCGGGAAGTATGTTGGAAATAGGATGAACACTAAGTTTGCAAAACCTTCAACTTTGGGAAAGTCAACGGTTCGAGAACCACACGAAACAAGCAGCTTATTAAACAACCTAATGCCTTTAGGTGCGAAGGAGCTAAACCATTGAAATCTAAGCTTACATCCCAAGTTGATAATAAGTGCATTTGTCAAAACCGGTCCTTCATTGCCTAGTTCGGATATGATGAATCCCAAGCATAAGACTAATGAACATCACCAACAAATCGAAATGCTACAAGCTTAACGGTATCATGCAAAACATAGTCAGCGGATCAATCCCAAGAAATTCTCTCGATCACAAAAAGACAAATAGTCAAAACAATGGAGTGCACTCATTTAGTTCAACTCATTGTGGCTTCAAATGGATTCCCATGGTAGACTTTTTAAGTTTACGAGGACTTAAACGAACTTACATCCCTAGATCATGCCTCGAATGGATTCCTACAGTGTAAACTTTTCAAGAATGTAGAGCCTAATAGGATCTCCATTAATGATAAGTCCGTAGTATAACGTGATGCATCCAAATGTGAGACTAATCATGTCACTAACACTTCTATGTACAAATCTACATGTACTTCGAAGACAATGTGCTCTCAGTCTTTTTCGGGTACAATGCTCAACTCGCTCGGGAACTTCATGACTTGGTTCCCATCGAAATGAACATAGCTCATTCAGAGCTATAGAGTGCAACAGTTGATGCACTACTTACTTTGACTCCTATTCATCATTGAATCGGGGACTCGTTCATCCGTATATTTGTATAAATCAAGTTTCTTTAAAATATATATATATATATATATATATATATATAAAGTTTCTTTAAAATTTTATCTGTTTAAATTCTTTAAATGTAAAAATTTTATCACGTTTTTCCTACCTAATAAAGAATATTTTCTTCATTATCGATAACATCTACGGTCCTAGAAATGTCATTCAATAATGGCGGGATCATAGATGAAGTTCGAACAATTGAAATATTCTTGTTTCCATTTTCGGGGTAAACTTATGTCAATCAATGTTCTTTGATGAACTTGATTGAGGGGAAAGCGTGTATATGTTTTCTTGATTATCTATGCCATTGGCTTACGTGTTGGTTATAATGCTTGCTTTCGTTTGCATGTTGAGGTCGTATCTTGCCTCCTCGTAACTATCGGGTTATGGTTTTGTTGGTTGTGGTCGTATCTTGCTCATAGGATTATCATTGTACCTTCATTATCAAGTGCCTAGTATTAAATGCTTATTGGTCTAAATGATTAATTGATTCATGTTGATCATTGTGATAATCTATGCTAGCGACTTAGTCTATATTCTGTGTTAGCATCTTACCACTCCTTCCTCAAAACCATAGGGACCAAATTTGTCTAATATGTGAATGTTGTGTTGCGCTAGCGTTTTACCTCTCATTCTAAACCACGAGGACCAAATGTGTCATAGTGCCAAAGTTAGTTAGATACCCCTAGCGTATTACCTGATCTCTTCTCAAACAAGTTTCCTTTTTCTCTCTCTCATTTTTTTTCTCTTCTTCGTTTAATTGCTCTACCTAGCGACTTAGCAAGAGGTTTGTCTCGAATCACTCTTATCCTAGCTCTCTTAAGCATTTGTGTTGTGTTTCTAACTTGTCACGTTTACAGTTGACGTGCATCTCGTGTCTTGTATTTGTTGGATTCCTCTTAGGTTCAAAGGTTGATGATTATTATGATTGCATATATTCTAAGTGTTGGTGCATTATTTTGTGATTGTTGTATATGTTACCATGAATGGATAATGATTGTTTGGTGGATTGGGTGGTTTGCCTGTTGAATTTTTGAGTGTTCTTGGTGGCGAGTTAAATTATTCTTGGTAGCGACTTAGTCTGAATGTTCTTCGTAGCGAATTAGTTCAATATATTCTAGCGACTTGGTTAGCGAGTTAATAGTTAGCGACTTGTATTTACAAGTTAGCGAATTAGTAACCTAGCGACTTAGTTAACGAATTGGTAGCGACTTGGGTGTGTTACTGTTCATAGCGACTTGTATTTACAAGTTAGTGAATTAGTTACCTAGCGACTTAGGTGACTGCTTTGTAGAGACTTGGTTAGCGAGTTAGTAGTTAGCGACTTGTATTTACAAGTTAGCGAATTAGTAACCTAGCGACTTAGTTAACAAATTGGTAGCGACTTGGTTAGGTACTGTTCATGGCGACTTGACTTTACATGCTAGCGAATTAGCATAGCGACTTAGTGTGCTAAACTTTTAGCGACTTGTCTGTGGCTCTAGATGACGACTTGTATTTACAAGTCTGCAACAGTGTTCACTTTCATGATTGAGAATTAGTCTTAGGGTCAAGGATTTTAAAATGTTCAATGGTTTTTGTGCTAAAGATGATCTCACTCTCACTACACTTAGGATCTCCTAATTCGACTTGTTGAATCAACATACTCTATGTAATCTGTTATGACATCTCTGTTTAGGCAAAAGGTACTTGGTTTCTCTCACGACTGCCAAATGTTACTTTTTGCCTCATACATATGTGTTATATCAGTTTTGCATGTGTATCTTGGCTCATGTCATGATTACTTTGAATTGCACTCTTTTTCCCGTTAAATCACTTATAAGTTGTCATGTATTTGTTATCTATGCCACTCTATCTTTCTCTGTATGTGTTTTGGGGACTCCTTCTGAGTTACTGCTTCTATGCCATAAGGGTGCTTTCAATATTACCACTTATCATCTAACCTGTTCCCATTTCATTACTGTTGATTGTATGATTACTCAGAATATCAATGGCAAGTTCAATCCCAGAAAAGAGCGCTACCCCGTCGGCATCATCCAAAGTTCTTTCAGACGAAGAAATCCTTCCCAGGAGTCAATGGGCTGCTATTGGAAAAAGCAATTGTTATGTGGATCTTCAAAGGCTTCAACAAAATCCGATACTCAAAGTTTCTATTGACATCCTCATAAACACAAACTTCTTTGAGCACTTTCAAGCAATGCTCAATTCCCACCATTTACATTCAACAATTCGGAACACCGTTCAATGGAACAAAATCATGCCCAATACTCACGCAAACTGGATGATATGGAGTTCACAATTGATTCGATATTCGAGCAAGGCTCTTGGAATCACCCATGTAACCACGACTTCGCTCACGAATCTCCACTGGTACGACGATCTAATTGTCTTCCTTATTGGATTGGGCTATCGAATGATTATTTCAAGAGCATCCGACATCATCCTTTGGACACATGTGTCAACCTTGGAGAGCCATTACAACAATTCTTAACTTGTGCTTATCCGCAAAACTTGTGGTTCGATAAAGTGAGAATCTATCTTGCAAATCCTATGGGAATCGTTAATAGGGTTGATGTGAATGTATCGAGATCGTATTTGGGAAGAATTTTCGTTATCAATGAACACGTTCATATCAGCGTAATCAATTTCCAAAACAAAGCTCAAGGCCGAAAGAAACAGATCAAGCTTGTAATCCCCAGCATCAGATTCTCTAAGCTTGTTATCCAATACTTACAACAAACTCATAACTTCACTCCTAGGTCTGAATCAACTTTACACAATGCAGAAGATGAATTTGTTTTAGGAAACCTGAAATATGTTCTAGAGGTTCGATAAAGAAGTATATGGATTGCCAATTCCTGATTGTCTTCTCACAGAAGATATCAAGAAGAAGGACTACTTCAAGCAATACATGAAAAGAGCAACCAAACTCTCTGCTAATGTCACACCATCTCCTTTACAACCAAATGCTCCCATGACCAAGTCAGCCTCACAAACATCCTATGCCTCTCTTCCTAAAAAGAGACGTGAAAAGTCTCAGCAATCGGCCAAGATCCAAGAAGTAGAAAATTAGAAGGAAGAAAGTGGAAAAGGAGATTGGTGAGAAAGCGAGATACCAAGGAATGTTTCGTGCTAAGCGATGAAGATGATCTTGATCCGCAACTTGGAATTGACAAAGCCTTGAAAGTCGAATGTGAAAGATCCGATGGGTGGAATTGTGTTAAGAGAACCACTCAACTACCTCAACAAACAAACCCAATTACACTTGACAAGGGTAAAGGAGTTGCAAGTGTTGAAACTGAACAAGCTGCTCACATGCTGTTAACTATCTCATCATCTCCATCAAGCACCACAAATCCATATGAGCTGAAGAGAAGAACAGATTCATCTCATGAAAAAGAACAATCTGGAGTGGTCAAGGAGCCTGAAACGTTTAAGGAATCTCTTACACTTGGTGAGACTCAATCTGACTTGAATGTTGACACTCTGTTACAAAAGGGCTCACAGGAGAACCTTGAGACAAGATCTGATGAGACCTTGAAGATGGATGAACCAAATCTGTCTACTAACTCTCTATCCTCACTTAAGAATCTTGATGAAGATTTCTCTTTTGGTGATCAATTCATTAATGACAAAACCTTAGACTCGCACAATCCATGTATAATGTCAAGATTCAAAGAAGATCGTCAACCATTCCTCCAATGACCGCATCTTCACTATCAATTGCACTTCCACCTCCCTTACCTACTCAATCAACTTGTATAAACACCACCAACAATGTCACCAAACCCGAACCCGTCATTACAATTGCGGATGAAGTGGCTCCACCACTTCCCCTCCATGATTCTCACCTACGATCAACTCTTGGATAAAGCTATTAAAAGGATAGAAGCTGCGGAAAGGCAACTTCCTAAATCTGTAGATTCTACGGTGGATCGTGTCTATAGATTGGAACACCTCAACTTCAATGAAGCGATATCGACGCTATTGAAGGAGAAGTCAAGGATCTTTGTGGAATGGGCAATGGAAGCCCACTTCTTAGGCGATTCAAGGACCTCCCATCTCCGATATGAGGCAGCTCGTGTGAAAGGATGTATGAGGTGAAGAGGACAAGCATGAGGTTCTGATAAACTCTATGAGGCACTTGAAGAATCCATCAAGTTCGACAATTATGAGCAGTTTTAAGATTGAAGTCGGAGAAAAGGAAGCTAAAAGAAAAGGAGAACAAGTGTAATGGAAGCATTGATAAAGGATCAAAGATCCACCTCCACCCCCACCACCAACGGAGCTGGAACTGGATGATCCAGTAATCCTTCTACAACAACCAACACACCTCCATCACAACCACCTTCATCACCGCTCGAAATCTTCCGGTCAATCGGACCCAACAAAAGAGCGAGTACTCTAGGAAAAAATCTGCTTGGACGACGGTTGATTCAAGGTTCACATCTACGCCCACCCTACTCCCGATGATCAAATGGTTAACGAAGAGTCGCATATCATGGCGGACTCGTAACCGAGATGAAGATGATGCATCTACAAAGCATATTCCTAAGCCCTCGGATGGTGGTTTGATTCTTACATGGTTGAGAATCGCACTAGCTCATCCGAGTTGCACCTTCAAGAGACACTATTCAAAGTCATTATGGAAGATAGACCTCCTTCCCTTGAACCCACATGGACCATCCCGTAGTCTAACTCTATGATTCCCGACAACAATTGGGCATCGCTTATCACCAATAACTACGAAAGTCCGGTGAAGACTACTCTTCTACACTACAATCGTGATATGGGAAGCTTCATAAGATGGTTTTGTGAAGCAAGAGCATCTCATCCATAACACCAAGAGATCTTGAAGGTCAAGCTTACGAAATTGTCAAAGTCTTCCACTCGGATGCAAATCATCTTCAATATCGATGGAGGAATGCCATAAGATGCTAAATGACCAAGTCGTTGATCAAATCGATCGCTTCAATGTCAACAAATCTCTTCCTCTTTGTGGTGAACACGGTCGATGACCATTCGGTGAGAATTCTTCTTCAATCACGACTGGACTATCGTGTGCTCGCTCTGCTGAGAGAAGACCCGCTCTATCAATTTCAAAGATGAAAGTCGCAACCTACTACGATCGGGGCTTGAGCGGATGGTTCCCGATCAGTCGGGCAAATGAAGAACAAAAGTATGATATTGCACCTCTTACGGTATTTCTCCTTTGGTGGTTCAAAAGAAGAAGTTCTACATTGAAAGACATGGTCTTGCGATAAAAGACGCAATGATGTCGGATCAAAGGCGCAAATCTTAAGTGTTGTTAGTGTAGAGATCTTCCCTATCTATGGATATGAGTACTTGAAGAAGATTGTCCTTAAAAGAGTCGACTTCAAAGTGTATACTATTGAAGAGAACGACTTCAAACATCTTACGCCAAATGATTTCAAGATCTCTATCTCTTAAATCTTCAAGGACACCTTGAGCACTTACCCGTCACGTGAGAAAAGGCCCTCTCTGCAATTGTCACTCTTTGGATCGGGGCTTAGTCATTCAGAAGCGATTTGAGGACTTTCACTTGGCATTGAAAGCTACCAAACCAGATCAACCTTACAAGTCCTCAATGGAATGCAACCGGGCATGAATTTCATCGAGAATACAAAGTCCTTGACACCCCTAGAGCCGTCATCTTCACCGGCGGATATGGATCTCGTATTCTTATGCGTCTATGTGAACTCTACAAGTTTAGTGATGGTACGCTCAAATTGGTCAAGAAGAACTTGACACCAGAGTGAAAGAAGCCAAACTTGATATGAAATCTTGGGTTAAAACTATGTTTTGGAATGATGATGACGTAAAGAGATGTGAACACTTCATTGCTGCAATCAGACGAAGACTCAAGACACGAAGGATCTTCCGCAGCCTTGAAAGTTTTGTTGGTGGAAGGCTTCGTGATGGTCACTACAAACTTCTTCAGAGAACAGAATGAAGACTTCTTCGGGATACTGTTTATGGCGTATCTTTAACTATGTGTAATATGTGGTGTAATAACTATGAACAACTGTAATACATGTAATAGTGCTAGGATTTGTACTGTGGTTTCCCCTTGTAAAAAGGGAAACATATGTGTTGTCCATTTTTTTTGATCATATAAAATCGGACACATTTTTCTCCTACAAATATTTTACCTTATACATATTTAAATCACTTGAGATCCAAAATCTCAAAGGATTTAAGATTTTTGATCGGGGGAGAAAATGTGATATAAATATGAAACATGTTAAAAGATAAGATGACCAATTTTTGTGCAAACTTCTCTCTTATATGTGCTAAACAATTTTCGAATCTCGAAGCATATATTGCGGGGAGAACTCTCTTTGCAAATTCATTTTAAATATTTTAAGGTACCTTGATCATATGGCTTCTAATCCTTTGATGGTAAAGGGTTCCTCTAGTATGTGCAAAACTCTTTTCAAACCTCGAGGCACATATTGAGGGGGAGCAAATTCATGGAAACCTCATCCTTCCGGAAATGCTATACCCACTTGATCCATTGAGGGAAGTGATGTTGATATCTTTAGAAAATGGTAATCAAAAGAAGTTAATTCTTTCTCTTGCCTCCGTGTGCAAAAAATTTTCAAATACTTGATGCACATGTTGAGGGAGTTCTCGTTTAAAATATCAAAAACAATTCGGTACAAAATGCTTTGATAATATATCACAAGTATCCGAATTGATTTTCAAATGGTTTTCAATTGGATCCAATGGCGGATTTAACAATACCAAATTGACCGACCAACTTTACTTTATGTACGGTGATATAAGGATGATAAGGTTAGGTATTGGTTCCCATGATCCGCCAGAAGCAGGAGGGATCTACCTGTGGACAATCCACTAGTTAGTGTAGAAGTCCTTAGGTATGATGATAAAAGGAGAAAAATGAGATATGGGAAGAGTGCGGACTAAGGCCGAGCTAGTCTTGGAATAAACCCAACAAGGTAATAGCTATGAAGTCTCGGTAAGCAATGAAGGGTTGAAGAATTAAAAAGAATTGAATGAGAAGGGTGAAAACAAATAGCCCTCATTTATTCAACCTTAGGGCGAAACCGTGTTCAATTCATATGCTCTTGATGGTAACATCGGTATTGAAGACAAGGCGTCATGGACCCGAAGGACGCTTTGCACTTCAACTTTCCAAACCACTCAAGTTCCTCTTAAAAGGACTTGTTTCATTCTCACGGGAACCGACATTATCTATCGACTTCCTTTTAGAGATGGTTGATATTGAAGAAGAGACCCTCTCCTAGTCTCTGTTATAGGATCCAAATATGCACAAATTGAGTCTAGAGCCACGAGATCATCAATAAATCTCATTAGGACACTTTCAATGAAGACTCTACTTTCACACAATGTGGAAAAGAGATTATATCTTGAGTCCTCGCATTATCCTTGTGGTATTGCGGAACATCCGAGTGATGTGTTTACATATTCACAATGAAGATGGAAAGCCTTGGAGCCAACATCAAACAAGCTCTGGTAGGTGGCATGTGAGATCTATTGTATGGATCAACCATGTGACAAGCGAGCAGAAACAATGGGGCGATTCAATCTCTTGAATCAATCACGGTTCGGGTTATGGATTGACGGATACCTTTGAAAACCGGTCTTTGTGCTTAAAACTCTTTTCTTTAGCACATCATCGTGTACTCATTTTCAAACCAAAAGGTATTTTTATGATTGATAATTGATTTTCAATAAAACCTTCGTTGTATTGCAAAACAATTTCTATTGAAACAATACACGATTGTTTTCAAATCTCTTTTCATCAATCGGTGGACTTAAAATTATTGGTTCACTCACTCCGTGTTGTCTTCTTTGAGATGTTCGGTTTGAGAACGACTAGAGCATTGCGAAACCCCGTCAAGGAAATTCTTGAATTATACCTAATCAGGCGGTACATGTCTTGATCAGCGAGGAAGTGGGCGTGTACCTCAATTCAACGAAAGTGATCAAAGACACATTCGTGCGATTTATTGCTAATCGTTGTATGTGAACGCCCGACGCGTTTCGGTGATCGAGAATGAAGCGGTCAATCCATAGCCGCATGCTCACTTAACACATTCATCTTAAAGAAATCATGATTAGTGCATCAATGACTCGATATTTTCACTCCATGCTTACGCTTCTGTTCTTTGCCAATATCATGAATCAACTAAAGCTTCCGCTACTCGATGAGAAGAATTCATGATCCGAATGTGAGCATGTCGGTCCTAAAGTCACAACACCACAAAGGATGCCTCGAGATTGATGATTCTTGATGATCTCAAAGATGGCTCCTTATTATTATCTCATGGATCATTAATGACCTCCACTTAAAGTACAAATCATGCGGACTTTGAAGTTGCACTACTTATGCTAAAGATTACAATGTTGAAGTTGTTCTATCTACGAGCTCAAGAACAAAGTCAAGACTAGAATGCTAGGATTTGAAATGTAAAATATGGGGTGACCTCCTTGGGGAGATTGTTAGGAATTAGAAAATTCCGGTGTTGAAAAGTCGGTCACCCCAACTATTATCTAGCATAAGTTAGCTCGTAGACTAATCATTAGTTACTTATTTAGGTTGTTACGTAGTTAGTCGATGGCGTAATATAGTTTAGTGCAACACCGTGGAGGAAGGTCGGTCTTTACCCGTGTCACGATCCCAGGCCGTCAGGAGGTCGTTTAGTTTGTAACCTATAAATACCCTCTACCTTGCAAGGTAGAGGTTGGATATTCTTTGGTAATCTAATATTCCACAAGTTTCTCTCACTAGAATGTCACTCTTTCTCTCTCTAAAACCATCTATGTGCTCATTGTGTTAATGTTATGATGTGTATGTGAAAAGTTATACCTTACAAACTATAAATACCCTCTACCTCCCAAGGTATAGGGTTGGACCTTTTACTTAATCTAACCTTTCTTTCTTTTATTTACTTTCTCTCTCTATAAAGGATCCCTTCTTCCTCTCTCAAAAATCTATCTCATTCAATCCATACTAGTGCTTGATTATAACATGTTTGTGAAAACCAATATATAACAATTGGTATCAAGAGCCATGGTTTGATCACTCATCTTTCATGTTCTTGGATTTCTAGTGGTTTTCATAAAGTTTTTGGGTTTGAATGAGTTTAGAGTAGTTTGCATCATTTGGATCATTTCTAGTGTTAAAGTTTGGATTTTGATTGTACTTTTGTGTTTAGAATCATTATAAGTGTTTAGGTTTTAGTTTGGAAGGTTTGAATTATTGTGGTTGAGTTATTTTTGGATTGAAAAGTGGTGTTTTTTTAAAGTTGGTTGGATGCGAGTTGAGTCACGGTATATAATTCCTTGATGCGAGTTGTCCCATGTTTGATGCGAGTTGTCTATTCTAAGTACGCTTATTGAAGCGACTTGTCATATACTCTATGTGACTTTTCTCAATTTGAGAAGCGAGTTGTCTTATATGCGAGTTGTCTATTGAGATAAAACGACAAGAAAGGACAAAGTAGTGGAGGTCGTGGGTGTACTTGTGTACTATCTGTTTGTGTTTTATCAGAGTTGTCGATTCGGTGAGTTGTCGTTTAAGCGAGTTGGTAAGCGAGTGCGAGTTGTCTTGTACTGCGAGTTGACCACTGCCATTTGACCACTGCGATTTGATCAAGAAAACTGAGTTTTGACTTTTACGGTTCGACTACTTGCGATTTGATCACTTGCGGCTTGACCAAAGTTGACATTTACGTCAAAACTTCAAGCGGCCATAACTTTTGAACCAGTAACTCCGTTTTGACTAAATAAGCGTCAAAGCGACCGTAATAACTGAACCGAGGGAACCGGTTAAAGCAGTCAAGAACCGATAATTAGGCCAAGAACCGGTGGAACCGGTTAGAACTAGTTAAAGCCGGATATTGGCCAAGAACTGTTAGGATTTAGAAAATCCATGTTGAAGAGTCGGTCACCCCAACTCTAGTCAACAATATGTTATCTCGTGAGACATTACGTTATTTACTAGTTATTTTAGTTAGTTATTTAGTTTAGTGCAACACCATGGAAGGCAGAGCGGGTCTTTACCCAGCAGTATGCACGATCCACGATCGAAGGAGGGCGTTTAGTATGTAACTATAAATACCTCTACCTCCCAAGGTATAGGGTTGGACCTTTTACTTAATCTAACCTTTTTTTCTTTTATTTACTTTCTCTCTCTAGAAAGGATCCCTTCTTCCTCTCTCTAAAATCTATCTCATTCAATCCATACTAGTGCTTGATTATGACATGCTTGTGAAAACCAATATATAACAATTGCTATCAAGAGCCATGGTTTGATCACTCATCTTTCATGTTCTTGGATTTCTAGTGGTTTTCATAAAGTTTTTGGGTTTGAATGAGTTTAGAGTAGTTTGCATCATTTGGATCATTTCTAGTGTTAAAGTTTGGATTTTAATTGTACTTTTGTGTTTAGAATCATTATAATTGTTTAGGTTTTAGTTTGGAAGGTTTGAATCATCGTGGTTGAGTTATTTTTGGATTGAAAAGTGGTGTTTTTTTTGAAAGTTTTTTGGATGCGAGTTGAGTCACGGTATTTATTTCCTTGATGCAAGTTGTCCCATGTTTGATGCGAGTTGTCTATTCTGAGTACGCTTATTGAAGAGACTTGTCATATACTCTATGTGACTTGTCTCGATTTGAGAAGCGAGTTGTCTTATATGCGAGTTGTCTATTGAGACAAACGACAAGAAAGGTCAAAGTAGTGGAGGTAGTGGGTGTACTTGTGTACTATGCGACTTGTCAGCCTATGCGAGTTGTGTTTTATGCGAGTTGTTTGTTAAGCGAGTTGTCGTTTAAGCGAGTTGGTAAACAGGGTGCGAGTTGTCTTGTACTGCGAGTTGACCACTGCCATTTGACCTCTGCGATTTGACCACTGCGATTTGATCAAGAAAACTGAGTTTTGACTTTTACGGTTTGACTACTTGCGATTTGATCACTTGCGGCTTGACCAAAGTTGACATTTTCGTCAAAACTTCAAGCGGCCATAACTTTTGAACCGTAACTCCGTTTCGGTGAAATACACGCCAAAATAGTATGCTTGACTGAACCAAGAGGGAACCGGTTAGAAGCGGTCAAGAACCAATAATTCCGGCCAAGAACCGGTTAGAACTAGTTAAAACCGGATATTCGCTAAGAAACTGTTAGGATTTAGAAAATCCAATTTGAAGAGTCGGTCACCCCAACTCTAGTCTACAATATGTTAGCTCGTAGACATTACGTTGTTACTAGTTATTTTAGTTAGTTATTTAGTTTAGTGCAACACCGTGGATGATGACGGGTCTTTACCTCGTATGCACGATCCACGATCCGAAGGAGGGCGTTTAGTATGTAACTATAAATACCCTCTACCTCCCAAGGTATAGGGTTGGACCTTTATTTAATCTAACCTTTCTTTCTTTTATTTACTTTCTCTCTATATAAAGGATCCCTTCTTCCTCTCTCTAAAATCTATCTTATTCAATCCATACTAGTGCTTGATTATGACATGTTTGTGAAAACCAATATATAACAATTGGTATCAAGAGCCATGGTTTGATCACTCATCTTTCATGTTCTTGGATTTCTAGTGGTTTTCATAAAGTTTTTGGGTTTGAATGAGTTTAGAGTAGTTTGCACCATTTGGATCATTTCTAGTGTTAAAGTTTGGATTTTGATTGTACTTTTGAGTTTAGAATCATTATAAGTGTTTAGGTTTTAGTTTGGAAGGTTCGAATCATGGTGGTTGAGTTATTTTTGGATTGAAAAGTGGTGTTTTTTTGAAAGTTTGTTGGATGCGAGTTGAGTCACGGTATGTATTTCCTTGATGCGAGTTGTCCCATGTTTGATGCGAGTTGTCTATTCTAAGTACGCTTATTGAAGCGACTTGTCATATACTCTATGTGAATTGTCTCGATTTGAGAAGCGAGTTGTCTTATATGCGAGTTGTCTATTGAGACAAAACGACAAGAAAGGACAAAGTAGTGAAGGTAGTGGGTGTACTTGTGTACTATGCGAGTTGTGTTTTATGCGAGGTATCTGTTAAGCGAGTTGTCGTTTAAGCGAGTTGGTAAACAGGGTGCGAGTTGTCTTGGCATCTTGCGAGTTGACTAACGCCATTTGACCTCTGCGATTTGACCGCTGCGATTTGATCAAAAAGCGAGTTTTGACTTTTACGGTTTGACTACTTGCGATTTGATCACGGCTTGACCAAAGTTGACATTTTACGTCAAAACTTCAAGCGTCCATAACTTTTGAACCGTAACTCCATTTTCGTGAAATACACATCGAAGCGACCATATGACTGAACCAGTAGGAAACAGTTAGAAACAGTCAAGAACCGATAATTCCGGCCAAGAACCACTAGGAACCAGTTAGAACTAGTTGAAACCGGATATTCCGGTCAAGAACCTGTTAGGATTTAGAAAACAATGTTGAAGAGTCGGTCACCCCAACTCTAGTCTACAATATGTTAGCTCGTAGACATTACATTATTTACTAGTTATTTTAGTTAGTTATTTAGTTTAGTGCAACACCGTGGAAGGCAGACGGTCTTCTTTACCCTTGTATGCACGATCCACGATCAGAAGGAGGCGTTTAGTATGTAACTATAAATACCATCTACCTCCCAAGGTATAGGGTTGGACCTTTTACTTAATCTAACCTTTATTTCTTTTATTTACTTTCTCTCTCTATAAAGGATCCCTTCTTCCTCTCTCTAAAATCTATCTCATTCAATCCATACTAGTGCTTGATTATGACATGTTTGTGAAAACCAATATATAACAATTGGTATCAAGAGCCATGGTTTGATCACTCATCTTTCATGTTCTTGGATTTCTAGTGGTTTTCATAAAGTTTTGGGTTTGAATGAGTTTAGAGTAGTTGCATCATTTGGATCATTTCTAGTGTTAAAGTTTGGATTTTGATTGTACTTTTGTGTTTAGAATCATTATAAGTGTTTAGGTTTTAGTTTGGAAGGTTTGAATCATCGTGGTTGAGTTATTTTTGGATTGAAAAGTGGTGTTTTTTTAAAGTTGGTTGGATGCGAGTTGAGTCACGGTATGTATTTCCTTGATGCGAGTTGTCCCATGTTTGATGCGAGTTGTCTATTCTAAGTACGCTTATTGAAGCGACTTGTCATATACTCTATGTGACTTTTCTCGATTTGAGAAGCGAGTTGTCTTATATGCGAGTTGTCTATTGAGACAAAACGACAAGAAAGGACAAAATAGTGGAGGTAGTGGGTGTACTTGTGTACTATGCGAGTTGTCAGTTAAGCGAGTTGTCGTTTAAGCGAGTTGGTAAACAGGGTGCGAGTTGTCTTGTACTGCGAGTTGACCACTGCCATTTGACCATCTGCGATTTGATCAAGAAAAGCGAGTTTTGACTTTTACGGTTTGACTACTTGCGATTTGATCACTTGCGGCTTGACCAAAGTTGACATTTCGTCAAAATTTCAAGCGGCCATAACTTTTGAACCGTAACTCCGTTTCATTAAATACATCAAAGCGACCGTGCTGACTGAACCGGTGGGAACCAGTTAGAAGCGGTCAAGAACCGATAATTCCGGACAAGAACCTATAGGAACCAGTTAGAACTAGTTAAAACCGTGTATTCCAGCCAAGAACCTGTTAGGATTTAGAAAATCCATGTTGAAGAGTCGGTCACCCCAACTCTAGTCTACAATATGTTATCTCCTAGACATTACGTTATTTACTAGTTATTTAGTTTAGTGCAACACCATGGAAGACAGACGGGTCTTTACCCACCATATGCCTGATCCACAGTCCGAAGGAGGACGTTTAGTATGTAACTATAAATACCCTCTACCTCCCAAGGTATAGGGTTGGATCTTTTACTTAATCTAACCTTTCTTTCTTTTATTTACTTTCTCTCTCTAGAAAGGATCCCTTCATCCTCTCTCTAAAATCTATCTCATTCAATCCATACTAGTGCTTGATTATGACATGTTTGTGAGAACCAATATATAACAATTGCTATCAAGAGCCATGGTTTGATCACTCATCTTTCATGTTCTTGGATTTCTAGTGGTTTTCATAAAGTTTTTGGGTTTGAATGAGTTTAGAGTAGTTTGCATCATTTGGATCATTTCTAGTATTAAAGTTTGGATTTTAATTGTACTTTTGTGTTTAGAATCATTATAAGTGTTTAGGTTTTAGTTTGGAAGGTTTGAATCATCGTGGTTGAGTTATTTTTGGATTGAAAAGTGGTGTTTTTTTGAAAGTTTGTTGGATGCGAGTTGAGTCACGGTATGTATTTCCTTGATGCGAGTTGTCCCATGTTTGATGCAAGTTGTCTATTTTGAGTACGCTTATTGAAGCGACTTGTCATATACTCTATGTGACTTATCTCGATTTGAGAAGCGAGTTGTCTTATATGCGAGTTGTCTATTGAGACAAAATGACAAGAAAGGACGAAGTGGTGGAAGTAGTGTGTGTACTTGTTTACTATGCGAGTTGTCAGCCTATGCGAGTTGTGTTTTATGCGAGTTGTACATTAGCGAGTTGTCGTTTAAGCGAGTTGGTAAGCGAGTGCGAGTTGTCTTGTCTTTGAGTTGACTACGCCATTTGACCACCGCGATTTGATCAAGAAAAGCGAGTTTTGACTTTTACGGTTTGACAACTTGCGATTTGATCACTTGCGGCTTGACCAAAGTTGACATTTTACGTCAAAACTTCAAAGCGGCCATAACTTTTGAACCCGTAACTCCGTTTTAGCGAACTACCAGCCGAAATGATCAGTAACGGACTGAACCAGAGGGAACCGGTTAAAGCAGTCAAGAACCGATAATTCCGGCCAAGAACCGGTAGGAACCGAGTTAGAACTAGTTAAAACCGGATATTAGGCCAAGAACCTATTAGGATTTAGAAAATCCATGTTGAAGAGTCGGTCACCCCAACTCTAGTCTAGCATATGTTAGCTTGTAGACATTACGTTATTTACTAGCTATTTTAGTTATTTATTTAGTTTAGTGCATCACCGTGGAAGACAGACGGGTCTTTACCCACTGTATGTCTGATCCACAATCCGAAGGAGGACGTTTAGTATGTAACTATAAATACCCTCTACCTCCCAAGGTATAGGGTTGGACCTTTACTTAATCTAACCTTTCTTTCTTTTATTTACTTTCTCTCTAGAAAGGATCCTTCTTCTCTCTCTAAAATCTATCTCATTCAATCCATACTAGTGCTTGATTATGACATGTTTGTGAAAACCAATATATAACAATTGGTATCAAGAGTCATGGTTTGATCACTCATCTTTCATGTTTTGGATTTCTAGTGGTTTTCATAAAGTTTTGGGTTTGAATGAGTTTAGAGTAGTTTGCATCATTTGGATCATTTCTAGTGTTAAAGTTTGGATTTTAATTGTACTTTTGTGTTTAGAATCATTATAAGTGTTTAGGTTTTAGTTTGGAAGGTTTGAATCATCGTGGTTGAGTTATTTTTGGATTGAAAAGTGGTGTTTTTTTGAAAGTTTGTTGGATGCGAGTTGAGTCACGGTATGTATTTCCTTGATGCGAGTTGTCCCATGTTTGATGCGAGTTTTCTATTCTGAGTACGCTTATTGAAGCGACTTGTCATATACTCTATGTGACTTGTCTTGATTTGAGAAGCGAGTTGTCTTATATGCGAGTTGTCTATTAAGACAAAACAACAAGAAAGGACAAAGTAGTGGAGGTAGTGGGTGAACTTGTGTACTATGCGAGTTGTCGACCTATGCGAGTTGTGTTTTATGCGAGTTGTCATTAAGCGAGTTGTCTTTTAAACGAGTTGGTAAGCAGTGCGAGTTGTCTTGTACTGCGAGTTGACCACTGCCATTTGAGCACTGCGATTTGACCACTGCGATTTGACCAAGAAGACTGAGTTTTGACTTTTACGGTTTGACTACTTGCGATTTGATCACTTGCGGCTTGACCAAAGTTGACATTTTACGTCAAAACTTCAAACGGCCATAACTTTTGAACCGTAACTCCGTTTTCAGCTAAATACCTGTCAAAATGACCGTAACAGCCTGAACCAGTAGGAATGTCACAATTCTCAATTTCCGGTCTTTTCTCAAACTCCATATTCATCATTTCATATCAAGTTATGCATGGTTTTGCATTTCACATTAAACATTTAATTTCTTATTAAATAAACGTTATCGCGTGAATTATTATTTTGAATATTTAATCCGTTACTTCCAAAAATGATCCCGACATATTTTTATATTTACATTTAGTTTATAAAAACTATATTTTGATTTTACCTAGTGTTTTAAATTTATTTTGTATATAAATCGTTAAAGTTATATTATTACGACGTTTTTCTTAAAAATTTCACGATAATTATTATAGCACTCAAATTTTACAAGGAATGTATTTTTACAATTTTATGATCTCATTATACTCTACTTTGATCTATTAAAGATTTCTTTTATCAAAAATTACCTTAAATACACTAACATTTTATATACAAGTTATTATTACACAAACTTATTACTTACACAATTTTATTACACATTATAAAAGAAAAAAAAATATATAAATGTGAAACATTTCCCCCCCAAATCCGGCCCTATGGGGGGGTGGCATTAAATGATGGTAAAAAATTTCTTCATTGATAGTTTACAATTATACTCCAAGTTAACTACATTCATTCACTTCACTCACTTTCATCATTTCAACAAGTTATTAAAATTTGGTTTCTCTCTTGTTCTTCCTCCATCAAACCGGTCACATACAAGGTGTACAAGGGATAACAAAATTTTTCTCAAGATCAAGCATAAACACAATCTAGATAACACTCTCAATAAGGTTTTGAAATAAAAACCTAGAGTGTTTAGGCTAACATTGGTTCTTTGCACCTCATCATATTAACTTGTAAGCATATCATTTATATTTTTCATCTTTCCTTTTCATTTCATAAGTATCTCTTCATTTTTGGAGCAAACATGCAAGACTTGTGTTGTTTATACCATTTTCCATTGATTTTAGAGTTATATATATATAAAGGTCATCCTATAATTATCCCTTGGTATATGTTGGTCTTGATGATGTCTAGGAACCCATGACACCCTAAGAAGGTGTATGGTAGGATTAGATTAGCTTTGGAGTTGATTTGAAGGGATTGGAATAGGTTTAGTACGAGAAAAACTATTTTCGATAAGTATAAAAGTGTTCTGTCCTTATTTTGTTTTTTCGGAAAATCCGACAAGAGTCACGAAATTTTGGCCTTGATATTTAGAAAATATACTTTAAAACGAATCCGTGGCGCTTGAGAGCGGATTAAAAGCGGAGTTATAACGAAGAAGTTATGAATTTTAAAGTTTGTGACGATATATATTTTTTCTGAAATTTCAGCATACTATTTTTGGTTTGTACGAGTCAAAAGCAGCCTTAAGCTTCACAAAATATTTCGACTTGTCAAAAATATATTAGTATACTTGATCGAAGCTAAGGACGTATTATCGAGAAAACGGATTTGAAACGACTAAGATATGCGTTTTCATAAAAGTGCCGTAACTATTATTTTTAGAAAAACTATATTATTTTTACGAGATAAGTGTTACGGTAACTAAAACGACCATGTTGACTACTGTTTTTATCAATGATGTGGAACTTTTGTAACGAGATGTCTTCTAATGAAATTAAGATCACCAAGCATATTTTCTAAAACGATCAACCGCTTGTATAGCGGAGTTGTAATAAATTATTTACGGATGCTTAAACTTTGCGAAACTCACTTTTACACAACATTTAGACAAAATCACCATCTTTAACCCCTATTATCTTTATATTCGAGACCTCTATGATGAAAACTCCTGAATGAAACTTCTAGATTTTGATACAAGCTTTCCAAAACCCTCGAGTTCGTTTCCTAACGCTCGACGTACACCATTTTACGACTAGTTTTTGAAGCCATTTTTGTCACTTTCATGAAATTTCCGACGACATTATTTTACGACGAAAAGTGATAATTTCACTATAAATCATTACTGAAACCATTGTAGGATGACATTTTGACGTAAAAACTTGTAAAGTGATTTAAGAATGGTCAAGACATCAAAAGAATATTTTTCGACGATAAGTATTATTTTCAAAACTCGCAAGTGGTATAAATAACATCTGAAATGCATGCATAACATTATATCATAACTCATAACATATCATATCATTCATAATAGGTCATTTTCGAGATTCACGCTACATTTCAGTGTACTCACTTTTGTCTTCGCATCATTTCACCAAGTGAGTTTTCATAGCCCCACTTTCTATTATTTAATTGTTTACAAACTTTTGGGGGAGATACATGCTCAACTACTTGTTTTTTTTTATAAATACAAATACTCAAAATATTTACACTTTTATGCTACGCTATACTTTTTATACATGATTGCATAATACTTGATAACATTTATACTTAATAACATTTACACTTGACTGCATTATACTTGATTGTGTTACGCTAAACTTGAAAGTCTCCTTGGATAACACACGCATTTGGGTTTCGGAGATGAAGTAGAACCAATGCTATTACTTTCCTTGTGAGTTCATACCCCGCTTTAACTCATTTAAATTCCTATAAACTATTTGGGGTGAGATATATGCTTATTTTTCCAAACATTTAAACTCTTTTGCCAAACAACATTACTTATACTCTAGACTTGGTGTGTGTATTGACTAGACTTAAACAAACATCCCAGCATTTATATGTTGGAAGGCCATTAATTTGGATACAACCCAACGTGCGTCGTTGGAGGAACATCCCATCATTTATATGTTGGAAGGTCATTTATTTGGATACAGCCCAAGCGTGCGTCGTTGGAGGAACATCCATCATTTATATGTTGGAAGGCCATTTATATGGATACATTAACGTGAGCGTTGGAGGAACATCCAACACGAGTTGTTGGAAGACCCTGTGGTGACATTTATACTTTTAACTATCTTAATGTGCATATACATGATTGTCATTCTATTTTTAGCGTTGGGATGTAAACACACGGGTTGCAAGTTTTGTATGGGCGGGACTTGGAACCGGGTGGATTTACGATGCCTTTGCTTTGTGGACTATTCTATATGATCAAAACTTAGCCTTTGTTGCATAAGCGCTCTTTAAAAGCTTTACTTGTTAACCAAACAGGAACCGGTTAGGAAGTTAGTCAAGAACCGATAATTCCGGACAAGAACCGGTAGGAACCGGTTAGAACTAGTTAAAACCGGATATTCCGGCCAAGAACACGTTAGGATTTAGAAAATCCATGTTGAAGAGTCGGTCACCCCAACTCTAGTCTACAATATGTTATCGTAGACATTACGTTATTTACTAGTTATTTTAGTTAGTTATTAAGTTTAGTGCAACACCATGGAAGCAGACGGGTCTTTACCCATTGTATGCACGATCCACGATCCGAAGGAGGACGTTTAGTATGTAACTATAAATACCCTCTACCTCCTAAGGTATAGGGTTGGACCTTTACTTAATCTAACCTTTCTTTCTTTTATTTACTTTTCTCTCTAGAAAGGATCCTTCTTCTCTCTCTAAAATCTATCTCATTCAATCCATACTAGTGCTTGATTATGACATGTTTGTGAAAACCAATATATAACAATTGCTATCAAGAGCCATGGTTTGATCACTCATCTTTCATGTTCTTGGATTTCTAGTGGTTTTCATAAAGTCTTTGGGTTTGAATGAGTTTAGAGTAGTTTGCATCATTTGGATCACTTCTAGTGTTAAAGTTTGGATTTTAATTGTACTTTTGTGTTTAGAATCATTATAAGTGTTTAGGTTTTAGTTTGGAAGGTTTGAATCATCGTGGTTGAGTTATTTTTGGATTGAAAAGTGGTGTTTTTTTGAAAGTTTGTTGGATGCGAGTTGAGTCACGGTATGTATTTCCTTGATGCGAGTTGTCCCATGTTTGATGCGAGTTGTCTATTCGAAATGCGCTTATTGAAGCGACTTGTCATATACTCTATGTGACTTGTCTCGATTTGAGAAGCGAGTTGTCTTATATCGAGTTGTCTATTGAGACAAAACGACAAGAAAGGACAAAGTAGTGGAGGTAGTGGGTGTACTTGTGTACTATGCGAGTTGTCGACCTATGCGAGTTGTGTTTTATGCGAGTTGTCTCATTAAGCGAGTTGTCGTTTAAGCGAGTTGGTAAGCAGGTGCGAGTTGTCTTGTTGCGAGTTGACGCCATTTGACCACTGCGATTTGACCACTGCGATTTGATCAAGAAAACTGAGTTTTGACTTTTACGGTTTGACTACTTGCGATTTGATCACTTGCGGCTTGACCAAAGTTGACTTTCTACGTCAAAACTTCAAACGGCCATAACTTTTGAACCGTAACTCCGTTTTAGTGAAATACATCAAAACGACCGTAACGACTGAACCAGTAGGAACCAGTTAGAAACAGTCAAGAACCGATAATTCGGCCAAGAACCGGTAGGAACCGGTTAGAACTAGTTAAACCGGATATTCGGCCAAGAACCTGTAAGGATTTAGAAAATCCATGTTGAAGAGTCGGTCACCCCAACTCTAGTCTAACATATGTTAGCTCGTAGACATTACGTTATTTACTAGTTATTTTAGTTAGTTATTTAGTTTAGTGCAACACCGTGGAAAGGCAGACGGGTCTTTACCCATTGTATGCACGATCCACAATCGAAGGAGGACGTTTAGTATGTAACTATAAATACCCTCTACCTCCCAAGGTATAGGGTTGGACCTTTACTTAATCTAACCTTTCTTTCTTTTATTTACTTTTCTCTCTAGAAAGGATCCTTCTTCCTCTCTCTAAAATCTATCTCATTCAATCCATACTAGTGCTTGATTATGACATGTTTGTGAAAACCAATATATAACAATTGGTATCAAGAGCCATGGTTTGATCACTCATCTTTCATGTTCTTGGATTTCTAGTGGTTTTCATAAAGTTTTGGGTTTGAATGAGTTTAGAGTAGTTTGCATCATTTGGATCATTTCTAGTGTTAAAGTTTGGATTTTGATTGTACTTTTGTGTTTAGAATCATTATAAGTGTTTAGGTTTTAGTTTGGAAGGTTTGAATCATCGTGGTTGAGTTATTTTTGGATTGAAAAGTGGTGTTTTTTTGAAAGTTTGTTGGATGCGAGTTGAGTCACGGTATGTATTTCCTTGATGCGAGTTGTCCCATGTTTGATGCGAGTTGTCTATTCTGAGTACGCTTATTGAAGCGACTTGTCATATACTCTATGTGACTTGTCTTGATTTGAGAAGCGAGTTGTCTTATATGCGAGTTGTCTATTGAGACAAAACAACAAGAAAGGACAAAGTAGTGGAGGTAGTGGGTGAACTTGTGTACTATGCGAGTTGTCAGCCTATGCGAGTTGTGTTTTATGCGAGTTGTCTGTTAAGCGAGTTGTCTTTTAAACGAGTTGGTAAACAGGGTGCGAGTTGTCTTGTACTGCGAGTTGACCACTGCCATTTGAGCACTGCGATTTGACCACTGCGATTTGACCAAGAAGACTGAGTTTTGACTTTTACGGTTTGACTACTTGCGATTTGATCACTTGCGGCTTGACCAAAGTTGACATTTTACGTCAAAACTTCAAACGGCCATAACTTTTGAACCGTAACTCCGTTTCGACTAAATACTGTCAAACGACCGTATGACTGAACCAAGTAGGAACCGGTTAAAGCGGTCAAGAACCGATAATTCCGGACAAGAACCAGTAGGAACCAGTTAGAACTAGTTAAAACCGTGTATTCCAGCCAAGAACCTGTTAGGATTCAGAAAATCCATGTTGAAGAGTCGGTCACCCCAACTCTAGTCTACAATATGTTATCTCGTAGACATTACGTTATTTACTAGTTATTTTAGTTAGTTATTAAGTTTAGTGCAACACCATGGAAGACAGACGGGTCTTTACCCACTGTATGCCTGATCCACAGTCCGAAGGAGGACGTTTAGTATGTAACTATAAATACCCTCTACCTCCCAAGGTATAGGGTTGGACCTTTTACTTAATCTAACCTTTCTTTCTTTTATTTACTTTCTCTCTCTAGAAAGGATCCCTTCTTCCTCTCTCTAAAATCTATCTCATTCAATCCATACTAGTGCTTGATTATGACATGTTTGTGAAAACCAATATATAACAATTGCTATCAAGAGCCATGGTTTGATCACTCATCTTTCATGTTCTTGGATTTCTAGTGGTTTTCATAAAGTCTTTGGGTTTGAATGAGTTTAGAGTAGTTTGCATCATTTGGATCACTTCTAGTGTTAAAGTTTGGATTTTAATTGTACTTTTGTGTTTAGAATCATTATAAGTGTTTAGGTTTTAGTTTGGAAGGTTTGAATCATCGTGGTTGAGTTGTTTTGGATTGAAAAGTGGTGTTTTTTTGAAAGTTTGTTGGATGCGAGTTGAGTCACGGTATGTATTTCCTTGATGCGAGTTGTCCCATGTTTGATGCGAGTTGTCTATTCTGAGTACGCTTATTGAAGCGACTTGTCATATACTCTATGTGACTTGTCTCGATTTGAGAAGCGAGTTGTCTTATATGCGAGTTGTCTATTGAGACAAAACGACAAGAAAGGACAAAGTAGTGGAGGTAGTGGGTGTACTTGTGTACTATGCGAGTTGTCAGCCTATGCGAGTTGTGTTTTATGCGAGTTGTCTGTTAAGCGAGTTGTCGTTTAAGCGAGTTGGTAAACAGGGTGCGAGTTGTCTTGTACTGCGAGTTGACCACTGCCATTTGACCACTGCGATTTGACCACTGCGATTTGATCAAGAAAACTGAGTTTTGACTTTTACGGTTTGACTACTTGCGATTTGATCACTTGCGGCTTGACCAAAGTTGACTTTCTACGTCAAAACTTCAAACGGCCATAACTTTTGAACCGTAATTTCGTTTTCAGTGAAATACCTGTCAAAACGACCGGAACAGTCTGAACCAGTAGGAACCAGTTAGAAACAGTCAAGAACCGATAATTCCGGCAAAGAACCAGTAGGAACCAGTTAGAACTAGTTAGAACCAGATATTCCGGCCAAGAACCTGTAAGGATTTAGAAAATCCATGTTGAAGAGTTGGTCACCCCAACTCTAGTCTAACATATGTTAGCTCGTAGACATTACGTTATTTACTAGTTATTTTAGTTAGTTATTTAGTTTAGTGCAACACCGTGGAAAACAGACGGGTCTTTACCCACTGTATGCCTGATCCATAGTCCGAAGGAGGACGTTTAGTATGTAACTATAAATACCCTCTACCTCCCAAGGTATAGGGTTGGACCTTTTACTTAATCTAACCTTTCTTTCTTTTATTTACTTTCTCTCTCTAGAAAGGATCCCTTCTTCCTCTCTCTAAAATCTATCTCATTCAATCCATACTAGTGCTTGATTATGACATGTTTGTGAAAACCAATATATAACAATTGGTATCAAGAGCCATGGTTTGATCACTCATCTTTCATGTTCTTGGATTTCTAGTGGTTTTCATAAAGTTTTTGGGTTTGAATGAGTTTAGAGTAGTTTGCATCATTTGGATCATTTCTAGTGTTAAAGTTTGGATTTTGATTGTACTTTTGTGTTTAGAATCATTATAAGTGTTTAGGTTTTAGTTTGGAAGGTTTGAATCATCGTGGTTGAGTTATTTTTGGATTGAAAAGTGGTGTTTTTTTGAAAGTTTGTTGGATGCGAGTTGAGTCACGGTATGTATTTCCTTGATGCGAGTTGTCCCATGTTTGATGCGAGTTGTCTATTTTGAGTACGCTTATTGAAGCGACTTGTCATATACTCTATGTGACTTGTCTTGATTTGAGAAGCGAGTTGTCTTATATGCGAGTTGTCTATTGAGACAAAACAACAAGAAAGGACAAAGTAGTGGAGGTAGTGGGTGAACTTGTGTACTATGCGAGTTGTCAGCCTATGCGAGTTGTGTTTTATGCGAGTTGTACATTAAGCGAGTTGTCTTTTAAGCGAGTTGGTAAACAGGGTGCGAGTTGTCTTGTCTTCGCGAGTTGACCACGCCATTTGACCACTCGCGATTTGACCACCGCGATTTGATCAAGAAAAGCGAGTTTTGACTTTTACGGTTTGACTACTTGCGATTTGATCACTTGCGGCTTGACCAAAGTTGACATTTTCGTCAAAACTTCAAACGGCCATAACTTTTGAACCGTAACTCCGTTTTCAATGAAATACACATCAAAACGACCGTAATGACTGAACCAGTAGGAACCAATTAGAAACAGTCAAGAACCGATAATTCGGCCAAGAACCGGTAGGAACCGTTAGAACTAGTTAAACCGGATATTCCGCCAAGAACACGTTAGGATTTAGAAAATCCATGTTGAAGAGTTGGTCACCCCAACTCTAGTCTAGCATATGTTAGCTCGTAGACATTACGTTATTTACTTGTTATTTTAGTTAGTTATTTAGTTTAGTGCAACACCGTGGAAGACAGACGGGTCTTTACCCACTGTATGCCTGATCCACAATCCGAAGGAGGACGTTTAGTATGTAACTATAAATACCTTCTACCTCCCAAGGTATAGGTTTGGACCTTTTACTTAATCTAACCTTTCTTTCTTTTATTTACTTTCTCTCTCTAGAAAGGATCCCTTCTTCCTCTCTCTAAAATCTATCTCATTTAATCCATACTAGTGCTTGATTATGACATGTTTGTGAAAACCAATATATAACAATTGGTATCAAGAGCCATGGTTTGATCACTCATCTTTCATGTTCTTGGATTTCTAGTGGTTTTCATAAAGTTTTGGGTTTGAATGAGTTTAGAGTAGTTTGCATCATTTGGATCATTTCTAGTGTTAAAGTTTGGATTTTGATTGTACTTTTGTGTTTAGAATCATTATAAGTGTTTAGGTTTTAGTTTGGAAGGTTTGAATCATCGTGGTTGAGTTATTTTTGGATTGAAAAGTGGTGTTTTTTGAAAGTTTGTTGGATGCGAGTTGAGTCACGGTATGTATTTCCTTGATGCGAGTTGTCCCATGTTTGATGCGAGTTGTCTGTTTTCGAGTGCACGCTTATTGAAGCGACTTGTCATATACTCTATGTGACTTGTCTCGATTTGAGAAGCGAGTTGTCTTATATGCGAGTTGTCTATTGAGACAAAACAACAAGAAAGGACAAAGTAGTGGAGGTAGTGGGTGTACTTGTGTACTATGCGAGTTGTCAGCCTATGCGAGTTGTGTTTTATGCGAGTTGTCTGTTAAGCGAGTTGTCGTTTAAGCGAGTTGGTAAACAGGGTGCGAGTTGTCTTGTACTGCGAGTTGACCACTGCCATTTGACCACCGCGATTTGATCAAGAAAACTGAGTTTTGACTTTTACGGTTTGACTACTTGCGATTTGATCACTTGCGGCTTGACCAAAGTTGACTTTCTACGTCAAAACTTCTAACGGCCACAACTTTTGAACCGTAACTCCGTTTTAGCGAAATACTGTCAAAATGATCAGAATGACTGAACCAAGTAGGAACCGTTAGAAGCAGTCAAGAACCGATAATTCCGGCCAAGAACCGGTAGGAACCAGTTAGAACTAGTTAAACCGGATATTCGGCCAAGAACCTGTTAGGATTTAGAAAATCCATGTTGAAGAGTCGGTCACCCCAACTCTAGTCTAGCATATGTTAGCTCGTAGACATTACGTTATTTACTAGTTATTTTAGTTAGTTATTTAGTTTAGTGCAACACCGTGGAAGACAGACGGGTCTTTACCCACTGTATGCCTGATCCACAGTCCGAAGGAGGACGTTTAGTATGTAACTATAAATACCCTCTACCTCCCAAGGTATAGGGTTGGACCTTTCACTTAATCTAACCTTTCTTTCTTTTATTTACTTTCTCTCTCTAGAAAGGATCCCTTCTTCCTCTCTCTAAAATCTATCTCATTCAATCCATACTAGTGCTTGATTATGACATGTTTGTGAAAACCAATATATAACAATTGGTATCAAGAGCCATGGTTTGACCACTCATCTTTCATGTTCTTGGATTTCTAGTGGTTTTCATAAAGTTTTGGGTTTGAATGAGTTTAGAGTAGTTTGCATCATTTGGATCATTTCTAGTGTTAAAGTTTGGATTTTGATTGTACTTTTGTGTTTAGAATCATTATAAGTGTTTAGGTTTTAGTTTGGAAGGTTTGAATCATCGTGGTTGAGTTTTTTTGGATTGAAAAGTGAGGTTTTTTTGAAAGTTTTTTGGATGCGAGTTGAGTCACGGTATGTATTTCCTTGATGCGAGTTGTCCCATGTTTGATGCGAGTTGTCTATTCAGAGTACGCTTATTGAAACGGCTTGTCATATACTTAATGTAAATTGTCACGATTTGAGAAGTGAGTTGTCTTATATGCGAGTTGTCTATTGAGACAAAACGACAAGAAAGGACAAAGTAGTGGAGGTAGTGGGTGTACTTGTGTACTATGCGAGTTGTCAGCCTATGCGAGTTGTGTTTTATGCGAGTTGTCTGTTAAGCGAGTTGTCGTTTAAGCGAGTTGGTAAACAGGGTGCGAGTTGTCTTGTACTGCGAGTTGACTACTGCGATTTGACCACTGCGATTTGATCAAGAAAACTGAGTTTTGACTTTTACGGTTTGACTACTTGCGATTTGATCACTTGCGGCTTGACCAAAGTTGACATTTTACGTCAAAACTTCAAACGGCCATAACTTTTGAACCGTAACTCCGTTTTCAGCGAAATACCTGTCAAAATGACCGTAACAGCCTGAACCAGTAGGAACCAGTTAGAAACAGTCAAGAACCGATAATTCCGGCCAAGAACCAAGTAGGAACCAGTTAGAACTAGTTAAAACCGGATATTCCGGCCAAGAACCTGTTAGGATTTAGAAAATCCATGTTGAAGAGTCGGTCACCCCAACTCTAGTCTAGCATATGTTAGCTCGTAGACATTACGTTATTTACTAGTTATTTTAGTTAGTTATTTAGTTTAGTGCAACACCGTGGAAGACAGACGGGTCTTTACCCACTGTATGCCTGATCCACAGTCCGAAGGAGGACGTTTAGTATGTAACTATAAATACCCTCTACCTCCCAAGGTATAGGGTTGGACCTTTTACTTAATCTAACCTTTCTTTCTTTTATTTACTTTCTCTCTCTAGAAAGGATCCCTTCTTCCTCTCTCTAAAATCTATCTCATTCAATCCATACTAGTGCTTGATTATGACATGTTTGTGAAAACCAATATATAACAATTGGTATCAAGAGTCATGGTTTGATCACTCATCTTTCATGTTTTTGGATTTCTAGTGGTTTTCATAAAGTTTTGGGTTTGAATGAGTTTAGAGTAGTTTGCATCATTTGGATCATTTCTTTTGTTAAAGTTTGGATTTTGATAGTACTTTTGTGTTTAGAATCATTATAAGTGTTTAGGTTTTGGTTTGGAAGGCTTGAATCATCGTGGTTTAGTTATTTTTGGATTGAAAAATGGTGTTTTTGAAAGTTTCCTTGATGCGAGTTGTCCCATGTTTGATGCGATTTGTCTATTCTGTGTACGCTTATTGAAGCGACTTGTCATATACTCTATGTGACTTGTCTCGATTTGAGAAGCGAGTTGTCTTATATGCGAGTTGTCTATTGAGACAATGCGACAAGAAAGGACAAAGTAGTGGAGGTAGTGGGTGAACTTGTGTACTATGCGAGTTGTCGACCTATGCGAGTTGTGTTTTATGCGAGTTGTACATTAAGCGAGTTGTCGTTTAAGCGAGTTGGTAAAGCAGGGTGCGAGTTGTCTTGTCTGCGAGTTGACCAACGCCATTTGACCGATTTGACCAACGCGATTTGATCAAGAAAAGCGAGTTTTGACTTTTACGGTTTGACTACTTGCGATTTGATCACTTGCGGCTTGACCAAAGTTGACATTTACGTCAAAACTTCAAACGGCCATAACTTTTGAACCGTAACTCCGTTTTAGTGAAATATACATCAAAATGATCCGAATAAACTGAACCAAGAGGAACCAATTAAAGCAGATCAAGAACCGATAATTCGGCCAAGAACCAGTAGGAACCAGTTAGAACTAGTTAGAACCGGATATTCCGGCCAAGAACCTATTAGGATTTAGAAAATCCATGTTGAAGAGTTGGTCACCCCAACTCTAGTCTAGCATATGTTAGCTCGTAGACATTCGTTATTTACTAGTTATTTTAGTTAGTTATTTAGTTTAGTGCAACACCGTGGAAGACAGACGGGTCTTTACCCACTGTATGCCTGATCCACAGTCCGAGGGAGGACGTTTATTATGTAACTATAAATACCCTCTACCTCCTAAGGTATAGGGTTGGACCTTTCACTTAATCTAACCTTTCTTTGTTTTATTCACTTTCTCTCTCTAGAAAGGATCCCTTCTTCCACTCTCTAAAATCTATCTCATTCAATCCGTAATAGTGCTTGACTATTACATGTTTGTGAAAACCAATATATAACAATTGCTATCAAGAGCCATGGTTTGATCACTCATCTTTCATGTTCTTGGATTTCTAGTGGTTTTCATAAAGTTTTTGGGTTTGAATGAGTTTAGAGTAGTTTGCATCATTTGGATCATTTCTAGAGTTAAAGTTTGGATTTTGATTGTACTTTTGTGTTTAGAATCATTATAAGTGTTTAGGTTTTAGTTTGGAAGGTTTGAATCATCGTGGTTGAGTTATTTTTGGATTGAAAAGTGGTGTTTTTGAAAGTTTGTTGGATGCGAGTTGAGTCACGGTATGTATTTCCTTGATGCGAGTTGTCCCATGTTTTTGATGCGAGTTGTCTATTCGAGTTGTCTATTCCGAGCACGCTTATTGAAGCGACTTGTCATATACTCTATGTGACTTGTCTCGATTTGAGAAGCGAGTTGTCTTATATGCGAGTTGTCTATTGAGACAAAACGACAAGAAAGGACAAAGTAGTGGAGGTAGTGGGTGTACTTGTGTACTATGCGAGTTGTCAGCCTATGCGAGTTGTGTTTTATGCGAGTTGTCTGTTAAGCGAGTTGTCGTTTAAGCGAGTTGGTAAACAGGGTGCGAGTTGTCTTGTACTGCGAGTTGACCACTGCCATTTGACCACTGCGATTTGATCAAGAAAACTGAGTTTTGACTTTTACGGTTTGACTACTTGCGATTTGATCACTTGCGGCTTGACCAAAGTTGACATTTTACGTCAAAACTTCAAACGGCCATAACTTTTGAACCGTAACTCCGTTTTAGCGAAATACATCAAAATGATCGTAACGACTGAACCAGTAGAAACCAGTTAGAAACAGTCAAGAACCGATAATTCGGCCAAGAACCAGTAGGAACCAGTTAGAACTAGTTAAAACCGGATATTCCGGCCAAGAACCTATTAGGATTTAGAAAATCCATGTTGAAGAGTCGGTCACCCCAACTCTAGTCTAGCATATGTTAGCTCGTAGACATTACGTTATTTACTAGTTATTTTAGTTAGTTGTTTAGTTTAGTGCAACACCGTGGAAGACAGACGGGTCTTTACCCACTGTATGTCTGATCCACAATCCGAAGGAGGACGTTTAGTATGTAACTATAAATACCCTCTACCTCCCAAGGTATAGGGTTGGACCTTTTACTTAATCTAACCTTTCTTTCTTTTATTTACTTTCTCTCTCTAGAAAGGATCCCTTCTTCCTCTCTCTAAAATCTATCTCATTCAATCCATACTAGTGCTTGATTATGACATGTTTGTGAAAACCAATATATAACAATTGGTATCAAGAGTCATGGTTTGATCACTCATCTTTCATGTTTTTGGATTTCTAGTGGTTTTCATAAAGTTTTTGGGTTTGAATGAGTTTAGAGTAGTTTGCATCATTTGGATCATTTCTAGTGTTAAAGTTTGGATTTTGATTGTACTTTTGTGTTTAGAATCATTATAAGTATTTAGGTTTTAGTTTGGAAGGTTTGAATCATCGTGGTTGAGTTATTTTTGGATTGAAAAGTGGTGTTTTTTTGAAAGTTTGTTGGATGCGAGTTGAGTTACGGTATGTATTTCCTTGATGCGAGTTGTCCCATGTTTGATGCGAGTTTTCTATTCTGAGTACGCTTATTGAAGCGACTTGTCATATACTCTATGTGACTTGTCTCGATTTGAGAAGCGAGTTGTCTTATATGCGAGTTGTCTATTGAGACAATGCAACAAGAAAGGACAAAGTAGTGGAGGTAGTGGGTGAACTTGTGTACTATGTGAGTTGTCAGCCTATGCGAGTTGTGTTTTATGCGAGTTGTCTGTTAAGCGAGTTGTCGTTTAAACGAGTTGGTAAATAGGGTGCGAGTTGTCTTGTACTGCGAGTTGACCACTGCCATTTGAGCACTGCGATTTGACCACTGCGATTTGACCAAGAAGACTGAGTTTTGACTTTTACGGTTTGACTACTTGCGATTTGATCACTTGCGGCTTGACCAAAGTTGACATTTTACGTCAAAACTTCAAACGGCCATAACTTTTGAATCGTAACTCCGTTTTCAGCGAAATACCTGTCAAAATGACCGTAACAGCCTGAACCAGTAGGAACCAATTAGAAACAGACAAGAACCGATAATTCCGGCCAAGAACCAGTAGGAACCAGTTAGAACTAGTTAAAACCGGATATTCCGGCCAAGAACCTGTTAGGATTTAGAAAATCCATGTTGAAGAGTTGGTCACCCCAACTCTAGTCTAGCATATGTTAGCTCGTAGACATTACGTTATTTACTAGTTATTTTAGTTAGTTACTTAGTTTAGTGCAACACCGCGGAAGACAGACGGGTCTTTACCCACTGTATGCCTGATCCACAGTCCGAAGGAGGACATTTATTATGTAACTATAAATACCCTCTACCTCCCAAGGTATAGGGTTGGACCTTTCACTTAATCTAACCTTTTTTTCTTTTATTTACTTTCTCTCTCTAGAAAGGATCCCTTCTTCCACTCTCTAAAATCTATCTCATTCAATCCATACTAGTGCTTGATTATGACATGTTTGTGAAAACCAATATATAACAATTGGTATCAAGAGCCATGGTTTGATCACTCATCTTTCATGTTCTTGGATTTCTAGTGGTTTTCATAAAGTTTTTGGGTTTGAATGAGTTTAGAGTAGTTTGCATCATTTGGATCATTTCTAGTGTTAAAGTTTGGATTTTGATTGTACTTTTGTGTTTAGAATCATTATAAGTGTTTAGGTTTTAGTTTGGAAGGTTTGAATCATCGTGGTTGAGTTGTTTTTGGATTGAAAAGTGGTGTTTTTGAAAGTTTGTTGGATGCGAGTTGAGTCACGGTATGTATTTCCTTGATGCGAGTTGTCCCATGTTTGATGCGAGTTGTCTATTCTGAGTACGCTTATTGAAGCGACTTGTCATATACTCTATTTGACTTGTCTCAATTTGAGAAGCGAGTTGTCTTATATGCGAGTTGTCTATTGAGACAAAACGACAAGAAAGGAGAAAGTAGTGGAGGTAGTGGGTGTACTTGTGTATTATGCGAGTTGTCAGCCTATGCGAGTTGTGTTTTATGCGAGTTGTCTGTTAAGCGAGTTGTCATTTAAGCGAGTTGGTAAAAAGGGTGCGAGTTGTCTTGTACTGCGAGTTGACCACTGCCATTTACCACTGCGATTTGATCAAGAAAACTGAGTTTTGACTTTTACGGTTTGACTACTTGCGATTTGATCACTTGCGGCTTGACCAAAGTTGACTTTTACGTCAAAACTTCAAACGGCCATAACTTTTGAACCATAACTCCGTTTTCAGCGAAATACCTGTCAAAATGACCGGAACAGTCTGAACCAGTAGGGACCAGTTAGAAACAGTCAAGAACCGATAATTCCAGCAAAGAACCAGTTAGAACTAGTTAGAACCGGATATTCCGGCCAAGAACCAGTAAGGATTTAGAAAATCCATGTTGAAGAGTCGGTCACCCCAACTCTAGTCTAACATATGTTAGCTCATAGACATTACGTTATTTACTAGTTATTTTAGTTATTTATTCAGTTTAGTGCAACACCGTAGAAGACAGACGGGTCTTTACCAACTTTATGCCTGATCCACAGTCCAAAGGAGGACTTTTAGTATGTAACTATAAATACCCTCTACCTCCCAAGGTATAGGGTTGGACCTTTCACTTAATCTAACCTTTCTTTCTTTTGTTTACTTTCTCTCTATAGAAAGGATCCCTTCTTCTCTCTCTAAAATCTATCTCATTAAATCCATACTAGTGCTTGATTATGTGTTTGTGAAAACCAATATATAACAATTGGTATCAAGAGTCATGGTTTGATCACTCATCTTTCATGTTCTTGGATTTCTAGTGGTTTTCATAAATTTTTTGGGTTTGAATGAGTTTAGAGTAGTTTGCATCATTTGGATCATTTCTATTGTTAAAGTTTGGATTTTGATTGTACTTTTGTGTTTTGAATCATTATAAGTGTTTAGGTTTTAGTTTGGAAGATTTGAATCATCGTGGTTGAGTTGTTTTTGGATTGAAAAGTGGTGTTTTTTTGAAAGTTTTTTGGATGCGAGTTGAGTCACGGTATGTATTTCCTTGATGCGAGTGGTCCCATGTTTGATGCGAGTTGTCTATTCTGAGTACGCTTATTGAAGTGACTTGTCATATACTCTATGTGACTTGTCACGATTTGAGAAGCGAGTTGTCTTATATGTGAGTTATATATTGAGACAAAACGACAAGAAAGGAAAAAGTAGTGGAGGTAGTGGGTGTACTTGTGTACTATGCGAGTTGTCAGCCTATGCGAGTTGTGTTTTATGCGAGTTGTCTGTTAAGCGAGTTGTCGTTTAAGCGAGTTAGTAAACAGGGTGCGAGTTGTCTTGTACTGCGAGTTGACCACTGCCATTTGACCACTTTGACTTTTACGGTTTGACTACTTGTGATTTGATCACTTGCGGCTTGACCAAAGTTGACATTTTACGTCAAAACTTCAAACGGCCATAACTTTTGAACCGTAACTCCGTTTTCAGCGAAATACCTGTCAAAATGACTGGAACAGCTTGAACCAGCAGGAACCAGTTAGAAACAGTCAAGAACTAATAATTCCGGCCAAGAACCAGTAGGAACCAGTTAGAACTAGTTTAAACCGGATATTCCGGCCAAGAACCTGTTAGGATTTAGAAAATCCATGTTGAAGAGTCGGTCACCCCAACTCTAGTCTAGCATATGTTAGCTCGTAGACATTACGTTATTTACTAGTTATTTTAGTTAGTTATTTAGTTTAGTGCAACACCGTGGAAGACCGACGGGTCTTTACCTACTATATGCCTGATCCACAGTCCGAAGGAGGACGTTTAGTATGTAACTATAAATACCCTCTACCTCCCAAGGTATAGGGTTGGACCTTTCACTTAATCTAACCTTTCTTTCTTTTGTTTACTTTCTCATTTACGTCATGTGGGAACTTGGCGAGATTGTGATGAAAAGGTAAATCTTCATGTGAAGTCAGACCTTGCATGAACACATTTGCGGTTCTTTAAATTAGACGACTTAAATTGAGTAGTAAGTGAGACATGGACTCAAGGCACAAGAGGGATAAAACATGTTTACATTTGCAATAGCGTTGGAAAATGTAAATCCCATAATGATCTAGGAATTGGAAAATGTTTGCCAATTATTGTTCGACGGATTACCTTATTATGTGCTTTCGTTACTAGCAGGTCAACTGATGTAATGGAACTATGATAATTTGGATCCTAGTTTTCGAGAAAATTCTATGGTTATATGAATCTTACCTTGGGTATTTTATTTTCTAGAAAAGTTTAATTATCGAAAATACTAAAATTGAATTTTGCTAATTCTTTAAATGTATTAATGCAACATTAAACCGTAAACGTAGGTTATTCTTGTATTGGTGAATTGATCTACACTTGTAAGGGTTTTTGGTAGAGTCAACTTTACTAAAAGAATAAACCTAGTCCTCTTTTCATAAGAAAGAGTGAGATTCAATCATATCCTTTTCATGAATGAGAAAGGTATGATAGGACAAAATTAGAATTGTCTAAATTCTAAATACATAACTCATAAGAAAATTTTAAGAGTTAAGAAAATTGCATAATTTTCTGAGTTATTAAATTAGAAGCTAGACTAATTTACTGCAGAACTGGTAAAAGACAAACTAGTATATTTTATTTAGTTTTTCTGTTTTGACCATTTAAAAGTACAACTTACAATTGTTGGAATGGTAGAACTATTAAGAAAGAAATTGCATGCCCAATTTTTCAAGTTAATAGCATTGATGGATAAATTCATCATCTATATAGTATAATACACTCTTTTAGTACATAAGTAATTGTTATGTATGGACTTTTTCAAAAGTGTAGGAAAGTAAATAGTACACTATTTTCTTTCACTTGTTGATGAAACACTTACCATGTTGTCAAATCCAGTGGGAGCATTGTGTTCTTATTACTGAATAAGGAATTAATGTAATGATCTATAATTCAGTGGGAGTTACAAGTTTTGTCATCTTGGTAGTAACTCAGATTATCTCTAGAATGTCTTAAGATAATTACTTCCACTTGTAGACACTTATGTTTTTAAGGATAGTCATGTACGTTTCCTTACTAGACAATGAAGTGGTTCTACATCTAATAGTTATGCTAATATCAATGACACAATCATATTGGTCACATAAACAAACATATGTCGTGTTGTTTATCTGCTACATGATGTTGTTCCATGCACAAGTGGGAGAAATCTATATTGTGTGCAAGGTACAACATATAGGTATATGATTTAACGGATTCTCTTGACTGCAAGGTAAGAGACTAACGTTCTAATATGACTTGTACATATCTAATTCAAGAAACACTTGGTGTTGCCATTTACGTCATGTGAGAACTTGGCGAGATTGCAACAACAAAGTAAATCTCCATGTTACGTGGGATCGTATCTGGAATAAATTTACAATTTCTAAATTAGATAAGTAGATAGATCATGTGTCAAGATGATATATAAGACTAATTCAAACTCAATATTTATGTATTATTAAAATGACATAAATAAATGAAGTAATCTAATACTACTTCAAATTTGTATATTTATGAATTTTGAAATGACATAAATAAATGAAGAAATAATGTAGTTCTACATTATTGTGAAGTAGTAAATTAACTTGAAATTACTATTGAAACCAAGAGTTGTGTTCATAATTACTTTAGTTAAACATGTTTATGATTCATTGTAACGACATAAACATAAAGTCTTTTAAGACTTATAATAAAGTAAGACGTTAAGTTGTTATGTTTTTAATTAAGACAAATACAAGAAGCCATTGAGTTGATCAATGATTTATAATGTATAATGGGATTATAACATTTTATGTTTTTCTGATTAAACATGGATATGAAGTGACTTAGTCAAATAGTACTTGTGTTATAAAGCATGCAATTGGCTTGGAAAGTATATTTTACCATTAAGTTGACTTAGTTGGTAAATAGGTAAGCCAAAAGGAATATATTTATCTTATATATTATTAGATTGTCTTACAATATTAATTCTAATGAAATAACACAAGCTAATGGTATGTTCAGTTAGGAGAATCAAACTCTATTTGATTTGTTTGATTCAAGATTGATCTGTGGTGAACCGTCAAGTCTAATCACACAAACTGGCCACTTGTGAATGACCAGCCGTAACAGGCTTAAAACAGTTCAGACACAAATGCAATGAAGATCAGAGAATATAGTGAATTCCCGGGTCGTTAAGTCCCACGGAGACTCAATGGTGTGTCAAAACTAATTCAGATGATAGAATGATCACTAAGGATAGTGATCAGCAAGGAATTGGATTGATAATTACACTACTGAAAAAGTTTATAAAAATAAAGCGGCTTAAATGCAAATTAAGAAAATTAAAAAGATAAAAGATATTAAATAAACGCTATCACTATATTTAAAGTGATGAACGTTTAAAACCTAAAACTTAAAACTTACGTTTAAATAAAAATAACGTAAACGTACAAATAAAAAGCGTGAAACTTACACAATATAAATCCTAAAAATATGAAAATACATTTTACAATCCTAATGATAAAAGAAAATATTTAGAAAAGAAAATTATTTTACAACTAATTATCTAATTATTATTAATTAAAAACTATTTATTAAGTATTTAAAATGTACCAAAATACAAGAAAATACAAAATTAACCTAGAAAATGAAATTATAACTTGGAAAAATCTAAAATATGATAAAACTTATTTTAAAACTGAAAATATATTTTTTAGACTTTTATATATTTATTACTAATTTAAAACTATTTAAAACTAATTAAAATGCTAGAAAATACTTTTTAAACTAAGAAAATTATGGAAAAATACTTTTTATGACTTATATATATATCTTAACTTAAGAAAAATGAAAAATTATTTTTTGGAACTTTTTCTTAATTATTTGTATTAAAAGCTAATTAAAAATGATTAAAAACTAATTTAAATTGAGAAAAATAGCAAATAAAGACCAAAAATTATGAAAATTTCAGGATAATTCTAAAATGATATAATGAATCTATGAAAAATGGAAAACTAGCAGGTTATGTGTAAGAAATGTAAGCTATAGTGTAAACTGCTACTAGAATAAGTTAGGAAAATAAGCAAATAAGCTAATAAGGTAACCAAACAGTAACAGAAGCTCAAGTACACTAGAATAAGCTAATTTCAGCAAATTACAACTACTCCTATCAAGTTATGAGCTCAAATCAGTGAAATAAGCCAACTGCTAGATTAAGAAATTCAGTGGTGACCCCCTACTGTTGGGGCTTATGTACTAGCTTATCCAATAAGCAAACTTAAAAACTACTAATGCAGTCCTATAGACCATCTGGCCAGCTACAATATTGCCAAAATTCAAGTCCTAACTCACTGATATGAAGCCAATGCAACAGATGCAAGAATACCTCATTCACACTTAAGTGTGAACAGGGCAGATAGTATCTGATTTAGGAGCTTATTTGAAGCTCAAAATGGTAAGCTCAGATTTGACAAAAAGCAGATATTAGTTTAAGACCAGTTGAAGATTTAATATCCAAAGTTTCAAACACTGAATCTTAGAAATGAACCAGAAATTTGATCCACAAGTTTTGTAAAAAAAAAACACTTTGACAGATTTGACTATTTGAAGAACAAAACTAAACTTTGACCAAACTGAGATTTAATCCAATCTAATGAACTGATTATGATGTTTAAACACTAATTATGATAACTCTAAGATAGATCTATCAATTTTGAACCAAATTGCAGTTTATGACACCAACTGATATGAACAAAAACAGATTCTAGATCAGATCTACTATGATTTTGACTAAATGACTATTACTGCAATACCAAAAGCCTCAAATGAATATCAACTACTTATCTAAGCTTGAATCAACTCCTAACAACTATTTAGCTAACCTCTATCACAGTAAATTCAGCAATACCAAACACTACTTAAAACATTGAATTGAAATCAAAACTAAACTAAGTGCTGATCCAACTGGTTTAACTGATTAAACTGAGTTACATTGACCTAAATACAACTTATTAAACACATAAAAACTAGTGGTGACCACAGATATATAGATAAGCATAAACTGCAATTTTGAATTGAAAATAAAAAGTGAGAAGCTCACTCACATGGATCCAGCTTAAGTGCAGACCAAAACCAAACCCAAGAACTACTCTAACCTACTCTAATACAACCCCAAATCAACCTCTGCATCTCCCTTTTCCATTTCTGAACCAAATGAGTGAACCAGTTGACTTTCGTTGACTGAGAGTTTTTGTGAATGTGAATGACTGAAATACCAAAAGTAAGCAACAAATAAACTCACAAAAGCTATAAACAGCTTATATGAGCTTATTTCAATTTTAAAAACAATTTCTTTAGTTTTCAATATGTGAAATGCAAGACAAGAATTAAACTTAAAAACTTTTATTGAAACTGAAAATGAGAGTACAAGAAAGAACTGAGATTACAAAAACTTTAAGAAAACATTACTGGAAAGCTTAAATTACAGTAAACTTAAACTAAATTTAAAGGGAAAAATACTACACTACACTACTCTCTTTATTTCTTCTCTTTCTTCACTTATTTATACTTCCATATTGCTTCCACTTGTCCTTCGAGAAAATCCCACTTCCTTTTGAGACCATAGGATGACTTGAAGTGAATCTTGGCCTTAGATTGCATTTTGGCGCCAAATTGGTATAAGCCAGTTGGAGAGATTGAGTGAATGGGGTGAGGGATCATTAATGTTTCTTGGAGTTGTGTTGAGGTGGGGGGACAAGGAAAGTGATATGGAGAGGAGGGGGGTTGAGGTGACATGGATGGTGTTGCAGAGCAGTTGGGAGGGTGGAAGAAAGATTGGCGCCAAGTGGGTGGGTGTTTGACCAGGGCTGACCAGATATTAGACTTGGCAGGGGGGTCAAAGGTGGTTAAATGACAGGGGGTCCAAATAGTTTTGACAAGGCCAAATGGGTATAAGGGTATTAATGACAAGGGGCTCATTTGTAATTTCTGAATAGCGAGGGACCTAAGCTGCCAATTCTGAAAAGTTGCTTCAAGGGTTAAAAGTGACAAGCTTTCATAATACAAGGACCAATCTTGCCATTTTCAATTTTCCAGGGCCATTTTGCCAAATTTGAAACTTGAGGACCAAAGTTGTAATTTTACAAATTTTAAACTTTGAAGGGTTTGTTTAACAACTTTTGAATCCCATGGACCTTAAATGACATTTTCTTTATTTTGATATACGTGGACTGTTTTGACAACTTTTGAAACTTGGGGACTAAAGCGCCATTTTGCAAATTTGATCGTTTTCATCCGATTTTGATATTTTGCATTTGAAACACATAAAACACTGATTTGTGATATTTTGATCATTTTGATGTGTTTCTGAGTATTTTCAGATGATTTTGCAGTCTAGATAATACAAAAATGATGAGTATTTAGAGACTCATCAATAACCATAACTTCTTTCTTAAAAAGTAACAATGTTAGAAAATTGAGTATGGATTGAATATACTCAATATGACTCCAACCTAGAAGATTAATAAAACACCATTTCATTATGGAATGTGATGAATCACATTAAGTTTTTAAAATTGAAGATTCTGAATTTTTTAAACTACTTATGAATAGGTTATTAACAAACTAAAGTCAAGAACTGTCAAAGTGTATTTGTAAAGTCCCAAAAAGAGAACAATGTATTTTTGCTCTATTTGCTAAGTATATATAGATAGTCTATATATTACAAAAGGCAAGTGGGATTTTTTTTTATCTTGAAAGATAAAATTATAAGATAAATAATCTTCTACAACACACTAGTGAATATCATGATGAGGTTAGACATGTAAATGTTAGACCTCATGATGATGTAATTTTCATTCATAGATCTGCAAGGATATCTCAGATATTTGACTTATATGCTGAGAAATATGAGTTACAGGATTATTGTAAATCTGATAATCATTATGATGGATTACCAAATATTAAATTGGGTAAATTACTCATACTATGAATGTTAAAGATGTTGTCCATAAATATAATCAATTTTGGAAATTTGGTTTATCTTAATAGTTATACTTGAGAATGGAGATGAGTTTCTTAAAAGAGAAGGAAAACTCGAGTGGTTTGAATTTATATATAGAAATCATATGGACAATATTGTACACATATTTAATGCATGTCTTATGACAAGATTATTTATCATACTTAAGCAATTAAATATGATTGAATATTCTTTCCTAGACACATTGAATATATAAAGATGATAATTGTCATACTTGTTTTCATTAATATGAAATACGACAATGGAATATCAAAACTCTTTCTTGAGAAATTACTTGAGCGAGGACGGTAAGTAATCGAAATGTTTTTGAATTCATATAATCTTTGAAAGTGTACAAAGTGCAATAATTCATGAATGAATTAATGCATGCATCTAGGAGATAAAACGTATGTTTAATTATTAGATCCATGTTGTGATTTATAATTAAAATAAGATAACTCCTAATATTCCTCAAAGCTAGTGGGAGTATTATGTTAAGGTTTTTAAATCTTATATGTTGTATAACATATAGGAAGTAACATTCCATGTAAGTTAAATGTTAAGTCTTAGTTTGGAATGAAACTTCACTTGTAAGATTTAAAACTTAAAAAATACAACCTTGGAATAAATGTTTATTATTAATAAACATGTGTATTAAAAATAAATGATTCTAATTAAACATGATATATCATTTGGGAAATGAATACATATCTTTTGACAAGATAGAACATAAATGAAATCTAAGTTTGACATGTAGATTCATCACGTACATCATGTAGTATATTCAAATTGTTGTATCTAACTAAAAGTTATTAGATAACTTGTGTAATGAACATTCTAATAGAATTACATCCTCAGCCTTGAATTGCTCCTAAATTCTATGGATGAACAATATGTCAATTATTGTGCAAATTGTCATCGGCTACAAAATTGAAAGTTTAGAAGGCATCAAACATTACACAATAAGATATTAAAGTTTACGGAGTTTTAATGAGCATATTGTTGTTTATATACAATGATGCTGGTTTTATTGAGATGACACTCAATACTAGTCATGGTAGGATTTCATCCATGTTAATGACCATGTGAACTAGTTGTGCTACTAAGAGCGCAGTTACATTATACATTAAAAGAATAAGAATACTTTAAACTTTAAAATTTTTGAAAGTTTAAATTGTCATAAAATTGGTGATAGAAGATGTCACACACTTTATGAATTATTATGTGGATTGATGAATGCACACATACAAAAACTTCACAAATTGAATTCTTTAAATAAGTATTCTCAAAATTACGATAGATCAAGTTGGTTGATTTATGCCTTGTCAAACAAGTATGATTGTCATTACTTGAGGTGTAATTCATCAACTGGAATTTTCATGCATTGATCTATTTAGTATTTGGATAAGGGATGTTAAACAATTATTATAATAAATCAAATACTTAGTATGATTGATTTTATAATATATTGTATCCTATATTTGCGTGTTTAATCCGTGAATAATTTTTTTTTTAGTTATTCTAAATTGTCCGTTGTCAATTAATGATATGGGAGTATCATTAAACTAAGACAAATCTGAGTGAGAAAGCATACCAATTTCAGATGATATTCAATGAATTGAATATAGGACTTATCACAACTACATGATTTTAGTTTATGGATATTGTTATAAGTAAATCATAAATGGTTATCCTCGGACTTGAGATACCAGATAAGTGTCATGAATGTAGTGCATTTCTGTGGAACAACTTGACGCTATACGTAAATGGTAGTCATAAGGGTTGTTTCCAGAAGTGTTGCAAAGTTCATGGGTTATTCTTGTAGTCAAGATAGAATTTGTTCCTCCAAAATTTATTTTGGAGTTAATACTAATGGGCCCCTCGTAGGGTTGACAAGATGTATGCGTGGCTACGCACAAGATCTCCCCTGATTATGTTCAGAAGATTTGGTAATCTTGCTCAATCACAAACAACGAGAAATAGAATAGTTGGATAAGGAATGACTTAATTTCATATCTTTATTCAACAAGGTATTAGTAACAAAAGGATAATAATAATGAGAAATCATTAAAATGTTTTCCAGGAGCCTTACTCGAGTTGTACTAGAGGCATCGAAGTGTTGCTAGACGCTAACCGATGTGATCACACTATTAAGATATGTCCAAGTGGGAGCTGTTGGTTTAATGGACAAAATATTAATAGATGTGTGTTATGATCGAACTCGAGACCACGGGATTGCACACTTTACGTATGAGAATTAAAGATTAATAATTAATATAAAATGTTATGTTAATTATTAAATAAACACAAAACATAATGACCGTTAGCATTTAACGGAATAATGACTAACGATCGTTAGACGAATAAAAAGAAAGTATTGTATAGGGATTATTTAGAGAACAAGAAGGATCCATAACCCCTTGTGGGTTATGGATCGACCGGCGATGGGTAAGGGGAAGCCCAAACCCAACCTAACTTGTTCCCTAAGTTTTCTAATCCTATAAATATAAAACCAAGGATTCATTGTTGACAACTCTTATACACACAATTAATCTTGGGTTTTGGTTTCTTCCTTTTGGTTCTAAAACTCGGTCGAACGCCTTATGAATAAGGGTTTTCGATTTTTGTTTTGATAAAACAAATTGTTTTGTGTTTTCCTTTAAACTAGCATTTACTCTAATTCGTTAATAGTACGTGTGTATAAGAACGTGGTACTAACATACTTTTGTTAGTATCTTGGATTGAATTACAAAACGGTAAGGGGTAATTCTTATAATCCTATAAACCCTAATTATTGTTCATCTCAATTGCTAGTTTGGGGATTGATTCTTGTTAGAATCCAAAAGTACGCATACTTTTATGTTTTAGTTAGTTAATTATTCATTATATGTTTCTATACGCTTTCACATGTGTACTTATGTTTTTTGTTTATATTTATGATTAGTCATGTTATATAATTCCAACGTATGGTTGGTCACTTTCATGTGCACTTTGCTCTGATATTTTTAATGTTCTTAAAGTAATTTGCAATTACGTCGTAATCTTACTTGAGACGAATAAGTTCTTGTGTGCTTGCCATACCAATATCTAGGTGGAAAATTTTCAAGAGGGGTCTCTTGTACATGTATAGCCTACTCTTTTCTTGTTTTGGTTTGGATTGAGCCTGATAAACCATGTCAGGGTTTACGGTAAATACTTAATTTTCTTGTTTAGGTTTGGATTGAGCCTGATAAACCATGTCCGGTTTAACCTAAATACTTATTGTCCGAACAAAGGCAACGGGATAATCTTTATTTCAGTCTCAATCCAAGCACATAAGTACTCAAGGCATGATGCGATAATCTTAGGGATATAGCACTTAAATATTATGGGTTTTTACTTTTGATCAAAGTATCATTGTGCGCAATAACTTGAATGTTTGAAAACCTTTCATTGTCCTTCTCTTACGGTTAACTACGCCAACATGCAAGTAGAGGCAATTTTAGGATGTAATTGTTGCGTACCACTCGAACTTAGTAAGGCAGCCTTACTAGGATGAGCATCTATAACATTAAGTTGCATGCTTACATCAAAAGCAACAACAAAACGAAAACTTGACAAGATGAAAAAGGATCATTTTCCTTCTGCAGGACGCTTAAGCTTTCACCCCAAAAGCTTTTGTGTCGGTCTTCTCAGGTTCCTCTTCGTCTTCCTCGTCTGATTCAGCAGCAAGTTTCGTCAGCTCTTCCTGGATCATCAACTTTATCGACGCCTTTCTTGATTTTATATCTATATCGAATCGCTTGGCTGAAACAAGATTACAGAAAAAGTATGTTATAATACACAAAGTGAAGCCCAACACTGATGACTATTGGCAGAAAAATTGGTGCGTTGGGTAAAGGGTCAAAGGTTGACCCAAAAAGCTTGTTAACGAACTAGTTTCTCAATAACAGAAGAGTACAATGGAAGCTTGGTCCATTGGAAGTTCATTTTGGGCAACTTTTGACCTGTTTGACTTGTTCACTTTTGAGTCTTCTCTTATCTTTTTTTACCCGATTGACCCATATAAAATAAAACATAGCAACCATTGATAAGTATTGACTAAGGAGGAATGAGGGTGCCTACCAAGCTGCTTGAGAAGATCAAAAGTGGTTGCCTACAAAATAGAGAAAGTATCGCAAAAAAGCATTATTTAACACCGGAGAAAATGAAAGTGTTCGGTAATTATGAACACACATAGTGGTACAAGATTCTCACCGTATTGAAGTCAAGTTCTTTGAGGATCTCACATATTGCCTTTCGGAGATCATCGTCACTTAGCAACTGCTTTTCAGATTTAAGCTTCTCTTTCAGGGTCATTTTCCCTTTGTTGTCATCAAGGTTAAAAGAATCAGTAATTGTTTTCTTTTAGGATTAAGCAAAACAGCCCATATATTAAGTCTCTAGTTGAACAAAAAGCAAAAACTACAATCACACGTGGCAATTTCGACCTATTTACTCATAAATGGGTTTATTTTGTTCGTGGTTTGGCAAATGGGCAACATTAGCAATGATGGAAACTACGTTAAAAACTCCTCACACCGTATATAAAACTTCCTAATGTATTCTAAGTCGTTTATATAGGTTCCACACCAAATGGTTCGGTTTGTTCTTTTCCTCATAAAGCTCGTTTAGAAGAGTTACAAGAATGGAAAGCCAAAATAGACGAGCTCAAGAAAAGGAGGGAAAAAATCAAGAAAGATCTTCAGAAGCACGATATGGAAATTCTCGTTGTTGATATGATGGGAAGGTTAAGAAGTTGCAAGTAAAGCCGGATCACACTGTGACAACGAAGAAAAATAAGGATAGTGAAATCACAAGGCTGAAATCAGACTTGAATCTTGTTAATCATAAGATCCTGGAAGGGATTTTGGGTTTGGATTAGTCTCATGCATGGTTATAAGATATTAAACCTAAGCTAACCCTAACACAATAAGCCAAACACCACGCTATTTATATGCACTAAATAAAAGAATGAATTTATAATACCAATATCTTCATCGATTGTCATCTTTCTTTCTTGCTTCTATGATAATAGTAGATCAACTCAACTAATAGTTGAAGCCAATTGATGAAAAGACTTAGATTAATTTATAAAAAGAGAGAAACCGTTTTGAGGGTTTTTTATTTTTTTAGTAAATTACACCATTAGTCCTTGTGGTTTGGTTAGTTTCATACGACATCCGAAAACGTGAAATCTTGCTAGGTTAACCCGAAATCTCGAAAATATTACGTAGATGGTCCAACATATTACGTGACTAGTCCAATTTTACTAACGACGTTAGTGTCATACTGTTATCTCTAGTCATGTGCAATGCACACGAGGGTAGAGATGTCTTTACACTGTTATTCTCCTTTCATGCATCTTCAACCTCACATTCATCTACATCTTAATTTGTTCTTGATTTTTGATTTTTTAATATGTTAATGAATATTTTAAGTTTTTCTTTTTATTAAACAAATATCAAACAACACAAGTATATTTTAATTCAAACATAAATAAGACAACAAAAAATATATTTTGATTCATTGTTAACTTAAAATTTTAACAAAAGCCAAAAATCATATTTAATGTTTCAAAAACAAATATCACCATTTTGAATAAATCATTATACCAAACATCAAATGGTAATGGGTTACACATACACAAACGCGCATATTTAGTGCTATTATTAGAAAAGCTTTTGATAACATTTTCTAAAGAAACGTTACGAGTACTTTTTTTTGTTAGATAATAAAGGCCTATAGTCTGCCCACTTGTTTAGGCCGGTTTAATATGTAGGGTTTTGTTTGTGTCTTTTCTATTTAATGTATTGTGATGTTTTAGTCACAGATGAATCTGATAATATAGTTTTGAGTAAACTGCAAAAATCATCCTTGTGGTTTGTGTATTTTCGCAAGAATCATCCCTATCTCAAACTTTCAGCATTAAACATCCCCAAGACCACAAACCTTTAGCAATAATCATCCCTGAGCACTAACGTCGTTAGTTTTACCCGTTAAGTGTTAAATAACATTTTCCCGTTAGTCCATCCGTTAATATTTTTGCACCGTTAGTCCTTATTTTACGTTTTCATCCATTTTTGTCCGTTTTAACTCGTTTTCGTCCGTTTTTATATGTTTCGTCCATTTTTTATCCGTTTTAGTCCGTTTTTTATATGTATTCGTCCGTTTTTAACGTTTTTTACGTTCTCATCCGTATTTTTACGTTTTCCGTTTTTTTACGCTTTCGTCCAGTTTTTTTACGTTTTTGTCCGTTTTAAATCGTTTTCGTCCGTTTTTATATGTTTCGTCTTCCTTTTATCCGTTTTTTTTACGTTTTCGTCCGTTTTTTGAGTTTTTGTCCGTTTTATACGATTTCGTCCGTTTTTTTTAACGTTTTTGTCCGTTTTTTACGTTCTCATCCGTTTTTTTACGCCTTCGTCCGTTTTTTACGTTTTTGTCCGTTCTTTACGTTCTCGTCCATTTTTTACGTTCGTCGATTTTTACGTTTTGTCGTTATTTTACGTTTTGTTCGTTTTACGTTCGTATGTTTTCGTTTTCTTCCCTTTTTATGTTTATGTCCGTTTTACTCGTTTTTCGTTTTATATGTTTCGTCCGCTATACATTTTTATGTTATCGTCCATATTTTTACGTAAAAAAAACGGACGAGAACGTAAAAAAAAAATGGACGAATACACATAAAAAAAGAACGAAAACAGATAAAAAGCGGACGAAAACGGGTAAAAACGGACAAAACATAAAAAGACATATGAAAACGTAAAAAAACGGACGGAACGTAAAAGCGTACAAAACGTAAAAACGGACGAAAACGTAAAAACGGACGAGAACGTAAAATGGACAAAACGAAAAATGACAAAACGTATATAAACGGACGACAACGTAAAACGAATAAAAGCGGACGAAACATATCAAAACCGACGAAACCAGAGAAACGAACAAAAACGTAAAAACATACGAAAACGTAAAAAAAAGACGGACGAGAACGTAAAAAACGTAAAAAAAACCGGACGAATACATATAAAAAACGGACGAAAACGGATAAAAAGCGGACGAAAACGGATAAAAAGCGGAAGAAAACGGATAAAAAGCGGACGAAACATATAAAAACGGATAAAAGCGAGTAAAACGGACAAAACATAAAACAGACGGACGAAAACGTAAAAAACGGACGAATACATACAAAACGGACAAAAACGGATAAAAAGCGGACGAAACATATAAAAACGGACGAAAACGAGTAAAAACGGACAAAAACGTAAAAAGCGACGAAAACGTAAAATGAGGACTAACGGTGCAAAAAATATTAACGGAGGGACTAACGGGAAAATATTATTTAACACTTAACGGGTAAAACTAACGACGTTAGTGCTCAGGGATGATTATTGCTAAAGGTTTGTGGACTTGGGGATGTTTAATGCTGAAGGTTTGAGATAGGGATGATTCTTGCGAAAATACACAAACCACAAGGATTATTTTTGCAGTTTACTCTATAGTTTTTGAGTATTACCTTGATTTCTAAGAAAAATAAGAAAAGAAAAAGTTCGATCGTTCATTTTGTTGCAGAGCATTTTCTATTTAAATTGGAATGTTCGGTTGGTTTTTTTAAGTCTTTTTGTGTTTTGTTTACTTTGGAACCAAATCATAGGTATGTTGGAATTTCAGTTTGGGATTAGCAATAATTATTCATTAGTAGAACAAAATAGTGGGTCTGTTGAAATTCAATTAGGCGCATATGAGATTGAATATTGGTTTAGTTCGTTTATAGTCTTCGATGGAATAAATTCATTTAGTTTAATATTAATTTTGTTTGGATTGATCTATTGTTGGGCTTCAAGGTTATTTGTGGAACTGTTTATTTTCGGTTCAGTGGCAATTAAATGGAACGAGGTGGAAACCCGCCGCCGCGTTGCGGCGGAGTTTCTTTTAAAATTTTTGGGACCTTAGGTACGTTGCAATAAGTTCGGTCAGTTTGTTTATTTTTTTAACTTGACTTTTTGCAACCATATTCGCTAAAACAATTTAGCAATAGTACTATATTTTGGTTTGAAAAAGTTTTAACACAGAGCATATTAATAATGATGCGTTTCATATATTAATTAAATGGTTTACAGCATAATACAAATAAACCTGCGCTTCGCTATAAGTTGAGTGTACACCAACCGTTTAAAAGTGCACATTATCAATCGGAAACTGTACATGGAGCAACACTAAAGTATAATCGATAATAATATTAATGTATATTACAATGAATAAACATCAACAGAAGGAGTCACTTGCAGCGTTGTACGGAAATTATTAATGCATTTGTATTTAGCCTGCCTAAGATGCTTTATCATGATAAAACCTATGAACCAACTCATGAGATTGATGAAGAATTTGGTAGTAATGCTCCACGAATGCATTCCCAAAAACTTGAGCATTAACATCAACAGGAACTGCAGCCTGCATAGCCATCTGCACAACACATTTGACATTGGCTTAAAACTGATAAAAGCTTGCCTAGATAATTGTACTTCAGGAATTGAATGAAAAAAGGGTAGGTCAGAACATGCACACAAAATTGCAATAAGTATCAACTATAGATATACGAAACTCATAACATGCATACAAAATTGATGGAACTTGGAAGATGGTAACTAAAAGGTTAAAATACACACTCACCAATCTCTGCAATTTATTCAGTTTACCAATGGTTGGTGATATCCAGCTTCCAAGTTCCATCTAAGGCGAATTTCTACAAAAATAAAAAAGTGAAATCAAATTTGCAAGTATTAAAGACACTAAATCTCATTTATTGTATACAAAACCCAAACCTCCAGATAAGTTTACGGTCGCTTACCAACCTCGTTACAATCCGACTTCACCACCAATCGACAGCATTTACCATTACTGATTCTTCACTATTAGCTCCTATGACACCTCAGAAATATAAGAAATAAGCAATCAAAAAAAATGAATACTCAAATCAACTTTTATCCTAACATCTAACCTAACATCCATTTTTTAACTACAATTTCTAACAACAAAATTACAACACAACATAGATATAGGAAATAACCAATAAAAAAAATATGAGAACCACAAAAAAAACAACAAAATATCATCAACCCATACCACAAATCATACCAACTCTTTTTTGTCTGCGCGAAAGATGGCGGCGGGGCTTGCTTAAGTAGCGGTCTCTTTCTTCCGGTCCAGATTTCACAGCAGATGATGCGACATCTTCAGGTGGATGAAATGCTCTTTCAGGACTGCCAAAGTGTCTGACAACCATGTAAAGAGAAATTATGATCATATGATGGCATCAAGTTTAATAAAATTTCAAAAAGGTGGAAAAAACTATAGGAAAAACTTACAGTTTCTTGGCTGTCAACCTTAGGAAGAGCGAGTTCTGAGCAGGTGCGCCAAAAGCTCGCGGAGTCAATCCAAGCGTTAGTATCTCCTCCGTAATCGCATTGTCAGTTACAAAGTTAAATACTTTCCAACTCCTTTCAGCCCGCTTGTTATCAACCACCACCCTAAGCTTGCATATAATAAAGCGTAAACGTTATTATCATTTGGAAAGACGGAAAGTACACTTTCAAAAACATTCAAACATCATCTTAAGGTCACTCAAATAACTTTTCTTATTATGGCTATGGTGAATAACACCAACACCGGTTGTTGCCCTAAATGTACACTAGTTTGTAGTGCGGGTCAGCGAATCCTGAAATCACATGAAAGCAACAACACTAAAAAGGAGCAACCTGCAAATAACACTTATATCTGAAACAACTCTATCGCCACGGCCCCGCTCATTTAGTTGTTCCTACATAACCCATGAACTTTTTACAATAAGATTGGTGTTAGCACCATTAGTTACGCTAAAGAACCACTCACCAGAAAACTTATCACCATTAGTATGGTTGAAACATATGCTAATGGGTAGCAAAGTTTATTCTGTCCTCCGCATAAAACTTATCACCCTCTTCGCTACAAACCTCCAAAAATTGCACACATGAAAAATCAAACCACACAAATGAAAAAGGTTTAATAAGGTAAACCCAAAGAATTATAACTTACAGAGATTTATCTCCTTGTTCCATCCACTCGTAGATATCGAAAATTAAAAGATTGCTGAAACTCATAATCAAACTCACCTCATGTAACATAATTATTGGGAAATTATAAAATACGTAATAAAAAGAATAATTGAATCAATTAAACCTTCTTTGCATCATGTAATTGCAATTAAATCTTCAATCTTGTAGCTGAAGATGAATGACCTGATTATTGCGAAAATGATACGCCTGGGCCCGAGCCCATGGCCTATTAAGGTCTTAGGGTTTTACCTTACTTTGTCTTATAAATACTCTTGTAATCATTTATTATCATTAATCAAAGTTTAAGATAAACAAATCTCTAGTTCTTTTCTCTATTTTCTTAAGGAGCTCGCACACGCTAAAAGTGGTGCCTTATCCCGATACAACCCCTAATCGGGTCGTATCAATTGGTGCTTTCATTGAGAGTCCCGGTTGAGAGGGCTACCAAATTAGGGTTCCAATTTTAATTTACAAATATATATATATATATATATATATATATATATATATATATATATATATATATATATATATATATATATATATATATATATATATATATATATATATACCGTTCATCGTCACTTTCACAGATCACGGTTCATCGCAGATCGCTCATACGCACCGCTCATCGTGCAATCGCTCATCCGTTCATCGCTCATAAAAACGACTTTTTTGAGTTATTAATCGCTTGAGTATTGTTCATGGCATCAGGCGGCAGCGATCAGGACGCGAAATACGCACTCTCTAAGCTCTTGCAAATGGGTACGGTGACCAAATATGAGAGTGAGTTTGTCGTACTTGCAAATCGAGTAACAAGGATCTCTGAATCTTTACTTACGTCGTTTTATATCTCCGGACTTAAACTGACGTTACAAATAGAACTGATGAGGGCACGGCCTAGAACTTTAGGAGAAGCCTTTTCCTTAGCACATATAGTCGAGGCTCGTTTTGAGGCAATGGAAGATAAGGAGAAAGAGCATATAATTGAAAAGAAATCAGATACCATTCCATCATTACAAAGTGAATTCGCTTCACCTGAGATTAAAAGGTCGTTAGATGCTGATGAATATATTAGTGTTGATGTGGTTAATAACGCGATAGATGGTATTTTCGATGATAGTATAGATGAAATAAATTTGGGTTTAATCAAGGAGTTTGTGACTAAGATGTTGGAGGGTAAAGATGTTTTCGGAGAGAGTTTGGTTGTTTATTTGAAGTGGGTATATCGCGAGAAGAGTCGTGGGGTAGCAAAAGATGGAAGAAGGGTGTTGTGTTATGTCCAATGTAACGCCCCGACCCGACAAGGGTAAAGGAATCACAAGTAATGGTGTCATATCAAAGCAAACATAAATATCCAAAAGAAATCTTAGCATAAATATCGAAATAATTCAAGTCAAAATGACTTCAATACATAGGTCCCAATGGAAAATAAACTCCAAATAAAATATCCGAAATATTAAGTCTTAAATGGCATCATAAGATCAAAGCTAAATATCTCTAAGGTAAGTCCACTCAAGACTCATCCCAAAGCAAAACCCAGCTCAATGCTTAGATACCTACCGGAAGAAAAGAAATGCGGTGAGCTTCAAAAGCCCGGTGAGCATGATATACAAGCAAAACGAATCTGAAACGAAACGAATACGAAATGAAAACGAATACGAAATAAAGTGAAAGAAAGATAGTAAAATCATAATCATTTCAAAATATAAATCGAATAATAGAATAAGTTTTATAGTTAACTACCTCGAGCCCACACACATATATCGATCATAATCATATTCATATTCACACAAGGCAACATTTGTAGGGAGACCTACGAGTTATGAAGGGCGTGCATGCACGCAAAGATCAATCATCGATAACATACGATATAACATATAACATATAACAGATGATGATAATGATCTAGGATGCATCCATCGCCCATAAACATATATTGGTAATATAATATAACTTGAGCTCATAACGAGATAATGAGATAAGGACGTGGCGAACTTCACTCATCGCCCTAGAGTCATGTCGAAGTGCATCATCGACACGGACATGGAACCCCATGACTAGTTATTATTTTGGCTCGGGTGTCAAACTATCTTACGTCAAATCGAATGTCATAACCGATACGGATCATACTTTATCAAAGATTTAATCATGTTTCAATATCAAAGTTTTTATATCATATAGTTCAAAATCAAATGTTTTATAATCCAAAATCAAAGTTCGGATAAGCAGCAGCTCAAACAAACAAAATGGGGTTCATAGCAAAAGCTTAGGAAATCCTAATATAAAAGCTAACGAAAAGAAAATGTTATAAGGAACCTTCTTGAAAAGGTCGAATATCTGTACCTTATTCCAAAGCAAATGATCGAAAAGCGTAAATACGGAAAGCAAAGGATTACTCCTTCTTCACGTAACCTATACACATTAACGTCGTACATGTTATTTATGATTCCATAATCGTCAAGTGATCTTTTAATATTTGGTGTTTATACTCAATGTATTCGATGATCTTAATACTTTAGGGTTTTATAATTAAATAAGACTTAAGTGTTTTATAAACAATATCGTAGATTAAGGTTCATTATGTCATTTATTAAAGTTTAGGGTTAAATGTGAAAATAGTTTAAACGTCATAACTCACACATGAAATAACGAATTAATATACTTAGCTTTAAACCCTAATCGATTCTCATTTATGTTCTAGGGTTTTCTCGCCTTTTAATATCATATCCACGTGCATTTACTTTATATGTTACGTCATTTAATGACTCATTACTCTTGTTATTTACTCAACACGTTCATGTCTTAATCATATGTTACTCATATATATGTTATACGTCAACTTTTATATCCATGCACTATAGTTTCAGATAGATATGACCACGTACTACGCTTACATATCAACAAGCTCACTTGACTTATAATAACGCACGCATGGTTCACAAACCATTTAGGGTTCGGTTCACACTTCAAACTAGGGTTTAGGTTTACATGATCCCTTACTCGTTTAATACACATTCAAAACTCTTATATGGTTCGGTTTATCTTATAGGGTTCGGCTAACATGTTTTAAGCAATACCTTAACTCTCGACGTACTTTACACATTCAAGTTCACATGTTATATAAGGTCCGATTCATTTACATATGGTTCGGTTATATATATAGCTTGACATACTTATGATCCGATTCACAAAACATATTCAATACATGTTCTCTTTAATAATTATTAGGTTCAAATCATTATGGTTTGTCTTGTTTGGTTTCGTATGACTCGGCCACAAAAGAAAAACACAAGACTCGACTAAACGAAACATATTACAATAAATATTAACGTAAGGTGTAACAAAGGAAGACGAATAAACACGTTTATACCTTAGCTTGTTGGAAACAAAGCTCTCGACGCCAAGGTCTAGGGTTCGGCCGAATGGAAGAAAAGAAAAGGGAGAAGCAACAAAACTAGGGTTTCAATTTCTTGTAAATGTAGTGTATATATAGGTAGTACAAAATGTTTCTAGACTTTGATGGGTTGGGTTTCGCTTGGGTCCAACCGAACACACACAAAACCCACGCCTTGGGCTCTCGGCTCTTGATCCAAACGAATAAAACATACGCCCCTATGGGCTCTCTTAGCTCTCGGCTCCGCATAAACAAACGAACGCCCAAATGGTTCACCATTAACGAAAACGAAGCCCAACATATTAGCGGCGTTTAAATCTTCGTCGTACCAAAATCGATCACGCATACACATTAGTTAAGTTTTAATTACTCGTAAGTTTAGTTTTAATTTCGTTAAATGATATAAATGTATTTTACGTATTTTATAAATTCCGATTCCAAGGGTATTTTAGTCTTTAATCATGTTTTAGATTTTCAGGTTTTACATCCAAGGCAAAGGAATACGAAAGAAGAAAAAGGTGAAGGCTGCAATTCAAAGAAGATTATGGGATCCCGGATTACGCCGATGTTGCAGGAGGACTGGCTGCCCAAACGACTCAAGAAGTCCAAACGTATGGCATAAAGATTATGTCATATAATCTATCTTTATTTACGTGTCTTTGTTTAGGATTGTTTTCATGTCTATTTAGTAAAGTCAATTAATAATGTTTTAAGACAACACCTTGAGGGCAAGGTGGTTTTGAAGGAGTGAGGAATGATACGCCTGGGCCCGAGCCCATGGCCTATTAAGGTCTTAGGGTTTTACATTACTTTGTCTTATAAATACTCTTGTAATCATTTATTATCATTAATCAAAGTTTAAGATAAACAAATCTCTAGTTCTTTTCTCTATTTTCTTAAGGAGCTCGCACACGCTAAAAGTGGTGCCTTATCCCGATACAACCCCTAACATGGTCGTATCAGAAAACAACAAAGTCCCCGAAAACTAACAGAATTTGCGAATCAAATAAGCGAGAAGCTAACCTGATTATGGAGAGAGAATCGCGGTGGAAATCTGTAGATAAGCGAGAACCTAACCTGATGATTATGGAGAGAGAATGGCGGTGGAAATCTGTAGAAGGCGACACGTACGTTTGTGTGTCTGATCTATAAAGCCACGTTTAGATTTATCTGTTCCTTAGCTTAATGGGCTGCTAAGTGTGTTTCCCTTTTAAACCAATTGGCCCAAAACCACCACCGACTATGACGCAGGAAATAATTTTTTAACTCCACCGACCTAGCGGATTAAGTAATATATATAATATGCCCATTGTTTGTTCGTTAGTGGGACGGTGGCAAGTAAATAAAATATGTTCATTGTTTGTACGTTCGGGTCATGCGGATCTAGCCGCTGCTTGTTCGATGTTTGAATATAGGTATTAATTTGGTATTGGTATTAGTATTGGGATCGGTATCGGTATTGGTATTGGTATTGGTATTGGTACTGGTATTGGTAATTGGTAAGCACGGTTATATATGTTTCGGCTATAATAGATATTGGTATTGATGTTGGTATTTAGTATTTGCACCGGGTTGTAATGGATTGTCGTTGGTCGTCTGGTTCCGTCATGGTTTTGCATCTGATTTCACATGGATTTGTTTGGTTCTAATTCCGCCTGGTTACGTGATGCTGATTATTGTAACCTTCAACGAGTTTTACAGTCCTCCTAGGCAGTGTACCTAATTATTGTAGTATAGTGTAGGTAGGACACGGGGGATTGATCGTTTTCTATTTGTGAAGGCCGAAGTGTATGTCGAGATAGGTCTAAAGGTGAGGGATAAGTCTTTTTATATTTTTATATTTTTTAGAAATCGAATTAAAATCTCGGAATTTTGAATAGTGTGCGTTTTAACTGCTAACTACCTAAAACAAAACTAAATAACATAAAATGAAAATGAAATAAAAGTAAATCGGTGGTAACTCTTATTATAGAAAAATGTGTTTACTTAGATTTCTTTACTCCCTTGCTATCTCTTATTGATTAATCGAATTGTCACACCCTTGTTTTAATTGGAGCGTTGTATTCCTTTTCATTAGTCGTAGGAAGGTGCCAAATGTGTAACACCCTCAATTTCGTGATACGCAGCGGAATTTAAGTTGGGTGTTACTTCATGACACAACAATTATATCAATAGAAAACGAACCCTAATTGAGTCGTTTTAAAGGATTTATTATTCGATTTATATAAATATCAGAGTTTACAAAATGAGGTCCCAGTGGTTTTACAGTTTATTAAATAAGTTTCCGAATGATAATATAGCCTTCTTGAGTATATGTGCCTTTCCGTGCCATCCTCATGGATTACAAACCTAAGATAAACATGCTAAAAAGTGTCAACACAAAGGTTGGTGAGTTCATAGATTTTATAGATAAAACAGTTGAGTTCAGTAGTTTTGAGTTTGAGTGATAATCGTAATAAATACAGATATCGATAAAATAAGTAGTGGGCTACGTTGTTATACACCCATAGTTCGTTTGTTTAGTAATCAGTTGAACACAAATTTCAAGGTTGGTCATGTTGTTGTATCGCAACATTAGTATCATTGCGATCAGTATTATTGCTCTAAGCCTCATGATACGCAAACCTTAATAAATGCGACATCATAGTAATGAACTAATGATGTAAGTTACTAACATCATAGAGATGATGTAAGTAACAAGGCCCTCGGGTAGGAGTTTGCCAACTTCCTATGCGGTTCTCAATAAAGTGCACTTGGCTACTTATCCAAAGAACACAAGTGGGCGTCAGCGCCAATAGATCTATTCACTATATTCGCGTTCACCGCAAGTGATTAATGGCTCATGATAGAGGGACTTTTAGTGGCAATAGTGTATAACTTAGGCAATAACAATCGATGATCATACAGATAGTTGTGTTCGTGTTTGTAGCAAAACGATAAAGTGTTATTATGAACTCATAGTAGTATGTAAAATCCTTAGAGTACTAGTGAAAGTAAAACGATTAGTTAAGCATGTATCTCCTCAAAAGCAGTTTAAAAGCAAGTAAAGGTAGGGCCATGAACTCACAAGAATATGTAAAAGTATAGAGTACTTGTGAAAGTAAATGAAAATAGTTGAGCATGTATCTCCCAAAATAGTATAAAATGTTTGAAAATGGGGCTATGAAACTCACAAGAATATGTAAAAGTTTTAGAGTACTTATAAAAGTGAAAGCATGCAGTTGAGCATGTATCTCCCCCAAAGAGTTTATAAAACAATTCAACGAGTAAAAGTGGGGCTACGAACTCACCTTGGTGGTACAGTAGTTTGGCTGGAAAACTAATCAAGCTCTAAGAGTAGATTACTCCGATACGAGACCTGGGTTGGTATGACAAGTTCAGTATGCTTGTTTATGTGATAATGCGTGTTGGTATATCGTATGTGTGTTGTTTGGTAGTTAGATGTTTGAACCTTTGAGTGTAAATAGTTTATCGCGAAAAGTTGAACGAGAAAAGATAAATGGTAAGATGTATAGTTTTGGAATTTCTTGAAAGTTGATCGATTAGGTTAAACGTTGTTTATTTATAAAATTTGATTGATTCGATGCGAATATGGACATGCTCAGTATGTTGCTTTTATCAAAACCGAGCTAAGACGAGTTAGAAAATATTTCGTGAAAATAAAAAATGTTACACTTTATACCCTTGAATATTCATAAAATGACATTTTATACCACTCAACTTTTATAAAATGACAATTTGTACCCTTCAACATTCATAAATGACAACTTTACCCTTTGAGTTTGGTAAAATGACTATTCTACCCTTTAACTTTCATAAAATGACAATTTCTACCCTTTAGTTTCAAAAGTGACACTTTATACCCCTATTTCTCAAGACGATTACAATTTAAGTCCTTGTTATAAAAAGATTTAGAGTTGTGGCAAAACAGGCACTCAAAGCATTTTAGTCGTTACGTATGTAGTCCTTACTTTGTTTAAGTTGTGTTTCTAATTTCGAAAATGGTGTGGCTTTGTATGGCTTATCAAAATAAGTTATCATAAGTTGGGAAAAAGCTTTAGAGAGCTTATTAGTTTATTAAAATAGCTTATTGCTTAAAAATGTACTTTAGGTGCTTTTCGTTTTTATGTGTCGCGACCAACATTCAAGGCAAAATAAAAGTGAGGCTATGAGGGTTTTGACAAATGTTCTTGTTGTTTTAAAAACTTGAATATGCCCTCTCCAATATTGCATAAACCATTTACTTTATAGAGTTGTGGTTAAGTAGAAACAAATCTGTGAACATAGCCACTTGAGGCTATCGCGGTAAAAGAAAAAGGAAAAGAAAAATGTGTTTTTGACCTCAAAAACTTATAGGCTTGTTTTAAGGGTATTGTAACATGTTTATTAGTTTATTTATGGGACTTATAGTGTAACTTAAAGCTTAGGGTTTTAAAAATAACAAAAACCAAAAGATATAATTAGGGTGTGTTTGTTTGAGTTCTAAAAAGAAAAAGAAAAGATAATGAGTTTTGATCTTTGCTAGTAATTGGAACTTGATTATTATCATATTTAAATGTTATTAAAAGTATAAGAGAGATTAAAAGGGCTTAAAGACTTACAAATCCTATGTTACTCGATTTAGGTGAAAAACGCCCAAAGTGACTTCTAAAATAGAATAAGGCTCTCCAAGGCTTATGACTCTTATACTAACTTCCTTCCTCCTTCTCTTGGACTTGAATATCAGTGAGTGAGAGTATGTGTGAGTGTTTTTTTGTTAGAAGCCATGGGATGAGATGAAATGGTGTATGTAAATGAATTCCATGCCCTTCTATTTATAGGCAAAAGTTTGAAAGGTTTAATGGTTTTAAATGACAACAAGTCTTGAGCTTAACCACCTTAGGTTGGATATGGTTTAAAATGAAACAAGTATTGTGCTTAAAAATCATAAGTTAAGTTGGTAAATTCTATGGTTTCAAAATGAGACAAGTATTGTGTTTAGAAACCTTAAGTTAAGTTGGTACATTCTATGGTTTCAAAATGAAACAAGTAGCCGTTGCATGTAAAAAGTTAGACAATGTGATGTGTTTAGCCATGGTTTAAACAACAAAACACTTTCTAGAAAGAGGAGGGTAAATGGCGGTTTTAAGAGGAGGTGGAGAAGGGTATTTTAGTCATTTCACATTACCACCTTGCATGCACGTATGTTTACTAACATACTAGCTCGTGTTAGTTTATGTTCTAGGGTAGTTTAGTTTAAGTAAAATACATATTTGAATTTTATGCATTAGATACTTGTACCACAAGCTTTAAGGACTTGTACATTAGGTTTGAAAATTATACGAAAGTCAATTTTAAGGGCTTGTGCATTATAGGTTTGTATCATGTGCTTTAAGGTAGGTACATTGAGGTTTATAATATGATTTATATAATATTTAGTTTCAATGCATTTTATAAAAATCATGTACATATTGATTAGGGTTTGTGATTTTATTTACATAAAATCATAGAATGGTAAGTTAGGTCTTGTAACATGAAATAAAGTAAAGTTAGGTTTTCGTACTTTAAAAACTTGTACACTAGGTATAAAATGTTGTACTTTAGTATTTATGATTTAGTTGTGTAAAATCATAGTTAAAATAATTTATGGCTTCGTGAAAACTCTAATATATAACAAACGTTTAGTTTGTACGGTTAAAAATCGTATGTTAACGAATAGCGTAAAGTGGTAAATAAAAGTTGAAAACTTTTATGGTTTAACATATAAGGATGTTTGATAATATGAGTTACGTCACATTAGCTAACTTTATGAAAAAATTTTGTACGTAGAAAAAGGATAAATATCCTTTCGTTAGGATATTATATTAATTTAATACGAGGCGAAATTTACCGGTGGTTACAAAATGCCCTAACTTTATGAAGCTTAAAGTCTATTAAGTCTCTTAGGATCGACAAACATCAATTCACGCAATAAATACAACGAGAAAAACCACCAGTGCACTCTAGGATTGCGTTTTTTAAGATAGTCAAGCTAGTTACATATAATAATTAAGCCAGTTTTCTTACCCTAACGTGAAGCAACTAATTCAAAAAGAGACGACAATCATTAATTAATAACAAGGTTTCATCAGATCTAAGCAAACACTAATAAATCTAGCCTAGCATGTAAATGTGAAGAAAAGAAAAGCATATAATCAAACAACACATAGACATATTGATTGATTAAAGAGGGAATACTTATCTTCAATTAAACATGAGTCAAATGGCTGAAAAACCCTCACAAGTACTGTGAATTCTTCTAGGGTTTGCATCTCCAAAGTGGTACACAAATAATGGAAACCATGCGAAGGTGTCACCTTATAGGTTGTGACGCCATCAGCTCGCCGTCATTAGGGTTTCGTCCTGTGCAAGTCGTCGTTATGACACCGTCGCTTTAGATCTCTGATGCCGTCATGTGATGCCTGACGACGTCCCCTTGTAAATGATCTAGGCCGTCTCTTGTTAGCTTTGTACGTGACTCTTAACTTCAAATTACACCTGATGCCGTCGGTTATAGTGTCTTCAGATTCCACTGAGGCGTCGCTTGTTAATTTTCCACCAAAAATCCATCTTCAGTAACAAGTGACGGCGTCACTTTGTGATGTGTGACGCCGTCAGACTCCCTTATCTGACAGAATTTTGCGACTTTGTCGTTTTCTTCACTTTTTTGTCCAAATAAGCCATAAATGTGCTGATTTCTAGGTTTTTCATCTCAAGTACCTAAAATGCAAAAGGAAACGACTTAGGGAAATATCTGATCATATTCATACGATTTTGGGCTTAAATAACCCCTTAAAAAGGTACCAAATAAATCCTTATCATTACGCATCTGCCATCTACTATTTTTCTGAATTTGCTATCTGCTTCCGTTTTTCGTCTACCTCTGTGTGGACCTCTCTGCTGAATTTGTATATATCTTCTTCTGCTCTTCGTCTGCTTATGTTCGGACCTCTCTGTTGAATGTGTATATGTCTTTGATTATGCTCTTCGTCTACCTCTGTTCGGATATCTCTACCACTGAATATGTATCTGTTTGTTGTTGTCTGCTTGGATTTTATCTTCGTTTACCTCTGCTCGGATCGATCTGCCGCTGAATCTGCATCTATGTCTGACTGATTTCGGAGTTTTCTTGTCAAATTCTCAATGTAGCATTGCGAGTTTGAGATGGAATGTTAGAAAATAAATGCCTATAGGCCCGGCCCACTTGTTTAGGCCCGTTTAATGTATAAGGTTTTGTTTGTCTTTTCTATTTAACGTATTGTAATGTTTTAGGCACCTTTTTTTCATTATCTTTCACATTCCTTACCGCTCATAACCCCCTGCCAAGCATGCCCTGAGTTCTCATTGTGTGTTTGCCATACCAATATTGTGTTGGAAAATTTCCAAGAGGAGTCTCTTGTACATGTATAGCATACTCTTTTCTTGTTTAGGTTTGGATTGAGCCTGATAAAGCGATAAACCTTGTCGGAGTTTAAGGTAAATACTTCATTGTCCGAACAAAGGCAACGTGATAATCTCTATTTCAGTCCCAATCCAAGCACATAGGTACTCAAGGCATGAGGCGATAATCTTATGGATATACTACGTACACTCAAACACATGGGTTTTACTTTTGATCAAATCATTGTGCGCGATAATATGAATGCGTGAAAACCATTCATTATCCTTCTCTTACAGATAACTACACCAAGATGCATGTAGAGGCAATTTCTACAGCCCTGCACGAAAATTAAGCCCTTGGCTTTAAAATATTAACAGACAAAACACAAAAGACAAGCATCTGAGTCTAAATATTTAAACCATCAATGGGTCAGATAATGAAAACAAACAACAGGTAGACAATTTACCCTATAATTTATACGCTCATGTCATGTATGATGCATAACAAGCGGCATTACCACTGCACATCTAACCTTCTTCTACCCCTCTCTACACGCTACTCCAATTAACTAACATTAAGTTACATTCTTACATCAAAAGCAACAACAAAACGACAACTTGACAAGATGAGAAAGGATCATTTGCACTTCTGCAGGACGCTTAAGCTTTCACCCCAGACGCTTTTTTGTCGGTCTTCTCAGGTTCCTCTTCGTCTTCCTCGTCTGCTTCATCAGCAAGTTTGGTCAGCTCTTCCTGGATCATCAACTTTATCGACGCCTTTCTTGATGTCAAATCAGTATCAAATCGCTTGGCTAAAACAAGATTACAGAAACAGTATGTTATAATACACCCAAGTGAAGCCCAACACTGATTGACTATAGGCAGCAAAATTGGTGTGTTGGGTAAAGGATCAAAGGTTGACCAAAATGCATTTAAAGTACATTTTGGGCAACTTTTGACCCGTTTGACTTGTTGACTCTCAAGTCTTTTCTTATTTTACTTTACCCGATTGACATATAGAAAATAAAACATAGCAACCACTGAAAAGTATCAACTAATGAGGAATGACGGTGCTTACCAAGCTGCTTGAGAATATCAGTAAAGGTTGCCTACAAAACAATGAGAATACCAAGCATTAATTAACTAACTGCTGAAAAAGGAGGGTGTTCGATAATCATGAACACGTATACTTATACAAGATTCTCACCGTATTGAAGTCAACTTCTTTGAGGATCTCACATATTGCCTTTCTGAGGTCATCGTCACTTAGCTTCTGTTTTTCAGATTTAGACTTCTCTTTCACGGTCTTTTTCCCTTTGTTGTCATCAGGGTTGAAAGAATCAGTATATTTGTTTCCTTACAGGATTAAGCAAAACAAACCCTATTTTAACTGTCTAGTTGAACATAAAGCGAAACATATTGTGAAAGGGGCAATTTTAACCTTTTTACTCATAAATGGGTTTATCTTGGTCGTGCTTTCTTCCTTGTGGGCAAATGGGCAACAGTAGAATTTAAGCTATGATGCAAATGGTTCGACTACATTAATAATTGCTCAAACTGTATTTCAAAATGCCTAAAATATTCCGAGCCCTTGTATTTTTATATAAAATATATAGATAATATTTGTTTAGAGGAAAAAACTAATCAAACCATTTGGCGTGGAACCTATAACATAATACACCCCCCTTATTCAACTTTATACAGAAGTGATAACACCCACACACTAAATGGACCAGATTAGAGTTTCCTTTTCAAAATTACGATGACAAGAAAAGCATGGGTGACTTGTATTAAAAACTTCCTATTATGACCAAACCGAATAAACAACCCACCCCCGTCGATTTAGACACCTCTAACTATTGCGGAAAAGGAAATTAGAGAAACAATATAGTACCAGATTTCTCTTTAGCTGCAGATTTCTTTGGAGTCACAGCAGGCTTCTCTTCAGCCACATCTTTCTTCTTCCTTGAGAACGTTTTGGGACCAGTGTCACTTTCTTCTTTCACTTTCGAACCACTAGTAGATGATTTGGTTGCTGATGGTGTCTTCTTTTGAGATGAGCTAGTCTTTTTAGGGGTAGCTACTTTCTTTGCTTTAGGTTTCATAGCCGATTCCTTTTTTGAAGAAGACTTGCTCGGAACTCTTTTACGCTTCTTACTCTTTTCTTCTTCCGACTCAGGTTCAGGTTCAGGTTCAGACACATGCTCTTCTTCACTAGCGGCATTTTCAGATTTTTCATCCTCTGAGTTTTCTGGAGCACCGTTTGTATCTTCATGCTCTTCAGTTTCTTTTTCCTCGTCATCCTCTTGTTCTTCTTCTGATGACTCGTCTGTTTCGGGTGTACTCTTCTTCTTCTCTTCAGATGTACTTTTAGTTTTCTGCTTCTGAAATAGACATATTACTACATTAAATATGATATGATTTAAAGAGAAATTTTTTTGTAGGGGTTGCGTAACGGGCAAATTTAACCAGATCAAACTTTTTGGCCATTTTCTTTATATTTTTAACAATTTACAAAGTGCAGTATATATGCGGCAAAAACAATATACTTACAAGTTACAACAGTAATCTAATTCTCTAGATTATCACAATTTAAGGAGTTATGTAAACTTGGGGCAAAATTTAACTCATTTGACCCATTTAGCTCGTACTAACTATAATTACAATAATAATTTACCTCTTTGAAGACGACAATTTAGGAGATTGTATGCGTAAAAAATACAATTTGAGCAAATTTTAGTCTGTCTGACTCATCCGACTCACTACACAAGTTCCTTTAAGCTTAAAATATTTATTTGACCCGTTCAAATTTACTATTTGTTCGCAATGGGGATGTACCTTGGATGAGCTTTTAGAAGGTGTAGCGCCAGGGGATGATGTGCTTTTCTTGCTTGAGCTTGGCCGTTTTTTTCCTTTGCTCGACTGGATAAAATATAATATATGAGACATATCATAACCGTAAGAAATACAATGGTAGCATCAGTTAAATGCAAACCTGATCTTTCTCTGCAAGCAACTGACTAGTAGTGGCATGAGGAGTCAACATGAAATCTATCAGCTTTAGCACAATGTCGTCCTGTTGTGAAACATACGTAACATCATAAACAGGAGCAATGCATTCGAGAAAGGAAACATTTATAACTTTCTTCAACATGACCAAAATACTCTTGCTAATCTAAAAAACGGATATGATGTATCAATCAGCTAAGGGTTGTGGCAATGGCCACATAAATGACACTATCACTGTTTTTAAATGACTCCACCTTTAAAATTTGCATCAGCAGCCTTTAGATGGAAAAATACAATAATTTAACAAACCTTTTTCTCTTTGCTGACTGGCATGTCAAACAGATCGCAGTACTCTATCAGCTTCTCTTTGAAACACTTGTCAAGTTTTTCTTTCACTTTCAGCTTTTGCTTCTCCTCCTGCAATGATCATATATACTTATTACTTAAACTCATAGTAAAGACCACCAATGTATCACAAAAGATACAAGCATTAATATCAAAATTAGCTTTTGAGCAGATAATTCATTGTATTTGTGTCAGTAAAAAACCTATACACATCCTAAAATATCTGAACTACATAATTTTGAACAGGATTCTTTTTTACCTCATTTTCAGGCCATGTAAAGCCAGAAAACCGCAAAATGTTACTCTTGATCTGGAAAGCCTGCAATTTCGAGCATAGTTATAGTTAGAAATCTATGACATCATACCTGTTTGAACAAAATCATTATGCATAACACAATATCTTTACAACACAGTTTATACCAGTACACATAAACTCTAATTCTATATTAAAAACCATAATGTTTGAACATATAACTCCTGATAGCGTTCTATAAATGTTGAAATGAGACAATACAAAACCTCTAACTTAAGAAATTACAAGTTGCGTAAAAGAGTAGGTATCAAACATTTATAGTAGTTCAGTAGAAAAACAACGAAAAAACATGGAAGCATTTGGTACAAGTAGACAGAGCAGACAAGAGAATCAGAGAAAATAAAGACCAATACTTTGATAAAAACGAATTATGCTGACAAAGTACTTTCATACATAATATTCATATAGATATGGAGTATATCTGTCACAGCACCAGCTAAGATGTATCTGCATGATTCTCAACACCAATGTTGGCAGTAAATCATGAACATAAAACTGACGCAGAACAGTTCAGGGATTTCAAACATATACACTATATTAAATATACTCTGACTATAACCGGCATAGTACAACTATTGTGTTATCAGTCAGAACCGGGGTATAACCGTATATAGGATTCTTTATGTAAAATATTGAAATTGATTAAACCACAAGGTCATGAAAACCAAAACGACATCCTATCTAAATTCATTAACTCTATTCCTAATCCTAACCTAATAAGGGATCAGATGTAAAATCATTCAAATGCTAAAAGGAAACTAATCATAAAACTATCAAAAAGAACAAAGATAGCACTAATTAATAACGATCCTGTTGACTTGGCCAATTCCCTTGTCAATAACTACGCAAGAGTCGTTTATTTCGTTACGATACACTTTAAGCATCAATGAACATTCTACCAAAGCTGGTGCGATCTTTAATAACACTAGAAAGACCACATGCATTCGTGGACATTTATGAGTTGAAGTTCAATTACCTTTCCTCTCCTTCCATTAAACAGAATCATATGGAGCAGTTTGAGAGACTCGTCTATTTTTTTCTTTGAAAACTTGTATGCAACTGAAAAAATGAACAATACATGATTTAGTTAATTATCACACCAATGCAGTAGAAGGCAAATATGACAAATAGATGACCCTGTTCAGGTTTTGAGATTTAGGCTTCTATATATTCACTTTATAATACTGGTAGATGCATATGTTTCTTCACATTCACAACGCCATAATCTTATGTTCTAGTGCCTCACTCCTGACATATATGCAACGTGTAATAAAAAAGTTTCCCCATTAATCAAATGTCCAACATGCCCTTTAAATGTGACGAAATAAAGAAAACACGTGAAACAAAATCAAAGTTCACGAAATCGAGTAATGATTACTTTAGGGATCATAGTTGACATGGGTTTAAAAACATAACCGAAACCCTAAAAGTGACTAAACCAAATCAAACTCAATTTTATTAGGTGATCCCGTTATCTACTTTATAGTACCATAATGATATTGTAAGAATCTTAGATAGCAAGTCAAGGTATGTTTAATTCAAGAAGGAAAGAAAAACAAAAATAAAGGGGTAAGTTTAATGACTTCACCATTTGGAATATCTTTCAAAGCGGTACCACGTCCCTGCATGTCATTAAAACAATAAACGACAAGTCAAAATAAGAAATTTACTCGAACAATAAATACATAAACAACAAACACTGCCCTGAAGTTTCATATTACCTTCCCAATATGGAATTCCTTAGCAGTGTCTTGTTCGATGACTGCAACCAACCGCTCAACAGATTTACGCTCACGTACAGGCCGATCAATTGTAGGAGCAACAGGAGTTGTGGGTTCCTTCTTTTTCTCCGGCACTTTTTTCTCACTCTCTTTTTTCTCAGTCTCTTTTTTTTTAGTCGGTGTCTTCGTCTTGGTGTTGCGTTTTTTACCACCACCTTTCCTATGTGAACGTTTTTTCGATCCCTTCTCCTCTGGGACCTCCTCCTCCTTATTCTCTTCTTCCTTTTTGGTATCAGCAGCTTCGGTCTCCTTATTCTCAGTCTCCTCTTTCGGAACTTCCTTATCATCATCGACGTCCATCGCCTCGCTCTTTGGTTCTTCTTTCTTGTCATCTTCTTCCTTATTATCTTTCACCTCCTCCTTTTCTTCTTCTTTCGCCTTTTCGCTTATGTCAGCATCTTCCTTCTCAGCCTCTTCATTTTTTCCATTCTCATTGTCCTTTCCATTTTTCCATTCTCATTGTCAACTTCCTCCTTTTTCTCAACCACATCTTTCGTTGCTTTATCTGGAGAGACAGCACCGTTTGTCACTGTCTCCGCAGCTTCCGTCACCGTTGCATCTTCCTCCCCCATAACTATTCATCCAATAATAAACAATGTCAAACACTCAACCAGCAAAAGCATCATATGAAACAATATAAACTCTAAAAGACATCACCTATAAACAAATTACTAACATCACACGCACAGACACACACACCAGCACTAAACGACCAAAAAAAAAGTTAGATACACAAAATACACAAGTTACCACTTTTAGCATCTTATTTTACCAATTTTAACCAGTTTAAGCTCATAACACACATAAATACACAAAAATCACCACTTTTAGAAACTTGACAGCCACAAACTACATAAAAACGAATATTTTAACTGAATCACACATTAATCACATTCAATCAATTACAATCATTTTACCAAAATCGCATCACAATTAACACTTAACAATCAAAAAAAACTTTTATGCAACATAAAAATTCCAAAAGACACCCCTGTTTGATAATTCCATAAACACGCAACAAGCAAAAAGTAGTTAAAACTTCAACTAAATCGCTAACATCACCCACAAGTAGCTAAATACGTAAAATTTCCACTTTTAGCAACTTTCTTCACCAGCTTTAACCTAATTAACACCTCAGCACACATAAAAGTACTTATTTTAAAAACTCTATAACTAAATTTCACATACATCACTCCTATAAACCTTAAAAATTGTAAATTAAACCAAAATGCTGAAAGTTAACTAAATTCACTAACAACTTACAACTTTGAGTATCTTTTTCACCAAGCTACGAATAAAAACATACATAAAACTTACCACTTTTAGAAATCCTAAAACCATAAACCAAATAAATATGCAAACTTCACCCAAATTACACATACAACACATTACATCAAACTTTTGTAAACCCTAAACGAACAAAGATACAAACCGTTAACTAAATTCACTTGCAACAAATTCAAGGTTTAAAAATACGGAAGGCGAGCCTCGAGGCGTTTTCCCTTAGCCTCACGAGGCGTAAGCCTCGAGGCGAACCGAGGCGTAAGGTTGAGGCGGAATTAAAAAATATAGAAATTATATATCTAATATCTTATATTAAAAAAATACTTAGCATCAAATAAAGTTCATAATTAATCAAAGGAAATCATCCTGCTGTTAACAGCAGGAGGTTAGATGCTGCAAGGTTATAAAGGAAGGACTAATTATGTAAATCAGAAAATATTGCAGGGTGACAAATGCAAGTTTAAAACTTTTCTTTGGTTTTATATGTGTTTTGCTGCAGCTATGCCCCACAACACACACATAAACACACTTTACACGAACATTTCTCTCTCATCTCTCTCTAAAATTCTGGTGACCGGAAACCTCCACCGCCTTCTCCGGCCAATATTCCGCCACCCGTCACCGAAAATTACACCACCTATACCAAATGATAGATCGTCGAAGGAGATCATTTTGATAGGGTACGCGTGGTGAAACCCACCGACGCCGCCCTAGATCTACATTTTAAGTTTCAGACTTTTGGGTTTTGCCTCTTCCGCCTCATACCTGCCTCACGCCTCTTCTGCCTCATACCGCCTCATTCAACAGAGGCGACGTTCCAATATACCACCATGAAGCGCCGCCTCATATGCGACTTATGCCCGCCTCGCCTCGAGGCGCGCCTCAAGGCGCCGCCTCACACCGTTTTTTAAAACCATGAACAAATTCATAAAACTTGCCACATTTAGAAAGCTTAAAAACCATAAACTACACAAAAATACAAACTTCAACTGAATTACACATAAATCCAGCTTTTATAAACTCTAAAAACATAAATCAAACAAAACAAATACAAAACTTTAGCTAAATTTACTAACTTACCACTTTTAGCATCTTTTATACCACAAATTAATCACAAACTTACCACTTTTAGTAACCTTAAAAACCATGAACTTAATTAAAAACAAATTTAACTAAATACACATAGATCAAACTTTTATTCAACCCTAAAACCATAAACTTTACAAAAAAATACGCAAAGCTTTAGCTAAATTACCTATTAACACTTTTTTTACAAATTAAACGTAATTTCATAAAGCTTGCCACTTTTAGAGACCAAAAACACTAACTTCGATTGAATATCATGTAGAATATAAATAAAAACTTTTAAAAACCATTAAAACTAAACAAATTATTAGCTAAATCCGATTACAACTTACCACTTCTAGCATCTTTTAACCAAATTATACATAAAAACATAAAATTTACCACTTTTAAAAACAATAAACTAGACAAAAATACAAACTTTAACTAAGCTACGCATCCGTCAAACTTCTATAAACCCAAAAAATTAAATAAACTATAAAAAAAATGCAATCTTTGACTAAATTAAACCTACATCAAACTTCTATAAACCCTAAAAGTTATAAAAATGCAACCTTTAGCTTAATTACACGCGTTTCGCATCACGTCAAGCTCAAAAACAACATCTACACACACTAATTTCACATAAAAACACACACTTAACCTAACAAACCCTACAAAATCCAATCAAACAACATATAGATAATAATTAAGCACTCAATTAAGGAAAACTTGCCACTTTTAGTAACCTAAAAATCATAAACTACACAAAAATATAAACTTTAACTGAACTACGCATCCGTCAAACTTCTATAAACCCTAAAAATCAAATAAACTTAATAAAAATGCAATCTTTGACTAAATTAAACCTACATCAAACTTCTATAAACCATACAAATTATATAAACTACATAAAAATGCAATCTTTAGCTAAATTACACGCGTTTCGCATCACGTCAAGCTCAAAAACAACATCTACACACACTAATTTCACATAAAAACATACACTTAACCTGATGAACCCTACAAAATCCAATCAAACAGCATACAGATAACAATTAAGCACTCAATTAAATAAAACTTGCCACTTCTAGCAACTTTTCACCCAAACTAAACCCATAAAAGCATACAACTTACCAATTTTAGAAACCCTAAAACCATAAGTGAATAAAAATACAAACTTTAACAAAACACACACTAATTTCACATAAAAACACACAGTTAACCTTACAAAATCCAATCAAAAAACATACAGATAACAATTAAGCACTCAATTAAATAAAAATTGCCTCTTTTAGCAACTTTTCAACCAAATTAACACATAAAAGCATAAAACTTACCAATTTTAGAAACCCTAAAAACCATAAGTGAATAAAAACACAAACTTTAACAAAAACACACACTAATTTCACATAAAAAAACACACAGTTAACCTAACAAACCATACAAAATCCAATCAAACAACATACAGTTAACAATTAAGCACTCAATTGAATAAAACTTACCACTTTTAGAAACCCTTTAAACCATAAGTGAATAAAAACACAAACTTTAACAAAAACACACACTAATCTCACATAAAAACACACAGTTAACCTAATGAACCCTACAATTAAGCACTCAATTGAATAAAACTTACCACTTTTAGATACCCTTTAAGCCATAAGTGAATAAAAACACAAACTTTAACAAAAACACACACTAATTTCACATAAAAACACGCAGTTAACCTAATGAACCCTACGATTAAGCACTCAATTGAATAAAACTTACCAATTTTAGAAACCCTTTAAACCATAAGTGAATAAAAACACAAACTTTAACAAAAACACGCACTAATTTCACCTAAAAACACACAGTTAACCTAATGAGCACAATTGAACGGCAAAAAATCCAATCAAACAGCATAAAGATGATAATTAGCCACTCAATTGAAGAAAACTTACAGAAATTAGGCTGATTTGAGGGTTAATTAATGGGTTTGAAAAACTAGGGCTCAGTTGATAAAATTGGGGAAAATAATATTTAGTTCGGACTTGAAACACGGAATTTAAAAGGAGTTGATAAATGAGTGATGATGTGGCAGCGAATTTAAATGGACGGTTGGGATTGGGTTTGGGAGTTTGTGTGTTTTGAAATGGATGGTTGAGATTTGATTTGGGGTGGGATGGTTTGGATCTGAGGAGTGAGGAGTACTTGTTTTGTTTTTGTGTTTGACTTATTTAAGTATCAGGTGCTCTCATGTGACTTATTAAAATTTTAAAATTTTCACTTTAAGTTAATAACTTTTATAGCATCAGATATCTATTTTAACTTATTAAACAGAGTTTTGTACAAGCACCTTGAAGCATCGCATTAAATTTTATTATTAAAAACACTACCTTATTTAGCACCAAGATACAACTCCCTAAAGCACCACTCATATTAAATGAAACACACACAAACACACCTACACGACACACACAGAAAGTCAAACATTGAAACTGTTCTTCAAGCTTATTTTAGGAATTTCTTTAATCAGATTAATTGATGCACGCTCCTCTCAATTCAAAACGCATCTCAAATCAATGTATATACGCTCCTCTATTGATTTATTTTTGTAAGGTATTCACTCCCATTAAAGATCTGACCTAATTGGGTCAGATACAGCTATGTAAGTGAAATAATCATAATTTGTATTAGGTTATTGTTATTTTTAGTAATTGGTTCCTTAATCCGCTTAAAATCGCTAAATTTGTAATTTTTAATAATAATTTGAAAATAATAAAATTGTTAATTATTGGTGAATTGCTCGATTTAAATTAGGGTTTAGGAATGATAACACGGTTTGTTCAAATTTATATAATGCCGTGGATTATGTTTTCGAAACACACATCAACCCTTTCTTTCTTCTCTCTCTCATTCGATTCACCAAGCTATGGTCGTTTTGTTTCGGGATATATCAAAGATCTATCCGCTGTCAAAGATAACATTAGTTTGAGAGTCCGAGTTTTAAGAGCTTGGATTCAAGAATTGTATAATAAACCTCATGTTAAAAATCTCGAATTGATCCTGATGGATGAAAATGTAAGTAGTAGGTTTGATTAAGAAACATGTTGTGTTATTATGCTGTTGCGTAGCTGTATATGACACTTGGATCATTTTTGTTGTTACAGAATACCAAGATGCAGGCCACCTGCAGGATGGCATTGGTCAATCAATTCAAGCATAAGTTAAAAGAAGGCGTAACCGTCACGATTGAAAGATACTCTCTTGGGGAAATCCAACCCAAATATAGGATTGTTAACAATGCTCTGCGTCTCAGTTTCTTGAGCAATACAGTGGTTGAACCATGTACTGATTTTGTTGGGTCAGTCTATGGATTTGATTTTAGAAACTACGAATCCATAACTGATTTACAGATAGAAGAAGATGGTCAGTTTGGTATGTACTTGGATTCATCCTTTTACTATAATGTTAAAATTGCTTTATATATGGATTGTTAAAATGTCTTTCTTTATATATATTCTTAGTACTATTAATTGAATGCCATCTTTGAATCTTATCAGATGTTGTTGGTCATGTCACTGCCTGTGAAGAGTTGGATAATTATGATAAGAACGGAACAAGGGCAAAAGAAACCGTTGACTCTTAATGATGATGAGTAAGTACCAAGTTATAATCATAGGTTGATTGTTCGGACAAATAATTCTCTTGAGTATTATTAGTACAATTTAGTCTGATGTAATATATGCATAAATTCTGTAGGGGGAATGAGCTTAAGTGTATGCTATGGGGCTTATTTGCTCAACAGTTTAATGATTATTTGAAAGCTAACAAAGATCATGGTAAAATCATGATTGTGCTTCAGTTGGCAATGATGAAAATTTGGGACGGTAACAATTCTTAACATATGTTGTAGAATATTATCCATTTTAACTGATTATAAGCAAATCTAATTCATGTATTTTAATGGATAGGTAAAATGTGTGTCCAGAACGGCTATCATGGAACAAAACTGTTTCTTTTTAATGCCTGTGAAACTATTGAGAAAGAGGAATTCAAAGCTGTTGAAGCCTATTGCAAAAGGTAATTATGCGACACCCTTCTATAATACACAATCAAGTTGGTATACTTAATACATGTTAGCACAAATGATTTTATATATTCTGATTGTAGGTTGTTTTCTTCTGTAAATGCGGATGCGTCTGAGAACACAGCATCGCGTATTTCTGCTGGCTCTAAATTCTCAACCAAGGATGATTTCCTCAATAAGTATCCGGTAAAAAGCATTGTTGAGCTTCTAGATGTTGAAAAGGTACACCATATCCATACATATTGTATTATGTAACCGGATTATTAAAGCATCTGTAGTAAAATGCACATACAGTTTAAGAAAGTTTGGTCCACTGTTCCAATCCTAATTTAGGTCTGAAATTCTTATATACATAATATAGCTTCAGTTATAGTTGGAACGATAATCGCCATACAGGAAGAGGAGGGCTGGTGGTACCTGGGTTGCAAAAAGTGTAACAAAAAAGTTGTGAAAGACAGCGAGTTTGTTGATTTGGATGATGATACACCAATGACATCATCAAACACTGCTGATCAGTGGAGATGCACTAAATGCCATGTGATTGTCAAACAGATTAAGTCAATGTACATATCTACATTTGTTTACACTCTTTACATATTATAACTACGCGATCAGCTACTGATAATTGTCGTATATGTACATTTTTAGTTTTCGTCTGCAAGTGCGTGTTCAAGATGATTCTGGCACGATGTCCCTCTCTTTGTTTAATGACGGCGCGATCGTTGTTGGGTGGTAGATGTTGGAATCACTCCTAACAAGATTTCAAGTATTTATATTTCATATGTAATAGGTAGCTTTATTATGGCCTTTATGTTTGTTTAAGGTCCAACTTATGTAGAAGGCCCATGTCGAGGCCCAAGCCCAATAAGGAATAGGGAAGGAGAGGAGTGTTGCATTTAGCTCCTCGCCTATATAACTCTTGTAAACCCTCATTTGAGGTTGGTTGTTCAAGTTATTCTTTCACTCATACATTACGCCTAACCGTTTCATACTATTGTGTGTGTGTGCTTGTTTACTTGTTCAATCGCCTTATCTCTTCTCTTATAAGCTTGTGTTGTAAAACTTGTGACCTAACAATGGTATCGAGACCGGTTCGATTTTTATCATTGGTTGATTTTTGGTGATATTATCTTGTCAAATTCTTGTATAAAAATATGTTTTTTCACCAAAGTTGTTAACTTTAACAATATTTTAGTGTTAAATGCTTTTTTATTCAAGTTTATGTATTTTTTGGTCAAAAAATTTGTATGGGTTAACAGAAATGTAAAAGTCAAAAAACTGTTTTCCACAACAGCTGTATTATCTTTGTTACACCCGTATACGTTTTTTGTCTCATATGTCGTGAAAAGTTTGATGGTTTCTGGTCAAGTCTCATGGTCAAACGGGTAAAAATATGTTATTTCTGCAGTCAGTTTCTGTGTTTATCATGAATGAACGGAATATTGGTCGGAAAAACATCGCCGAAAAAAAGTCAAAGGGTCAAAACCCTAAACTTACGCATAAGGATCAATCTACAGAGCAAGTTACGCGTAGCTGTCTCTGATACCACTACCAATTCTTGATTCTTTCAGAGCTGTCTTTCCATAGTTGAAAAGCGTCATTCTTGATTCGCTTCAATTCGATTTCGTCATTTTCTTCACATGGAACTTTTCTTGCAACAGCTTTGCATGCTCCAATGTTGAACCATCTACCATTCTTGGCCTTCATCGTGGTAGGGAGTTTGATTGACAAGTGTGGAGAACCATTCATACTCTTTGGTTTTATCGTCATCTAGCCATGTTACAACTCCGTGTTGAGTCGTCTTCTTCTTTTGGAAGGCCGAGATGATGATCTTGGTTTCGCACTTGTTTGGGTGAGGTGGGTTGTTGTCGGGCTCGAGGACCTCTTCATCGTCACCACCCGTATACTCAAAGTGATCACCGGTTTTGAGTCAAGGGTGGTAACTCGGAATCGTCCCGAGGTTTATCGCCAGAGGACCGAGGTGGAGGAGACTTATGTTGCGAAGAAGTCCGTGGTGGAGGAGGGCATAGATGTAGATTGACCGATCTGTTTCGACGCTTAGATGCGAGTCCTTATCCTTATCATCGCCATCTTCGCCGTTTGGGTTGATCGGTGACTCCTTGCATGATGAACCGAGTTGAAAAGCAAGTAGACCTTGAAAAATTTAGCTTCATCCGAGTAAACGTTCGGATCGCTTTGACATTTGCATCACTAGTTTAGCGATTAACCCGATTCGAGAGATCGCCTTTGGCCATTGTATGTTTTACCAATGCGACGATGTTAGGGGTGAGTTGTCCGGAAAATATTTCTCTAGTCACACCGGGGACAAGGTCGAGAAGAAACTTGTGGGTTTGATCTCTGCGACTTCTCCGGTTCCTTTTGGACTTTAGGAACGACATCCCGAAGGTACTTTTGAGTGTAACCTTCAATCATTTCATTCGGTTCCCCGACGATGACTTCTCATGAATTCTGAATAGCTTTCCTATCTTTCCGCATCTCGTCATTCTCATCATGTAAGTCGCATTTGTTCAAGATACCAATTAAGTTTTCTTTGAAGCATGTCCTTCTTTCTAACTTGTTTGACAACTTTCACAATTCTTGCATGTGTTTGAGAAATCCAAGATTTAGGTGGTTTCTTCACCGATTTGGATGATGATCCGTTGTCTTTGTTGATGGTGGTTGTGATGAATGAGACGAAGAATCCGATGATGAGGAGACATGAGGAGACTTCATGTCCTTAGGAGTTTCGAGGTTTTCTCCTTTGAGTGTGTTGGACTGCCTGTAAGAAACTTTGAGTAATCATCCTCGCCATCCTTAGACTTTTCTTTCTCGGTTATCTGCTTTCAAAATCATAGACAATAGTGTCCTCCATAGGTCGTTGTTGTTGCGAGAAGAGTGGTGGCACCAGCTCCTTATCGGGTTGATTAACCGCATCGAGATGGTTTAGAGTGGGCGCTCCACTTGATCCTCCGGGCCACCCATTTGATCTTTAGCAAATTCTTGACCTTGTGAAGGTGTCGACTTTGTGAAACTTCTTCCGTATGCATGATCCAATTGCTCTTCTTCATCTTGAGCTTTCATCCCGAGGTACAAATGCGATAGTCTTCTCTTTTCCTTTAATAGTTTGAGGACTTGGATAGATCAATGTCGCTCCATTTACGATACCAACTGCGAAAAGTATGGGTTGAAGGTAATGTTTTGGAAATCTGTTTTTGCAATTATTCATAACTACTGTTAAACATGATAAACTGTTCGCATGAGTTCTAATAATGTCCTACTTGGAATTTAGAGTGCTGAGCAACAAGTATTCCCAAGTGAGATCACTGCATTGGTTGGTAAACGGCTGGCCTTTAAAGTCACTATTGATGAATACAACCAGAAAAAATGTTGCCTGTATTCACTGTCTTGCGTCTATCGGATGATACTGAAATTATCAGTTCGCTCACCGCATCTCTTACACCTTTAAAGGTATCACATACCAGATTATTTCTCTCCAACTCTTACGACATAATAACCTTATTTGTTTATTTGTTTGTATTAATAGGAAACTGAGGCTACAAGTACTAAGGTTGTTGGGATATCTTCATTGGTAAGAGTCAATTACGACATGAAACAGTTAAGTGGTATACATTCCATGTACAATAAATTAATAACATGTTACAATATTAATTGCAGGATCTTGAGTCTCAAACCGATGAAAATGTTACACCAATCAACCTGTTAAAAAGTACTGCTACAAGCCCCCCTGCGAAAAAGGAAAGATGCAAACGTCATTCGGATTCGGAAGCAGCAACTGAATGTTCAAATACCAAAAGGAAACTTCTGGACATTAAGCAAGAGAAAAATCCGTGACTATTGATCCCGTGTTTGCACGATTAAAGGGTTTACACTAAACAAAAGCAACAAACATTTCATTTTTTGAAGATATGTTCTTCAGATTTTTTTGAATGGGGAGTCCCATTCACAACATGTTCTATCATTTCCCTGTTTGAATTTTTAATGGGGAGTCCCATTAAGTTGTTTGTTCTTGGATGGGGAGTCCCATTCACAACAGTTACTTTTGGTTTGGATTTTTTATGGGGAGTCCCATAAAGTTGTTTGCACCACTTTGGATAATGGACTTGGTTAGTTTTTGTGTGTTTGCATACTAATCATTGTTGGGTTAGAATTGGTATTCTTTTTTTGTTTCATTTTCAACAGGCATTGAATTTTCAAGTTTAAAGATGAGCTGAACGTGGAGACACAATGGTGACAGCTTAAAAGGCTTTGTTTGAGAGAGGAGTTCGCTGTGAATGACAACCAAATACCGCTTTCGGTTCAGAATTAGCATACAGCACTTTTGTAATCCGATTAGATTGTAGCATTATAGTAATATTTTGTACCAATCAATTTCTACACTTCCTATTTGTGTAAAGAACAAAATTATCAAATCTCAATCGATGATGTTATCCATATTTTTTGCTTTTTACCGGATACTTATTCTCAATCATGTTCATTTTCTTAGATTAGGCCACGTACATTAATTGCAATGAAGATGTATTCAACAAAGTTACATTACATTAAAATGTACCAACTAACTATTCTTTCAAATTTACATAAATGAAATCATATATCTCTTCTTAAAATGAAATCATAAATCAGTTAAATTAAAATATGATTTGATTTTGTTATTTGTTATTGAAATTGATGTATTAACTACCAAATCAAATTCGGTACTTGAATCTTCAAAGCTAAATAATTTATAACTTTGTTATTGATTGTCGTTGATATAAATTTAAAAACTATTGCTCATCTTCACCAATCTATTTTACACAAGAATGCCTCTACGATTGAACACTGGTAACCGTAGGATTATGCCAACCAAGTAAGTTATTGTTTTTGTACTAATAACTCATGTTCTATCATATGTGGCATCTGATATAAATCCATTATGTTTCCTTCTAACAGTGAATGGGGTGAAGCTCCTCCCACCATTGACATTTGCATTCATCATGGTGGTAGAGTTGTAACTTCAAATGTTCTTTACGATTATTGGGGTGGCGATGAAGAACTTATGATATGCAATGTGTCAACAGACAACATAACATACACGTCACTTAGACAATTAGTAGCACAACATTTATCTAATTACACATAGGATCATACTACGTCCAAATGGAAGGATCATACTACATGAATGGCATGTAGATTAGTGTTCAAGATGGTCATGCATTGGATATTTATTTGGGTCATTGTACGTATCCGACTATTATTGACCCAAATCGTCAAACATGGCTCCAAAGACGTTGGGAAAGAAACGGAATGATAAGTGGTCATGTGGATGCAATTCGAAGTCCAAGCCGGATACTTTTTCAATTAGTATAACTACCACAAACTAACAACTTTGTATACCATTAGCCAAACAAGAATTAAAGTGTCTCTGAAGCATAATAGAAAAAAACACTTCTTCATAAGCCTGTGTAATTACCCTTTTTGGGACAACCAGTTTATTATCTCAATTTATACTCATTCTCACATAACTGCTATATCTGAAAACAACATACATACTTCCATCCTATCACATATTGGACAACACTGGTATGATATATCTGATAGAACACTGACATTTATATCATCACCAACAAATCATACGACCAAAAATAAAAAATGAACATCGATCGCAAATCATTTAAGCATCAGCAAATCATTTTAATGTAACATCTATACTATATAATACTTGAAAACAAAGACACATCTTAAGCAACAACATAGATTCTGCTCCATATTTTTATAAACCACTGATTTCATAAAAGTTGTTGATTCAACAACATTACCAATAACAACTGATTGTCAACATACGAGATGAAGTGTTTTTGCAGACCCATAACACCTTAAACGTAGTAGGATAATAGATACCAGTCATTGACATGTATCCATACATTATTCAACTTAACATATAACCAAACTACTAAAGTCTTGATATTAAACATAGATTGAAAAGACACAGACCCACTGAAGCCTTAAAACAAAAGACGTCTTCGCTTCAATAGCCTTCATTCAACACATATCAAAGATGGGAACAAGCACAGGAAACTCTGGATCAACAGTCTCCACCAAATCTGTCATCACGTCAACCAGTTGGAATCGTATCATTTTATCTTTCCTGAAACGGCATTGCCTTTTGATATGCTTCCATTTGTCCTTTGCAATCATGGTCAGATGGTTCTTTCTCACCTTCCGCTTCCGGGTCTTTTTGTGCCTTATAGACACCAAGTCAACCGGAAACTCCATCCCACCGTGTCTAACAATTGCGTTGTCAAAAGTGTATGATTCACTCTTATCAACATACTTGGAAGTACGATCTATATATCAAATATAAAACCACAATAAGCTCTTATTTTAAGTAAACACAAGCAAAACTTATATCTACTTACCAAACGGTTTCTATCTAGGACATAGGCAAGCAATGGTGTGTAAAACATGCATCTTCGTTTCATGTCCTTGATCATGTCCTTGCAATTTAGGAACACAAAAACCAATTATGTAATCATATATATATATATATATATATATATGGATCTATATTGCAATTTAGGAACATATAAAAATATCCATATTATGTAATATATATATATATATAGATGTACCATAAATAGTATGTAGATACCTTTGTCCAGGGACCTCGGCGAGATAGGAAAAGCTAAATCCAATTCTATTATGGGGATGTCCTCAAAGCCTAAACCAAGGTAATCCCTTCCAAAAGTAATCATATTAAGCATCGCACCACCAAGATTTGTGAAAACCATTGGTTTCCGGTACTGTGTGTTGCCTCTCAACAATAGTGTTCCAGCCATCTCCATAAAACAAGTTTGCATATTTTTTCGGATGTGATGTTCCTCGAATATGAACACGACGATGGTTTACAGTTGCTAAATTCATTCCTCCCATCCGAATATCAAATTCGTTAGTCACTATATCTTGCAGGAAGTCTCCGGGAAGCAACTACATACAATTATAAATAATCAACATATTCACATACTAAACAATAGTTATGTCAACTTAACAAAAAAACACGTTTAAAAAATTAATGTTAGTTCGTGTATGCTTACCGGAGAACGTCCAAGATTCTCGCCCTGAAATACTAAGCATCTCATTTGCCTGCTGCCTATATTCGTGCTGTCATATCCACCGCATTCAGCCCCAGCATGATTGTAGGCAGTTACATAATAAGTGTCTTCCTCTTCCCTTATAAAGTGCAACATTTCCACCTCTGTATACCTGCTGTGTTCCACAAATTTGACCCACTCATCTCCGTACATTTTGTAATGGTTTTCTGACGTTTGTTTGATCCAGACTTTGTGTTTTGTTCCACGATTGTGTATTAAGTACAGCCACGGCGTTCCATTGTAGAAGCTTTTAGTGAACAGAGATGGTAAACGCTAACAACACAAACAATATAAAACAATTATTTCTTTATAAACAGTGTAAAAATCTAAAACGTTTAAATTATCACCTTACGCGCATACCTGTCTTTTCGCAAACTTTTCTTTGTTTATAGCAAACACAAATTGGAGACTCATCCTGTCAAATTATGATTAACATATAGGTTAGCTAAATGACTCATTTACTAACAACAATGGAAACAAATTTACGCAATCAGACTGTATGCATAACACAAATATCAAAACAAGTATCCATTTTAAAACATATGAATCACTTTACAAATATAAATTCGCATATCGTATATCATAAATACACAAATGGTTCCGTTGATTCACGACATGTGCAGGTCATTACGTTATAACTAATACTAATTTATAAGATGCATTATAAACACAACCCCTTTATAAAACTTATACACTAACACTAAACTTCTGTTCGTCCGTAAACTTTCGGCTAAGTGATTTCACCCAATATTCATATCATACATACCATATAACAAAATAATGATGGACATATTGTCTTATTGTTTCAACAAACTTTTATAAAGGTCATACACCATGGACCATTAATGAACGTATATTAGCTAAAAGACTGACTTAGTAACAACAATCTAAACATATATAAGCAGTCATACTTTATGCATAACACAAAAATCTAAACAACAACATATTTAAAACATAGCAATCACTTCAGAAATATAAATTCGCCTTGCGTAAATCAAAAGTATAAATTCGCATATCGTATATGTTGCAAAAACAAAAATCGTTTGAATCGATTGACTATATGTCTTACGTGATTACACTGTACCTAATACTAATTTCTAATACACTATAAACACAACACCTTTATAAAACTTATACAGTAACACTACACTTTCTTCTTACATGCAGATCAAAAGCAAACTAAGACAAAGTTATTAGATTTTTATGAGCTTTGAGATCTTTACCTCTTCTTTGTTCTAAAGCGCTACAGTATTCCTTCTTAATCAATGAGGTGTGTGATAATTCATCTACCCGTTTCATTTATCAAGGTAAACTTGATATTTTTAGGCAATACAATCATTACCTTTGAAAGAACACGTTTAATATAAATGCTATTTTATATCCGTATGTTTGTAATATTTGTTCAAAAGTGAATAACCAATGACCCAATGTTAGTCAACTCACAAAATGTGTAAACATTTGCAAAAACAATTTTCGTGTTACACAAACATACTTGCCTAACCATGTACAATATTTTTATTACCACAAGAGTATTTCAATCCAATATTTACTTACTAATTATATTTACCCACGTACAATACTTTTGTTTAACTATTATACTTACAAACATATTACCTTTTTTACATTTGCTTATACAATTAAATGATTTCATGTAATCAAGTCACAAATTCATTGTAATTTAAAAAGAAAGTTAGAATATGTTAGAGATCAATTCTTAACTTAACTTTGTCTACATTTTGTATAAAAAGAACCACCAATGGAGGACGTAAACACACAAGTAATCTCCTACAAACACATTATGGTGAACAACGAGTCACCCAAGGTTCGTATGTATTTTATGATATTTAGAGAGAAAACCAAGTGATTAAACTTAAAAAAACTTTTCAATTCATTTCGTGGCAAATTTGTTCAATTTACTTCTATGTTATCACTTTGTTCGTATGTAGGCAACCAAAAAAGAGGAAGCCGGTAAAGCATTAAATACCTTTGATCCACTCGAGAAACCTGTATCTTTTATCGACATATCAGATGACAATGAGGTAAGAATTTCAACATGCATATGTCATCTTTTAAAAAAATGAATATTATGTTTTTACAATACAATTCAACAAACAATTCGTACAACTTTTAACCGATTATTACATTGTCAAGGACTGCCCCGTATCTCGCAAACGTGGAAGATTGTTGAAAAAAGCTGTTTCTGTGAATAACAATGTTGTTCACATTGTTTCTTCTGATGATGAAAATGTTCAGCCATTAACACAAAAGAAAGAAACTGTTGATGACACTGTACACAATTATAATGTGGTATGAATTGATCATCTATACTATATTTGTGTTGATATTACAATTATTCAGTTTATGCATATACAATATATCACTAATATCATGTTCCACTACATTTTACATAGGAAGATAATGACGATGGACCTATAACGTTTAGTCGATCACAAAAAAGACAAAAGACTTTCTCATCTAATGCACTTCCATGTAGGCTCATGGACGTAGAAACGGATGATGTTTTTGATAACAATACCTTTGAAGAAAATTCTATTCCCATTAGCGATACGATTAGTAATGGTACTGATAATGAAGTGGAAGATGGAATAAGTTTAGGAGATCTTGATACTGATATTGATGAATCTATCGATGATATTCATGATGATTTGGCCGATTTTATTGACGACAAGGATGCAACTCCTTTTCCTACGGATAATGACAGTAATGACGACGATTTGTGATACTCAAAGAAATGTAATTGCAAAAAAATTGGTGTTTTCTCAATAATACATGTTTGACTATTCATATTCTTATTCACTATGTTAAGTTTTAAAAGTATATGCATTTTAATGTTATCATATGCATTCATAATCTTATTCACGTTTTAATTGTCATTGGGAGTAACTCATCAAGGATTTTAATGTGATCATATATATTTTATGATGATACAATTTCTATATATAGTTTTATAGCAACTTTTATTTAACTTACTGATTTTGAAAGCTTATTTAACAGATTACTCAATCATGAAGGATCACATGTGTAAAATACATAATTATAGTCACAAAATCTCTATAAATACTCCTAATTGAAATACATCTTCCAAAACGAATTTACCCATGGCAGCATCAAACCCTAAAAACTTTGACCATGGAAACTCAAATACTGGCGAAACAAGTGCAAATGTTAATCCTCCAACCGTTCCTGATGCCGATCCTGCAAGGCAACCAAATGTTGAACCTGCACTTCGTGATGGGCAGAGGAAACATTCAAATAACAAAGTTGATGATGCAATGAGATTTCTTGCATCGCTTTTTGAAGAAGGATCGTCTTCTCAACATGATAAAGGTATGTCATATAACTAGCGTTAGCATCTTATAAATAAAATCGTCATACATATTTCCTTTATAGTTGCTAATGTAATTTTCTTATTCCAGGTGACTTAGACACATCCGTTTTCCTTGATTGGCTTAAAGTAAATGGTGGGGATGCTGAAGAACAAGCCAAGATTCTAAATGCTGTTAAGTCGAAGGTCCTAAAGACAGAGGCTATGATAAATGATTTACGGGCAATGGGTCATGAAATGACTGATGACTACGTTGTCGATTTAAACTTCTTTGACGAGGATTGAAGTGTCGTCATCAAAGTTTACTTCTCATGTTTATGTTATGTCACTTTCATTAATAAAAGTATTTGAAGTTCAAGGTCTTACAAATTATGTTCATGTAACACCATTTCTGGGTTCAATATTATGTCTATTTTTATAAAAGTGTTTGATTTTCAAATAATTATTTGTGTACATATGTATCATGAATATTAACAAAATTAACTTACTATAAACATGTATTAATGTTATTGAATATATCAATTAATATAATCATTCGAGTTTATGAAGAGGAAGATGATAGGTGTGTCAGTTAATGTGATATCCTAATAGCGTTTCCAATTCATAATTCAAATTTCAAATCGCCATTTAACCAACATATCATCTCATTTAAAAAGTAATGAATGCAGTAGACGTACAAACTGGATCAAAACAAGACGCATATAAAAGCTCTGATTCTCTTATATTAGCCCAATACAGTTGTTACGCTATTAAGTTTGATGAAACAAATTGAACATATTAAACTATGCACACTTATTTTCATAAAAGTTAAAAATAAACGTTGACAATAAAATAGAATGTACGCTGCAATATATTACAAACGCTTACACATAAGTTCATAACATTTATCTACTTACCATTACATACATAGCATATCATTATATCATAGTGTTCATGCCATATACGGCCACCTTCATAACCACTCCAAAACACAAAACATTAAACATAAGCAATCCAAACGTAATTTCTATCAATACATCACTTAGACATAACATGTGCGTCATAAACACACACAAAGTTTGTTGACCGAAGATGGCGGATGTCTTAACACATGTGGAATACAGGAATTTCAACTTTCTTACCTGAAGGCAAAGAGACGCCGACGTCTGGAACTTTTTGAACAAGCTTGAACCGGACCATTTTGTTATCTTCCCAATCACATTCTCTAACAATCTCTGTCCAGTTGCAATTGATTGTAACATGATTTTTGCTTTTTGGCCTGTCATTGTGGCGTTCCAAATCAACGTCAACGTAGAACTCCTCATCTTCGTATTGCAGCAACGCATTGTGGTACTGCCACATTGCATGAGCCTTCACAAAGTCATGAGGAATGTTCTGCATTAATACGAGACGTAATGTTAACAATAACCTAAGATTTAATGGAAGACAATAAAGTATATAATAATATCAATCAATCACTTACCAACCGCCTTCTGTCCGTAACGTACGCCAATATCGGTGCGTAGAAACAGTCCCTCTCATTGTCATGTTCAGTGTGTCCGTCCCATTCACACATATGTTTCATCCTCTTATCTAAATTTCAATTTATCAAAAACAAAATTACTTTAAATAATTATCATATTCAAATGTTTTTATCTTGAGAAATAACTACATATATTATTCCAACAGCTTGAGTAACATACCTTCGTCAATCGGATTTCTCATGAAAGGGTTTCTCCAGTTCAGGTACATACGTTCTACAACATCATGACCCATTTCCACACCAGCTGCGTCAAATGGCATCAATGAAACAACATTGTTTAGCAAGTTTGTCAAAACAAATCTTCTGCCAACAGTCATGTTTTCTACGTGAACTAAAATATCCCATCCCTGACCGCCGAATACATGGACATGTCTATCTTCATCCACCAGCACAATCTTACGATGAGTTACAGTTGCTACAAGCACTCCACTCACAAGAACGCGGAAGCGAGGATTATCAGTTGAAGTTAGGAAACCGCAAGGAATGTCCTACGTAACAGAGTGTTATACAAAAGAAAGTGTTATTTACTAAATGGGTTTTCATGACATTTCCAATCAAGTTATGCAATTTAATGATTAGAGTTCAGTAATTACCGGTGAATGCTCAAGATGTTGCAAAGTTAGCAAGCATCTTCACCGTGTAAACTACGACGACAAAGTTGTATCCATTGCACTCATATCCATCATTGTTATCTGTTGTAACGTAGTAATGATCCTCTTCTTGCCTAATAAAATGGAATGTCCCGACATTCCTGTAGTTGCTGTCATCTAAAAATATTCGCCACTCACGTTCGAACAGCTTAAAACGCTTACCACCAGCCATCTTTATGTAAACTTTATGTTTCGTTCCGCCATTATGGATTAAGTAAATCCGGTTGTTCTTGGGTTTCGGTGGTCCCGTAAATGAGTAGGAAGAAGCTGTAATTGAAAAACATGATGCATGTATTAATATCAAGAGTTTCGAATAAACTACTCAATGAAATAACTCGATCATACCACAACATACCTGTAATGTTCTAATGTTAATTTGGTTTGCCTCAACCAGAAACTGCAACGTCATTCTATTTAATAAAACAACACACGTTCAAAGGGTGAACAAGTGTTCAGTAAACAAATATATGCACATTTGTATAAACATTGAAATTCTATGATAATTACTAATTCCAGTTGTCGTCCAACAAAAAATGAAGAGTATGTTACTACATACTAATTGTTGCACACATCTATAATCATATAAACATTTGACCGTACGAATACCTATTTTTGGCTGTTCACCATATTATACCATATCACGCGTTTTGTCATGTGCAAAACCTAATCGACAATCTACCCAAACTACTTTCCCTCCATACTTACAAACAATGTTCATACCGATATTCAGTGCATAAGTACATATTCAGTATCTATGCAACAAAGTCTTAGTAACAATGTATTATCTATTAACCCATACATTTCTTTAAAAGTACTAACTTCAAGTTCGCACATATTCTCATAGAATTTAACTACACATCCATTATGAAATTGTTTCTCATAGTGTCTAATCATATAGGCATTTTACAGTATAAGTATTTTTAGCTGCTCCACCTTTGATACAGCATCACACCCTAAAGCATATGCAACAACTAATCTATACTATACAAATGTTACCCAAACTTATCCCCATAATTTGATACAATGTTAATACCTATATGAAGATGCATAAGAAGTTTTTTCTTAACTATCTAACAAAGTTCTACTAAATCGATGCTAACATAACTCATACATATCTTTAAAAGTACTATCTCATATTTTTATATGTTTCATATCATTTAACCACACATGCAGTGTCAATCGGTATTTCATTTTAACAGAACCGTGTTTTTCCTTACTTTTGCAATCTAACAATACTCACAAACATTAAAAATAGTTTCATCGGTGCTTAATCTCTGCATTATTAACACAGTTACATTCAAGAAAAAAAAAAATATTTTAAGAACCTGTATTATTTCAGAGAGAGATGGAGAAGATAAACTTGAAAGTGTGTTGGGAAAGTCTTGGGGTAGTTAGATGTTAATCATGCCGCAGCCGTAAAATCACACATATCTATATTATTGAAACAGAGTCATGATGGTTTGTGTTGTACTTTTCCGATGCATATTCAAGCGTTATATGTAGTTACTTATCATTTTTAATTTTATTTTGCATAACTAATTAAATTACATTTCCACAAAAGCACACAACTATTGTTTTGTAACATTTTATCACTTAATTTTATTTTGCATAACTAATTAAATTAAATTACTTATCATTTTTAATTTTATTTTGCATAACTAATACATACATTTGCAGAAACTGATGCAACATTTAGTTTTGTATTCAAATTTGGACTTAATACATTTGACATGGAAACATTGCTTTTTGTCATATACAATTAAAAAAAAAACGTTAACCCAATTTTTTGAAAGTTTTTGTTAATGTAGCCAATCAATGAAGATGAACTGCTAAACCATTTGATTGTCTATATCTCCCGGTTGATTATATACCATTTACTAAGCAATGTGAACAATCATGACATTCACGATAATGTTCATCTGTGACAGATGATGCGTACGTTATTTTTGCTCTTGAGAACAAAATTCTAATCACATCCCGATAAAATCAATTTCCGGTCACCAACACACACATGATGACCTTGAAAATGTTATTGTAGATAATGGGACTCATATTAGCAATACCTATAAGCAAGTTACCGATCACGAATATGCCATTACTTTACAAGATTTTTCATGTAATGCTGAAGATTCTACGGATGAGCCAAATGATGTTTATGCTTTTTATGAGCTATAGTTGAATATTGATTTCTTTTATTTTGTTACATTTTTTTTACATCTTATGATGTTTATTTTAATATATATATTTGGAGACCAAGCATGTTTATTTTTAACAAGCTGTGTGTAGGTAATTTATTTGCAACTACACTTTATACATATACGCATAAAATACACATGTAAACTTTCTATATGCTAACAAAATATTTTAGTACACACATACATAATCATATTATTTACTAAAGTATTATCCAACCAAATCAAATCACATACATCAGTCAATTTACTTTAAACTCAATGCAAAATGTTTTTTACTACAAATTTTGTATACAACAATATGTATACAAAATTTGTAGTAACCAAGACCTTCCGTTACAATTAAAGATCGTTTCACTCTTATTCTTTAGTTTTTTTAGAGAATGTTCCGGCACCATATTCGTATATTCATCTTTATCTAAACGGATAATTTATTTTTGACATTCATTGCATGGTAAAACAAAAATTATGATTTATTTTTTAAATGATAGGTTCATCTGTCTCTTTTACACACATTCAACCAACAAGTTTTACAACATTGTCGCTTTCGAACTTAAATTGTAATTAGTACTTATACATTTACACAACCATATATATATTTTTTCATAATACTTAAGCAACTTTTTGCGTTTCATCTACACTAAGTTATTGTAGCATTCTTTTACATATATCCTCCATCAATATGATCTCAAATACATTTTAAAGTAACTATAGTTTACTTAATAACAGTATGTATACAAAATTTGTAGTAACTAAGACCTTTAGTTACAATTAAATATCGTTTCACTTTTATTCTTTTGTTTGTTTAGAGAATGTTCCGGAACCGATGTTCGTATATTCATCTTTATGTAAACGAATAATTTATTTTTTACATTCATCTCATGTTAAAAGAAAAATTATGCTTTATTCTTTTAAATGATACCTTCCTCTGTCTCTTTTACACACATCCAACAAACAACTAATCTAACATTGACGCTTTCGCACTTTAATTGTAATTACTACTTATACGTTTACACAACCACGTCACTTTCCTTTAACAATACTTATGCAACTATTTGCGTTTCATTGTTATTGTATCATTGTTTTACATATATCCTCCATATATATCCGCCACAAATACATTTTAAAGTAACTATATTTTAATTAACAATATGTATACAAACAAATATTTAGTGTAATCAACTTTCAAATAAGTTGTCTACAAATCAAATAAATTATACAACAAATCATTTCCTAATATATTCTCGCCTTCATATTCTATAAATGTAGGCATGAGAAATTCTTTATTATTAATTTATAAAATTTTCGGAGTAAAGGAGGAAAAAAACAATGTCAAACTCAAACCATCAAAATGAAGGTATGTTACAATAATAATCGTTTTTTTTGTGAACTTTTTTCCGAATTTATATAAATTTAGTTTACGAAACATTTATTTGCCTAAACAATAATACAGTCTATTCCTTTGCATGTATTATAGGACAAAAATTTGCATCTGTTAAAGAAAGTGTTGCACCATCAAACACTGAATCTGCAAAGGAACATGGTGCAGACAAAACGGATATTATTTGTTTTTTTGAAGAATCAGTCGTTCATGACAATAAAAATGAAACATCAACCATCTTGGACAACGATTTTGTATGTGATCCTATGATAGGAAACGACGATCAAAAACCACAACCATTTGAAGATGGAAATAGTACATACTATGATTCCTATGATTCCGTAGATCCATATGATTCCGGTGATCCATATATACTTAAAAGTATAATTGAGGAGAACTGTCATTGCCCTGTTTGTTCAGGAACTTGCAAATGCCCACCTGGAAAATGCGAATGCTCATATTGCTCGCCTCCAACGGCATAATTTCAGTTGAATTTTGCAAATGAGAATAATTGTATTTACCTTTTCAAAGCTATTTATGATTATGATTATGATACAAATTATGCTGAATCAATTTTTTACTTTTAAACAATCAAACCATTGTCTAAAAAACTCACACTTTAATGGCCATAAATCGTTTCTACTATCCTTTCCAAATACCTACTTTAAGTTCAAAATTAAGATATACACAAAAAAAATTTACAAACAATAGAATCAAATCAAATATTATCATAATACCACATATTTGTTTAAAATATATCTTGATATACTTTCCTATAATACTTAAAATATTGAAACTACATAAATCCCATACTCATTCATACAATTCATTAACAAAAAACATATACGAGTATCAAAGCATGTTCAATAGCAAATCATCATCGAATGTTGTATTCAGTTCTTATTATATAAAATTCATACCTTTAAGACATTTACATTTACAAACTAACTTTTATTTTTCTGTTCCTTTCAGCGGATTTCCGTCACAAAAAAACGACGAAGACTACTCAAAGATGGCAACCCTGTTGTGGGACGTGTTACTTCTGATAACGATTTAGAAAAAGTTGCACACGTATTAGAAAAGGTATGAACATATCAAACAATACTACTAAATTGTGTTTACATAGTACCAACTTCTATGATTCATGGTTAAACATCTTGATAGGAATCTGATGATGAGAAACCAATGAGGCTAAAGCGCAAAACCAAGTCTGCACAAAGGCGTGGAAAAAAGGATGAAGAGAAAGAAGAAGCGAATGATGATTCAGTTTACTCTAAGTCTAAACAAGCTGATAAACAGGATGACAAACTATTTGTTCATTCTAATGATCATGTATACCATCTGGACGATTTTAGCGATGACGAACATTTACTTGATAAACAAGACAGTTTGTTTGGTACAAAAGATAAAAAGTTTGCTCTTATTGATGAAGAAGCAGATGCACATATTGAAAACAATAACAACACAAACGACGATGGTGTGTGGGTTAATATCAACAACATTCCACATGAACCTTTTCACTCTTTAGATATTCATAACAACTACATTCATGAAGATGCCGGAAAAATTTACAACAAGCTTACGTTTCCGATGATGGTGATTCGATGGGAAGATATTATACCGGGCATTAACATCACGAAGATGATTTTTGAATACGTTAGCTTGCTAAAACTATGCCAAAATAAGACAACACCTTTATCACTTTTCTTGATACTTGATAGCATAGAGCGATTATCAAATGAGTTTATGTTAGTATTCAATTTGCATTTAATATCAATCAATATTATCTCAATCAATATTACCATTAATGAGATAGTCAATGATAAATGCCATTCAATTTTAGCATTAATAAAAAAGATTGCATATCAGTTACTGTATAATTTTTTACATGGTGGTTAAAGAAGTTTCTATATAAATTCAAATTTCAAAAAAACATTTACACATCATAACATACCATTGATAACCAATCAGTAGCCTCATAATTATCATGCCTTTGACATCACATTTATAAACTTTCTTTGTCTTCCAAAAATCACCAAAAGTCATAAAACTCTATTACCATGGATGAAAACAATGAAAGACTTCCCAGAAAGCGTATGAAACAGGTGTCAAACAATAAAAAACCTCAACCTTCAAATCAAAGACTCCCTTTGTCAGAAACATTCACGCCACCTTCTAACACAAGAGTTTCTTTGGCAGAGATTCTTACATGTATGTGTTAATATGTATTCATAACAACCTGGTATAACATTATTTCATATATTATTTTAACTTTTTATGTTTCTATCTATTAGATGATCCTCGATCGCAACATTGCCTACATCACGGTCAACGAATTCGTCTTCAAAACAAGCGAGAAAATCTTCAAGGTTTGATCGCAAGTTTAATCGAAATTATAATGATTGTTGTAACTGTCCTTTCATTAATCGAATCTACCACCCTTATGCCATGTCGTTTCAAGGTCATAGTATATTTTTTTTATGTTTCTTACCTTGATTGCATGCAAAGGATAAGATCGAAACCAGAGCTACTAATAGACTACCGCTTGCAGATGTTACTAAGCGTGAGTTACTTACATAATCACATATGAAAAACAATCTATTTTATAACTTCTTATCGGTGTTAGTACTTAGTATCGCTTTTGAAACTTTTCATTCTTTAATGTTACACGACTATTCGACCAAGTTTAAATGCCGTACACAATATTGGTTACTCGACAACATTTTTGGTTCACCTATTTTCAAGGTATCCAATTTCAAGATTATGTACGTTAGGCGTAATTTGAAGTCATGACTGTCAAGATTATAGGCATTTATGTTTATACCTACATGAACATCGCTAAACTGTTTTTATACATTTAGGAGCAAATTCACGCACAACCAACCCCATATTTGGCAACAATACTCTTCCGACGTTACAAACTCGATTGTCACCGTTGAGTCGAGTGTAACTACAAATTTTACGCAACCTAGAAATGTTAACTCAAAATCTACATTCCTTATCGTGTGGAGACATCAGTATGTTGAGGAAGATCCTTCGAGCTCGTCGACTTAGAAGAAGTGAGAGATTTTGAACACGAAGAAAGAGAAATCGACAACGAATTTGATTCGGATGATGAAGATATTCTTGTTGTGTCCGAGGAACCTTTCACTATGGCATTCACTAACCCTCTGTTTGACTTAGATTACGATTCACTCAAATTTCGGATAACCCAATCTTTGACATTGAGAATGAGGATAGTGACCTTTACTTGGAAAACCCGTTACATCTTTACCCGAGCTCGAGTTCTACTTTTGAAGAAAGAATAGTGGCAATCCCACTCGACTTTAGACCTTCTCGAGGAGTTCGCCGATGAACTCGCTCGTTGATCATTCTCCACCGGAGATGATGAGGTGCACCGACTTTGAAGCCGACCTTCTTGAATTGGAAAATCTTCATACAATAGGTCTTCGATAATTAGGTCGAGTGACACTCTTATGGAAGAGGTCGACTCATTTCTTTCTCCGGATGACTCGATGCCTCCGAGTTTTGAGGAGCTGCTATGGCTTAGATCCATCATCCACCCGTCCGCTTTGCTAAACCATTGGATGATGGAATCTTCTCTAAGCCGATACGGATGTTTTCATTGCTTCAGTGGTGGATAAGATTGTTGAACATTCGCTCAATGTTCCTCAATCTAATATTTTGCCCACCGACCCACCCGTTGTCATCTCAATGACACCCTGCTTTCTTATCCCATTTCTTCTCCATATCTTATCTCCTACGGGAGTGAAGATACCATTTTCGACCCCGGCATTTCTCATTCTCTTGAGCCGGATATTTCTCATCGGAGTGGAACTTTCAGCACATTCAATGTTTCTCCAAACCATTTGAATGAAAGTCCGATGGAGATTTTCTTTTCCACTTGCTCCCCCATGGACCAATGAATTCGGGGTCGAGTCAAGCTACCGACTCGGTTAACAAAAACAGTAGCATTTCATGGGTTTTCACCCATGTTTCTGACTTCTTTCTATTTTCTAACACTAAGTGTGGGGGGAAACCCCCAATGATGTTTGCTTGTTGTGTGTTTGCTCTCTGTTTTGGGATTCCGTGATCGTGATGATTGATGCGCTTTGTTTTCAATCCGGCCGCCAATATCGATCTTTTGCTAACGATTATCTAGGGATATCTTTATTAATCCTTTTTGTGAAAAAGATTTCGTTTCCACACTTGGCTAGTAGTATTACCTTTTCCGTTCTATAGTTTCATTCTGATAAGTACTTTGAATATTGGGGCAATATTCAATTCTAAGTGTGGGGGGAATTCTAGCGAATTTTGATCACATGTGTACCTTCTAGTACCCTAGCACCCCCGTTTTGAAAAAAAAATATTAATTTTTATCCTTTTAAGTCAAGTATTTGCATTTAGAAGAAGTGTTATGCACAAAAATAATTCATTGATACTTCGGTATTAATGGTAGTTTAGTCTTGATTCGGCTATAACAAGGGGGATCCCGACTCTGCTAGAGTGTTGATCTAGCTGCTCTCTTAACATTTAGGCTAAGGTTTTACGGGTTGTGCAAATGAAAATGCTAAGCGTGGAGTAGTTGGTTCTCTTTAGAGCTTATATAAGTAATCTATGGCTTTTTTTCCCAGAAGCTAACTAATTGGACTAAAATATGTGCTCGTTGTCAAACTTTTGAACATTCAAATAGACTTGTTACAATAAAAAATTTTTTAAGCAAAATTGATTTAGAGTCCGAGTTCAACTTTTTATTTAAATTTCTGAAAAAGCATACTTTCTTAAAATCTGAATAATGTTGCAAAATGAAAGTATCGAAAAATGCTTGAATGATGCAAAAGTTGCAAGTTTAAAGTTCAAAGACAAAATGGAAAAAAAAAAAAAAAAAAAAAGTGAAAAAGAAAAAAAGTGAAAAAGTTGAAAATGAAAAAAAAAAAAAAAAAGAAAAGAAAAATATGAGTTGCGTGAATAAAAGCACTATGTTGCTTATGAATAAATGTCGAAACTTACTTTTCTTAAATTTAAATCGGAAGTTGAACTCGTGATTCGTCAAAGTTGTCTAAAAGTTTGCGGTAATTTGAAATCCTTGATTTCAAACACCCAAAAGCTCCGATACTATTCTCGGGGTGAAAACCTAGCCTCCTCAAAAGGACAAGCTGAGAAGAAAGTCGCAACATGGAGTGATCTCACCTTTGAATCTCGAATTTCTAAATTGTCGTCGGTTGTAATCCATTTAGGTTTAGTTTTAACTTAACGGTAGCTTCGTAAATCTTTGGAATCGAATTCCCGCTAATTCCGGTACTATTCTCTGTGAGGTGTCAAAAGCCCGGTCACTTAAAACTAATGTTTTGGGATGTGCCGAGAAGAAAGCCGCTACATGGAAGAGGCCCTTTCGATCCTTAGACTTTCATCGTTTCCGGTGGGTTAGTACTTTGGTTAAGTGGATAACAACCATAACAAATGTCGATTTCAATGGTCAAACTTTTGAAAATGAGCACACACACACTTAAATTTTATGAATTGCGGGAGTAAAAAGTTAAGTCTCGACTTACATAGATTATTTGTATAAGTAGTGTTAGCATTTTACAAAACGTTTGCATAATAAGTTTAAGCTTGGTTTGAGAGTATAAAAGAGGATGCGATTACAATTCCGGAGACACCCATTTTGCGTGAATCCGTTCCGTGATGCCATGTTTTGATGATCAAGCATGTTATTTATTTACGTTCAAGTTTTAAATTTCTCGTAGTGAATAAAAAGTCGAAGCGGGTATTCTTGGTATTTTGATCCTTTCATTACTTCATATGATCGGATTGCTGGGACTAGCAATTGATAGTGTGGGGATTTGATGAGTGCTTATTCACTCATCATTTTACCATCTAAGCCCACAAAAATGTCTAAAAACACCGAAATATAACCAATTATGCTACGGATATCCTTGGGTGTGTTTTATGTATTTCGGTACAAAGGATCGAAAGCAGCAAAAGCGTCTGTGAAATGAGCTTGGATTGGAGAAAGTGCTGCGAGACGGGCAGGAAGTGGATTTTCTACATTTTGGATCCCAGGACACGTTTTGGAGTGAGTGGAAAAACAAACCCGAAACCAAACCCTAAGCCCAAAATTACCTTTTACCCTCTACCCGAACCCAATTTACCTTTTTACCCTTTACAGAACCCAAATTACCAATTCACTCATTTTTATTTAAAAAAAACAATTATTTCCAATTTCTATTTTAAAACAATTATTTTTATTAAAACATTTTTTTTGAAAACCATTTTACTTTTCTTTAAAACCTTTACAATTAAAAAAAAAAAAAAAAAAAAAAAAAAACCTTTTAAAAACCTTTTAAAAACACTTTTAATCCTAAATCTTAAACACTAATAAACCATTTCCTTAATCCCTTACTTGAACCACACATCCTTTAACCCATATCTTCTTACCCGGATTACCCAAACCAGAACACCTCAAAATACCTTGGCGCCAAATCTCCCAAACCCTCTCTCCCCATCACTCTCACTCATGTCCTCTCACCCGGATGGGTCCAAGAATATGTCACATGACTTCCATTGCCATGTTGGCAATCCAAACCCACAAATGCCATCTAAGGGCTGTGATGAAACACTGGGCACCAAGCTCATTTCAATGGCTTGGATTGGACTTCAAAAAGCACATGGACTCAAGCACTCGTTTCTCTCTCACGAAAGCACAACAAAGAAGACAAGAACATGAGACTCTTTCATATCTTAGTATAAATAGGATTGAAGAATTTGTATAACACTTGTCTAGAATTTCTTTCAAGTTCTAGTACCATTTTACTTTTATTGTCATTTACTTTCCTTGTCAACTTTTAATTTTAATGCAATTTAATTTCAAGTTTTTTTATCCGGTTTATTTAAAGTTATGCACTTTTGATTTTGTTCTAAAAATTACATTACTTGTGCTTTTGAAGTGTTTGTTAAAGTTGTTAAAACTTATTTTGAGTTTGTGAAATGGAGGCAATTTTGACCCATTTTGGTTCTTAAGTAAGTTATAGTTAATTGATCTCCACTTTAAATGCTCGTACACAATATTGGTTACTCGACAACATTTTTTGGTTCACTATTTTTCAAGGTATCCAATTTCAAGATTATGTACGTTAGGCGTAATTTGAAGTCATGACTGTCAAGATTATAGGCATTTATGTTTATACCTACATGAACATCGCTAAACTGCACGTTATATTTTTTATACATTTAGGAGCAAATTCACGACAACCAACCCCATATTTGGCAACAATACTCTTCCGACGTTACAAACTCGATTGTCACCGTTGAGTCTTAGTGAGTGTAACTATAAATTTTACGCAACCTAGAAATGTTAACTCAAAATCTGATTTGCAATTCTCTCGAGTTGTGTTTCACGTGTACCACAACAACAAACAACTTTGGCTACATCTTCTAATGCTCTTGGGTTTTTACAAACCCAAATTCAGCTATTTCAAGTGGTTAGATCCATATATCTATATATATCTATGCTATATATTTATTATGTACTTCTTGCATACATAACATCCGTTGTTTATAACACGTTTATGTTATTCTTTTATAGTATCTCAAAGGACTGTTTTTCCCAACACTATTACCAATGAAACTCTTGGTTCACTTTTGCCTCATTCATTGCCAAAAAGTGATAACCAAGCAGCTTCAGTTGATGCAACACGGAAACGGCAACATTCTTTGAATGACATTTCAAAAGGTACTTCTGGGAATTCTCATATCTTATTATACATGCTACGTCAAAAGTACAATGGTTTTAGTTGTAATTTATATTGGTAAGAGAGTTATTCATCCAAAACCATGTGTCATTACAGTTTCCGCATGTCCAGTTTCAAATACATCGAATCAACCAAAAAATGTTTCAAACACGCATTCTTCTAATGCGTTGAACAAAACTGCGACTTCCTCAGGCTTACTTACTAACAATCAATATATACCGATGCAAGCATCAGCAACAGTCACGCCACCTTCTAACAAAAGAGTTTCTTTGGCAGAGTTATTTTCATGTATGTTTGTCTATGTATACAGAAGAACCTACTATAACCGTTATTTCATTTGATGCTATAACTTTTTTTTTGTCTATTAGATGATCCTCTCTCAGCAACGTTGCCTACATCACAATCAAGCAATTCATTGTCCACAGAAGCATTTAACCGTAAAGGTTTGATCACAACTTTAAATATGTTATACGGATTCTTATTCTACTCTTTTTATTAACTCAAAATACAAAGTATGATGCCATTTCCTTTGCTTTTCCTATTATTTTACATTTTCTATTTAGGTCCAATTTCTCGGAGTGTAGGACGGCCGAAAAAGAGTTCCTTTAACACACCACTTACAGACGTTACTAACTGTGAGTTACTTACAAGATGTAGATTAATACATCTGTTTGGCGCATTATTGGGAAACCATTATTATAATATGTATCAATATCCGTAATTCAACAACAGTTTCAAAATCACATTTTTTTTAAAGCATATACAATTATAATCATTTTCACATATCAGAAACAACATATTGGCCCCAAAAACATTGCAGCATACGTACGTTTTGTCACATTAATACTCTTTATAACTTATTTGAGGTTTTCTATAGTGTTGCAAACTCCACTTCCTATAAACACAGTTAGCAGTGTTAATCGTGGTAGAACAAGACGTAAATCTGTCCCAACAATTAATACCCAAACAACTCCAGTTGCAACGACACGGCAAGGACAATCTGTATTGCCTGATCTTTCCAACGGTATTTTTTGGATATCAGAAATATGATCATGTTTTCAGCATTGTTACATGTCAATGTGTTTCCATTATTCTTTAATGATTTCTTTTCAGTTTGTTTCCAAACGCCCGAGATTCCTCACGTTTATGAATGTCCTAACAATACATCTACGACGTCTGGTGTTAGAACCACCACTCCAGCTATAATAACACAGAATTCAACGTACCAAGTGGGTGAGTCATCAACGCAACCTAAAAGATCTAAGAGAACTGCTTTGCAACGACCATCGCCAGTTAGATTTAATCTTAATGATGACGATGGAAGTGTCAGAAAAGTATACGACAAGTTCAGTGGTATATCATAAGGTAATTCTATACGTTAGGTGTACATTCAATTAAACAGGATAATAGTAATATTTAAACATCAATGAATAACTTTTAAACATAAATTTGCAGACTACTACGACCATGGTGATCCGTGTTTTGAGTGCACAGAATGTCATGCTTTGCTCTGGAAAGCAGAAGCCAGTAAAGGATACAGAAGTGATCCAACAAACAAACCGTATACTTTATGCTGTAGCAAGGGAAAAGTTTCTATTAAACAACCGCCTCCTGCTCCTGAACGGTTACACGATTTGTTTTATAATACGGATGCAAAAAGCCAGGATTTCAAAAACAACATCCGAACATACAATAGCATGTTTGCTTTTACATCAATGGGTGGAAAGGTCGACGATTCAATTAACAGACGAGGTCGTGCTCCATATGTTTTCCGCTTGCATGGACAAACATACCATAGTATTGGTAGTTTGCTTCACGAAGTGGTCGATCGAAATTTGCACTGTATATATATGACCTGTAAAACGAAAATGAGAATAGAGAACGAGCATTAAGGTATAAAAACTTTTTCTATATTTCCATTTACGGCAAAACCATGTTTTTTAAGAATGAGTTGTGCATCATTCTTAATTTCTGTTTTATCTGTTCAAATTATAACATGCAGCAACTCTAAGTCATCCTCCGTTCCTTCGAAGTCTAACCATCCTATCGATAGAAACATTATCAACGATGTAAGACAAGTATTAGACACTTCAAGTGATTTGGTACAAACATTTAGAAGGGGCGTGACTCTTACACACAAGATAGCGAGCGAATATAAAAATAAAGCTTATTGCAAAGCGTGGAAAAGATGGACGCAATTACAATCTTCCCAACGCCAATGAGGTTCTTGGCCTTATTGTAGGCGACTTCGATTCATTTATGAACAGAGAGATATTGTGATAGACAAGTATAGTGAAGGGTTGCAACGTATAAATATTTTCATCCTATGTACCTTCCATTGCAGTACCCATTGTTGATGCCACGTGCGCAAGATGGGTATCATTTGCAAATTCCACTAACAAAGAAACCTGGCCAGCCAGCGACAGATAAGAAGGACAAAACAGTTACAATGCGGCAGTGGTTTGCCTATCAAATACAGGACCGTCCTAATCAAGAAAATTTATTTACGCGTGGAGGTCGTTTGTTTCAGCAGTTTCTTGTGGATGGTTACGCTATGGTTGAGACTGAGCGTTTATATTTCAATCGAGCAAAACAATCAAAACTTAGGTGTGATAGCTACTCAAACATACGTGCAAGCATTGCATCCGGAAACACAGACCCAACCGCCCTTGGGAAGCCGGTCGTGTTGCCTTCTACATTTACCGGAGGACCAAGGTACATGAAGCAAAACTATATGGATGTGATGGCGTTATGTAGATGGTACGGTTGTCCGGACTTATTCATAACAGTAACATGCAATCCAAATTGGCCGGAGATTGCAAGATATATGCAAGAGCATAATCTTTCATCTTCAGATCGCCCCGATGTGCTTACAAGAGTTTTCAAAATGAAACTTGACCAGTTGATGACTGATTTGAAAGAATTGCGTTTATTTGGACGCGTTCAAGCAGGTACTATACATAAACTTTACTAATATTTTTTCTTACATAACCAACTTTCTGCATATACATTATTATTATTACATGTACCTAATGTTTTATAATATGCGCAGTTGTGTATACTGTTGAGTTTCAAAAAAGAGGACTTCCGCACGCGCATGTATGTTTGTTCTTGCATAGGGATGACAAGGTTCCAAACGCTGAACAGATTGACAAATACATATCTGTAGAGATACCAGATAAAGAAAATGACCTGGATTTGTTCAAGTTAGTTTCTGATTTCATGATGCATGGTCCGTGCGGTGCGGATGACCCAAATCAGGTTTGCAGTTCCGACGGCAAATGTACCAGACAGTTTCCAAAAAAAATTCACCCACCGCAGTTCAGTCGACGCGGATGGCTACCCTGTATATAGAAGACCTGACAATGGAAGATATGTCGAAAAGAGTGGCCATAAGTTACATAACGGTTATGTCATCCCTTATAATGCTCAGCTGTTAAAACGTTACCAATGCCACATTAATGTTGAATGGTGCAACCAAACGGGATCAATAAAATATTTTTTTAAGTATATAAACAAAGGTCCGGATAGAGTGTCGGCCCAATTGTATGAACCGGTTACAACTGCTGATGGTCAACAAATTGATAAACCGATTGACGAGATAAAGGCCTTCTTAGATTGCAGATACCTATCTGCTTGCGAGGCAGCGTGGAGGATATTTGGTTTTGAGATTCATTATAAAACTCCTTCTGTTGAGAGGCTGTCGTTTCATCTTGAAGGTAAGCATCAGGTTGTGTATGACGAGGACGCCGATCTCGAAGCAATTTGTTGAGAAGCCGATCACCGGTGTTGATATGTTCAAGGTTGGTTGAGAATGAATCGAATGTTTCGGGTGCAAGGGAGCTAACGTATCTCGAGTTTCCTACAAAATATGTATGGAACGGTCCTAATAAATTTGGACGCTTAAAAGGTGGAAGATCGATTGGAAGAATTCATAGCGTTCCAATATCAACCGGAGGCGCTTACTATTGCGAATCGTCGCTAAACAGTGCAAAAGGATGCAAGACACACGACATTAGAAAGGTTAATGGCATAGTGTATCCAACTTATAAAGATGCTTGCTACGCAGCAATGGGACTTTTAGAGGACGACAAGGAGTATGTTGAAAGTATTAAAGACGCGACTCATTGGGCAAGCTCGAACATCTTCGTGAGTTATTTGTGACATTGCTTTCACAAAATGAACTTACCACGCCTCTTACTGTTTGGTTACAAACATGGCATTTGCTTGCGCAAGATGTTCAACATAAGAGGAGGCATATTTTGCAAATTCCAGGTAACATCCATAAGATATATTTGTAGACTATGATCTGTAATTATAGACTGATCAAATATTACTTATGTTTCCTTATACGTTTATTTAACCATATTATTTCTAATCTTTTAATCACTCATCTGTTTATTAAGTTCTTGCATTACTATGGTCTACTGCAGATTTGATTATCCGTGACGAGGAAAAAAAGAATATTGCTTTGTTCTATATTGAGCAGCTGCTGAGATCAAGAAACTCAACATTGAGGATTTGGCGTGATATGCCTTATCCGGATGATAGATACATAATTGAATTTGGTAACCGACTTATACACGATGAGACTAATTATAATCCCGTCGAGTTGGAAACTGAGTACCAACGCCTGTACGGCTCTTTGACCACAGAACAGAAGGGTGTGTATGACACCATAATACACTCAGTTGACACCGGATCAAGAGGAGTATACTTTGTTTATGGTTACGGAGGTACGGGTAAGACATTCTTATGGAAGACTCTTGCTGCCGGTATCCGAAGAAAAGGTGATATAGTTTTGAATGTGGCATCAAGCGGTATTGCTTCTTTGTTAATGTCGGGAGGCCGAACTGCTCATTCAAGATTCCATATTCCTATCAATGTTGATGAGACTTCTACTTGCTCTATAAGTCCCCAAAGCGATCTTGGAAAAATGTTAAAGAAATGTAAACTTATTATATGGGATGAAGCGCCAATGGCAAATAAGCTATGTTTTGAAGCATTAGATCGGTCTTTGAGAGACATACTTCGTAGGAGCAGGTATGAAATGTCCGATGAGCCTTTTGGAAACATGACCATGGTTTTTGGCGGCGACTTTAGAGCAGTTCTACTGTTATTCCAAAGGATCCCGGAAGACATTATTCTTGCTTCGTTGAGGAAATCATATATGGGATTATTGCAAAGTTCTTAAGTTGACTGCGAACATGAGACTAACTGTTGGATCACGACCTGAAGATGTCAACGAGATACGAGAATTTGCACATTGGATATTGAAAGTCGGAGACGGAGACCTTGGTGAACCGAATGACGGAGAGGTTTCTATAGATTTACCACAAGAAATTTTAATAGATGTCGCTGATGACCCGGTTAAATCTATTATTGCCTGCACTTATCCAAACTTTTTGGATAACATACATGATCCTGCCTACTTTCAAGAAAAGGCAATCCTTGCTCCAACAAATGAAGTGGTGGACAACATTAATGAGCATATGTTGGACATGTTTCCAGGTGAAGAAATGGTTTTCCTAAGTTGTGACAGTGTTGACAAAAGTGAAACTGGTGGCATTATTGATCAGTCCGTTTTCTCGCCCGAATATATCAATGGATTGAAGTTCTCAGGTGTTCTAAACCACAGGATTTGTTTAAAAGTAGGAGTCCCCATTATGTTGTTGCGAAACATTGATCAAGCCAATGGATTGTGTAATGGAACAAGACTACAAGTTCTTAAATTAACGAGAACTTCTATTCACGCAAAAATCATTAACGGAACCAACTTTGGGAAAAACGTAATCATACCAAGGCTGAAAATAACTCCTTCTGATAAGCGTTTACCGCTTAAGATTGTCAGGAAACAATTTCCTATTTCAGTTTCATTCGCAATGACAATTAACAAAAGCCATGGTCAATCGTTATCAAAAGTTGGTTTGTATCTCCCCCGACCTGTTTTCACTCATGGACAACTATACGTTGCTGTCTCAAGAGTTAAAAGCAAGAGTGGTTTAAAGGTTGTAGTTTGTGATGAAGAAGGAAATATGTGTAAAACCACTACGAATGTCGTTTACAAAGAAGTTCTTGAAGGCCTATGAACAAGATCAAAAAGGTATGTACAAGTTATAAGTTTTTCGTACCATTTTTGTTTGTATAATGCATTATAAATCATGTATCAAATAATTTTACTTATATTCTGTATGTATTGTTAGGTGTGCATGGAATTGGCATTTCCTACCAAATTGATGATTGATCACACACGTCCTTTGCTATTCAAGACCATCACATTTTGACACGACAACAACATTCATGTTTGTTCATTTAATTCTTAGTAACTTAATTGATTGTCGTATAACTCATGCATTCACGAATGTATTGTTTCATTTTGTAGCTTATATTGATACACCATGTTTACTTTCGTTTGTTATTATTATTTCATTTTCATATTTCTATAAAAATCCCGTGAATCCACGGGTCTTTAACCTAGTAGTCTTATAACAAAAAGTATTGTCATTTCAGTTAACTTATAAGGTAATTTAAAACCATCCTCATCACTTAGGTAATAAAACATTCTTGGGTCTCATAGTTTTTGAAATAAAACACAACAAAAGAAAGGGAAAAAGCTCGATGATTTGGCTCATGAATTTGACGTCGAACCCTGTAAATTAGGGTCTTGTATAGTCTCGTGTCATAGGACGGCGTCATAGGGCTACAACTCATCCTTTTACACCCTGTATAGCGTGCTTTTAGATTGATTAATTATGGAGTATGATTATTTTGATTGTGGTTTCTAACTGTATAGGTGACTTATATGTGGTGTTGTACTTGTCGTTATATAAACTTAAACCGAATAAAGCATTTTTTTTTTAGAAGAGTTGACTTTATTCTTTTAGAATTGTTTACATAACGAAAGATTTAAAAACTAGGTCTCTAGGTACGGTGACCTTGAAAAACTAGTGTAATCCATTTAATGTCAGCACGACAGCGGGAATAGCAGCGAATCTCATTTTACCCGCATTCATAACGCTAAAAAGTAGACCTACTAAAACACAAAAATTCATGTTAAAAATCGGCGTCATCCAAACACAATGTTGATAACGCCGACCATGACACCGATGAAGTTGGGATGAGAATCAATGACTTTTATACATCTCACATTTAAAGGACGTCAAAGTAACATTATGTACATGACTTTGTTAGTTAGGGTATGTTTGGCACGGAGCGGTGTGGAGCTTTTTGGAGCGGTGAGTAATGAATATCTTGGTTTTTAGTAGTCGTTTGGAAAATGAGCGTTGAGATTTGTTATTTTTTAGGGATGCTCATTTTTCCAATGCTTCTTTAAGAAGCAGTGGGCGTTGAGCGGTGAGTTGTGGCTACTGCTCACATCTGCTACTTTTAACAAACACACCCAAAATTTAAAAATCTAGTAATACAAAATTCTAGGTTTGAAATTTTTTGCTAGGATGTTGCTATTCGCTATAAAAAAAACTATGCGAGTACCCGCGTTTAGCCGCAGCGGTTTCTAGCGGCAGACAATTAACGATATGTGATATTATGGTAAGTGTGTCATGTAACGTTCAAAATGTTCAAATGAAGAAAACAAAAATTGTCTCATGCAATCTCATCTCAATTGATGTTAAAGATGAATAAAGAGCATAATGTTAAATAGTGAACACGGCTATGTTTGGCGACACGTAGCAGTAAGCATTATGTAGTAGGCAGTAGGCTGTAGCAGTAAGAAGTAGTTGTTTGTTTAAAAAATGTGTTTGGTAACGTAGCAAAAATAATTAAATAAATGAGGGGATATATGTAATTTCTGATATCAAATGCTTGGAGCTTCTAGAATGCTTATTAAAGAAGCATTTGGATTGGAGCGGTAACACAATATTCGCTTGTTGAGGTATTGCCAAACAAGCTTTTCCATATAAAGTACTTACTGTTTGTCGCTTATCGCTCCTAAACGCTTCCAAATGCTTGTTGCCAAACATGACCATTAAGTGGTTGCCTAAACGACAACAACCTTTATTAGAATACACATTATTGCCTTAGTTATAATATAAGATAGTTATTCAGTTCATGTCAAACAAAACGATTGGCTTGCAAAGAAAGTTTTGAATTGGCACAACTAACATTGATTTGTTCAGTGGCATGATTTCAGAAAATACAAAGTTGACCCAATTAAAAGCATTATAAAATTATAAAATTACCCAGTTTAAAACGCATAAATGTATATTGTGAAATGATTTGTAGTTTATCGCCATATATTTGTAGTAAATTAAACTTGTTTGCCTAAATTAGGATGAGCTTATTAATGTTCATTTTTTTAATGCTCTTACAACGTTACCATATAAAGACCCCGATTTCATTAATACATGTTAAAACTATTTCAGACTTTCCTCACTTTCAAGTCCTAGATTAGTAGGAAGTTAGACTTACAAAATTTACCATTTCATACTTTTCTCACTTTTAACTTCCTTTTTTCTCTTCTTTTTTCTTTTTTTATATTTGCATTACAATTACAGTAGTTCCCTTGATTTGTTTGGATTTAAGTTTCTCCACATTTTAAGTTTGTTACAGATAAGAAAATGAATAGAAATTTAGCTGAAATGTCAGGAATTCCTTTATATGTTTGGGTTTGTGCAAGGCTTGTTATAGATAAGATTTTAGAATTCCAAATATATAAGATCTTTTATCAAATATTTGACATTGAAGTTTGAGATAAATAGGAAATCCAAACACCACTAAAACCACTAAAGATCCAAATAACACGGATCCAGTGAAATCCAAGCACCATCAAATCACTAAAACCCAAAACAGTCCATACTTTATATTTCACCAAACCGAAACACAAAAAAATGAAAATCAACAATCTACAAAAAAAAATTACCAACAAATTAAATCAAAATTAACAAATATACACACCAAACTAAACAAATAGATCTAGATAAAAAAAAATAAAACTTTACATAAACTTTATAACAAACAATTCATAAATTTTATAACAAAATTTACATAGAAGTTTATATCAATATTTACATAAACTTATAACAAAAATTACCCACAAATATTAAAAAGTAACCAAACAATGTACGACCATAAATAAGGTTCCCGGTGGAACGACAGTGACAACTACGCCTGTCGGCTCCTATGCAAATTTCGGCAACGTAAAGATATTCTGTCGAAAGCGACGGCTGAAAAAATATGATAGCAACATAGATCTAAAAAAACTTCAAAACTAAATACGTAAATCTATATAAAAAAAATTCAAAACTAAAAAAACAAACCTCAAATATGATAAACTCATTTGTAGTAAAGAGTGTCCGGTAGTGGGGTTGCTGTGGTGGTTAGACTCGGACGTGATGGGTTTCGGTGGTGGCGACGGCGCAAATTCCGGCGACAGCAGTAGCTCCAAGAAATCCTAAAAAAAATTGTCACAATTTTTTTAAGAACTCAAATCTGTAAAAGAAAAACATATGATCAAAAATACTTGAAAACATTAAATTTATATAGATTTAACATAATTTTTTTAACTTGAAAGAACCTTCTTTGATGCGGGCGGGGGTTGATGGTCTTTGGTGTCGTTCATGGGGTTCTGGCAGTGATGAGACTCAATGGGGTGAGGGTTTGGTGAATCGGTAGTGGTGGTGTTTGGCGAATTGGTTTTGGTAGCGGTGAGTATGGAGGCGGTGGAATAAGCTGGTGGTCATTCGTTTGTGTGTTTGTGTGGGTGGTTGATGAGGCGTTTGTTTTAGAGAGAAAAAAGAGGGTGGAGTGCAAGTTGTATTATCGTGTTGTTAGTCATAGTTAAACAATTTTCTTCATGCACTCTTTAAACATTTCAATACTTTCCTTTGCAAATAGTTAAACAGTTTCAATACTCTTCAAACATTTCAAGGTTTGATACTTGCAATACTTCCCATCATATTGAAACAATGTATATATGGTATGACAGTATATTGTATGACAGTTTGAAACAATGAATACTTTCCATCAGATTTGAAACAATACGCATGGGTTATTCAACATATATATGGTATGCCAGTTTTCTTTGCAAAGTTACCATGCAATACCATGCAAAGTTATAGAATTCAACTTTGACATTAACACCCATTGGTTATTCTACATTTCAAATTTTAGCTTGACCACTCATCAAATTTTCAACATTCAACAATTTAAGGTTTGACCATTTTTTTCTTTTTATGTAGTAGAGATTGACTAATAACATATATGCTCCAAACACAAACTAGAAGCATACGTAACAATCAATCAATCGTGTTATTCTAAAAGTATATATCGTGAGCCAAGCCTATTAAGTGATTAAACTGTTTATGTTATCCTTAAACCGGTCTATAAAGATTAGTTGATTTTGAATACATGCTTGATTTTGCATGTCTTGTATAAGATTTCAGAAAAATAATATGCATGAAGTTGTGTTTTAATGAATAGTAGGTATGTTTGTGTTTTTGTGTGATTGGTTGTATGTCTAGCATTTATGTGTTAGCCTTTTTTTTGGGGGGGGTTGAGTGCATTTTTTAGTCGTAGTTTTGACAGCATTAGGTGTAGCTAGTGTTATAGGCAAAAGTGTTGTTACCTCAGTTTTTCCCATATAACTACTAACTTATAACTTAAACCCAAAACACCATCCTTCATCACTCAAGTTATATGACACCCCGACTCCCCGAGCCTCACATTTTTAAGATAAACACACACAAAATAAATAAGTAAAAAAGCCCAATGGCTTAATTGGTGAATTTGACGTCGAGCCTTATAACCAAGGGTCTAGTATGGTCTCGCACCATAAGACGATGCCATAAGGCAATGACGCAACCTCATGAAACCTGCACCGTGCGGTCTAAAAGTTATGGTTAAACTTACCATGTTTAGTATATGTCTCAAACTTGTAACTCATTTCTAGGTGGAACAAACAAGATCAACACATAACTTTACAAAGTGGATATTATAATTAGGGTGCGTTTGGTATGTAGGTGGGTTTAGGATTTGCATTTGGTTTATGTGAGTTTAGGATTTGAATTTGGTGTAGGTTTAGGAGAGAGAAAATATATATATTCATATAGATTTTATAATAAAATTTAAATGGTTTTGGATTTGCATTTGGTATATAAGGGTGCGTTTGTTTTGAGGGTTTTCCTTTGAAGGAATGAGCCTAAAGATATTTTATTTGTTTGGTTGGTCTGTCATGGTTTTAATATTGTCAGAATACCCTTATGCAGAGGTTTTAAGAATGCCTGATCGAATTGGTGGGGATAGAAGGAAAAAAACAAAATCTCCTCTTGAACTAATTTTTTCAGCCACTCAATTTCTATAATAAATTATAGTATTTTTTCTTCACCACATATTATGGTGTGGGCCATCTTCTTCATTTACATTTTGATTCCAAAATAATATTAAAAATTCTTACTGCACCTCATAAAATAATAATTTATTTTTATAATATTTTATCAAATCCTAAACCAAATCCAAATCCAAATCCTAAACCAAATCCAAATCTAAACCCGCTAACAAACCAAACGGACCCTAAATGTTTTGACACCTAGATCTATAAAAAATAGTTTTTAAAAGAAATGGCTTTGCAATTCAAAAAGGGCTAGTGGCGCAGCTTGTTGCTCGTTTGTTTTTCACCACTATATAAATCGAAAGAACACTATTAGCCAAATAAAGATTACTTGATTCATCCATTAATTATGCATGTGAGGGAGAAAGAAAAAGGGTCCCACGGATTATACTAAAACCCACCAATTTGATAAGATTATGAAAATCCTTGAATTTGGGTTTAGAAAATTTGAACTCCACCAACCAAACATCACTTTTTGGACTAAGCCCCCTCCCCTTCTTATAAACCTACAAACCACACACCCTTAATAAGTAAGTTTTAGGATTTTGCAATTAATTCAATTCAAGTGAGTTTGTAATCTCAAATGAGAAATGATTAGAACACCTAAAAGTATAACTAAGGGCATGCTTGGTAGGAGTTATAGGGGGTAAAGAATGAGAAAGATAATTAAAAAAGTTGCTTGCTAAAGTATAATGCAATGACCCATTACCAAATAATGGGTAATGGGTCATTACCCAATAAATTTGGGGTATGCTTTCTTTCCCTTTCCACACCATTATCATTGCCTTTCATTTTCCCTTTCCTAGTTTGAACCAAGCACACCCTAAGTTTATGCCTAAATCTACGTGCACAGAGTTTGTTAATTTGTGAAAATGAGTGTTTGGGCCTTAAATGCTACTATGAAAATCTAGCCATCTAGTTATTTCACATTTCATAGATAACAATCGTATCCATACTCCTAGATAGGGGTGAGCATAACGGACACGGACCATACACTTTACCTCATGTTCGGTTCTCGGTCCGGTCTTACAGACAATGAACCATTTTGCCTTATTGGACCGGACCGGACCGAACACATTCGGTCCGTTTCTCGATCTGTTGTTTTGAGCTAAATTAGTCACGGTCCGGTCCGGGCTTGACCCGATGCTCACCCCTACTCCTAAAGGTTTTTCAAACGCCCTCTCTTTTCTAACCCCACAATAACATTTGTGATGGAGTAATGGGCGCCCAAAAGCTGACCCCAAAGTTAACGCTTGGTGGTTTGAACTTGAGACTTACACTAGAGAATCTCAAGCCCACCATCAGGTCACAATTTTAAGAAGTTGACCACAACCTTAAACATTATGTTGAGTACGACTCTTAATTTTATTTTGTAAATCGTGTTCTATGATTCCGGTTTATTAAGGATTTATTGGCTATTTTGTGCATCATTTTAACAATCTTAAGTTAGTCGTAATGGCCTTTATTCCTCACGTATTAGATATGTCACGCATCACAAGCATTACAAGAGCTCAAAAGTCAATGCAATGATGGTCATTTTGTTGTTGAAAAAAGTGTGTTTGTGTGATTGAATGTGTGTTTTAAATATATTTAAAAAAGTACTCGTATTTGGTAAAAATATAAATAATTTTGCTAACAAGTGCTCACTTGGCAGAGGTTAAGATGTAGTAATGAACATAAAATTTCTTAATTAACTAAAAAAATGCATTAAATATATATTAATAAAAAACTTGTAAATTTTTATATTTCAACATGATTTTTATTTAAATGAATTAAAATATTATTTTTATAAACGATTAATCTATGTCCAATCGGCATAAGTTAGCAAAACCAAAAATAAATTGTGAGGTTTGTTAGAGATCACCACCACACTTGACTTTAATTTTTAGAATAGTGGCACATTAATTATCTTTGATGGTATAATTGATACATGACATCTTCATTTAAGTACCATAGAGAATAAAATATCTCTAGTGTTTTAATAATTGACATAATATCTCTAGTGTGGGTCATGTATGATATATTAAGAATGTTAAGGGTGCGTTTAGTTGGAATTATTATTATTATTTTTTTTATTATTATTTTTTTAATCTTAATTTTGTAAAAGTTTGGAAAGAAAATTTATCTTCACAAAACAATTAAAAATTTAGAAAACGCGTTTAGTTGGTGTTTGTATTTTATATTTTGAAGAAGGGGAGGCAGGGTTGTGGGTTACAAGGAAAAACAAAAAAAACAACTAAAATTTGTTTTGTAATTTTCCTTATTAAGTTAGGAAATAGGGATTTTGTGTTTTGCAAAATATTTTGTTGGAAAACGTTGATTTGAACGCGATATATATTTTCTTTGTTTTTTCTACAAAACATTTTGTTAAAAATAAAGGTGTTTTCACCCAACTAAACACAACCTAAATGTCTTGTTGTCTAGATATTCCATATAGTCATACTTTATATGTACAAATCGTAGGATTTTAAGTTAATTGTGTATCTGCTTATATAACTTTTAAAGTTAATTACATAAATCGTATTTGTGGTTTGCTGATATTTACGGATCTTATTCCTGTGCTTTTTTTAAGCATGTCATGTCCTTGTGGTTTTTGATTTTTACGGATCTTGCCCAATTTTCGACCCAAGTCCAAACGATCGTTAAAAATGACCTAACTTGACATTGATAGACTAACGTGAGGGTTAACATTGTAATTTGGGTTTTCCCTATCAAAATACAAACCACAAGGACGATTTACGTAATTTACTCTTAAAAAAAAACCTTTTTAAACTTTTACTATAATAATTAAAAAAAAGTTATCAAAAAAATAATTTTATAAAAAAATTAAAAAACAATAATTTATTATAATAATAAAAAATGTTTTATTTAAAAAATAGTTTTATTAAAAACATTTATAATAAATTTTTAAAAATAAAAAAAAAATATTATAAAACGTATGAAAGCATAAAAAAACGTTTTTACACTTTCATTCATTTATATACATTTTCGTCCGTTTTTATATGTTTTCGCCCGTTTTTATACGTATTTGTATGTTTATACGTTTTTGTACATTTTATACGATTTTTGGACGTATTTCTATGATTTTTTTTCGCTTTTGGACGTCATTATACGTTTTTGTATGTTTTCATCCATTTTTGTACATTGTTTTCATACATTTTCTTATGGTTTTTTTTATCCGTTTTTATATGTGTTTTATAAGTTTTCATAAATTTAGACTGTTTTATATGTTTTTGTATGAAAACGCATAAAACATCCAAAAACGTACTAAAAACATATAAAAAACGTATAAAAACGAACAAAAATGAATGAAAACGCATAAAACGTATAAATAACGTCCAAAAAGAAAAAAAATCGTATAAAAACGTACAAAAATCATAAAAAAGCGTATAAAAATGGATGAAAACACATAAAATGTACGAAAACTAAGGGTGTGCAGAAAACCGAAAAGCCGAACCAAAATCGAAAAAAACCGAGAAACCGAAACCGATTGAAAAACCAATGGTTCGGTTTTGTAATTTATAAAAACCGAAGTTTATGGTTCGGTTTGGTTTTAGCAAAAGTACCGAACCCAAAAAAACCGAACCGACAAAATACATATAGTCTTAAAAACTCATGTTTCAATTGCTTCTTAAATATGCCATTTATAACACATAAACGGACGAAACACATTAAAAAACGTAAAATAAAATAAAATACAATAACATATTATAAAAATCGTTTAGTATATAAGCCCATTTTTTTATTAAAAAATTTATTATAAATAAAATTTTAAAAATTTCCTATAACAAAATTTTAAAAAGTTTTTTGTTTTTTTATTTTTTAATTTAAAGAGTTTATTACATAAATTGTCCTTGTGGTTTGTATTTTGAGAGGGAAAACCCAAATTACAAGGTTAACCTTCGCGGTAGTCCATCAATGTCAAGTTAGGTCCTTTTTAACGACCGTTTGTACTTGGGTCGAAAATTGGACAGGATCCGTAAAAATAAAAAATTACAAGGACATGACCCGCTTACAAAAAACACAATGACAAGATTCGTGAAAATCAACAAACCACAAAGACGATTTATGTTATTAACTCTTACTTTTAAGGAAATAAGCAAAAGACGCCAAATGGTATATGACAATGTGACGACATTCATGAAATCGATATTAAGTTAATCAGCTACTTCCCAATTGTTGTCATCTGTATAGTCTTCTAGAAGATCCATATTGCTACGCAGGGCCGGCCCATAGATTTTGGGGGCCCTGTGCGACAACTTCAACTTAGATCGCTTAAAAACAAAAGAAATTATGTACTCAAAATTGAAATACTAAAAAAATGTGTTATAAGCATATGAAAATTTTAGAAAAGTGTATAAAATATTATAATTGATCACCGTTGAAAATTTTTCATTGAAAATTTATAGAAGTTCAATAATGTCATATACAAAGAGAAAGACAATATTAAACTTGAATAAGTTATTCGGATAAATTGGCGTATGGGCAATCAAAATTAGCAAACTTATCCATTCTTAAAATAATATCAAACTTGGGGTGATACTGTCAAGTTTTTAAACTTGTTTGGACTAATTAGAAAATTAAACTAAAAGATAAGACAAGAGGGTAAATTCTATAAACTTGAAGGTGCCATGTGAAAACAACAAAAAGGCATCGTCTTCCTCATATGGCCTGGTAATTCTATGTTTAAAAAAATGGTTTGAAACTTGAAGCTAGTAGATTTTCCACAACAAACTACCAAAATCAAACTACATTATCTTTTAGGTTACGTACTCATCATATTTACACCAAAACCCAAACTAAATTTAGCTGTGCGTTAAAAATCTTGGGGCCCTTCGAAAATACGGAGGCCCTGTGCGGTTGAGCACCCTGCACATGCTCAAATCCGGCCCTGTTGCTATGTATAGTTCCTTCAAACATGGTTGGATCTTGTGGAATTATGCTCAATCTCGAACGAATATCATGAAGTCTAATTGTCGATATGTCAATTTGTTGTTCCCGCTTCCTTGGTTATAAATCTATTAACCAGTAATATAACCGAGTTCTATGTCTAGCATTATGATTTTACTTGATTATAAGAGTCTATGTGAATGAGTTAAACACAAAAATATAATTTTCAACGGTTAACTCTTTATTGATACACTAGATGAGTATCCGTGCATAGCAACGAGATTTTATAGCGACAAATCGTTTAGTGATAAAAAAAAAGTTTATGGCTTATAAACGAAAAATAATAAAAGTTTGAAGATTGGGGATTAAATATAATGTTTTGAAACCCGGTTCGATCCGGGTGGTTCAACCGGTTGAACCGTTTCAGTCGAAAAACGGGTCAAATTAAACCGGGTCAACCCGCCGAGTTTGAAGTGTCCCGGGTCCAGTGTTTTGAAAGGCTCAAGGCGCACTAAGGCGCAAAGGGCTTATGAAGCCTTGAGGCGAGCCTTGCAGATCAAGCGTATCTTTTATATAATAAAACAAAACCCTATTGGGAATTTTTCATTTCAAAAAAATTCAATTCATACCTTATTAAGTAACAATTAAATTATTATTAATTTTTTTTTTAAAGATTTAGAATTAAAAAATCTTCAAATTTTCCCAATTTGGCAAAAAGAGATTATAAATTCGTTTTTAAGTGAAAAGTTGGTAAAAAACTATATGTGTCAAAAATATGAAAAAAGAAAACTTTAAAAAGGTGGGGTAAATCTACAATAATATAGGGGTCAAAACCAAACTTTTTAAAGTTTTAGACATCAAGAAAAGGGGAGTTATTATTATCCCTTCTATGCTCCGGCGTTCCCACGCTCCCAGAACCCTAATGTAAACGATGTTTAACAACCAAAATCGTATTATTGGATTAGTAATGAGTGTTTAAAGGTTACATCTTTTTAAGCTTTGGTTTTGATTAGGTTATGGAGATTGAATTTTATCAAGTTTTATAACAAAAACACACCGACTCCTCAAAACCCATAAATTAACATGGACCAATATGTTTAATCAAAGTTATTTTTTCGGCTAATGAATTCAGGTATGCTACTCATCTTCTTACTGAATTATAATTAATTTTTATTTATTTTAATGTGTTTTTGTTCCAAGATATCATGTGTTTTACATTGGAAGAATTATACATGATTGGCGTATAGATGATGGGTTTCTTTTTTTTTTGAGGTATTTTTGTTGAGGTTGTGGTTGTTGATGATTAGGTGATTAATGGTTTTGCAAATTGTAGTATCCCCAGGTTGGTGGACTTAGTCTCGAAAACGGTGATCGGATGCTAAGGATCTACATATTAAGTTAGTTTTTTTGTGAAAGTTGGCTAAATCTTTAATTGTTGCAAACCTTTTGTGATTCATTGGGGTTCAGTATTGGTTATCGAGAAAGATATGGTCTTTTTAAACCATACCAATTTGATTAAGTATTAGTCTTTGAATACACGAGCCTAAATGACGAAATTGTTAACAAGTAGCTGTAACATCTCTATTTTGAAAACTATCATCTTATGGTTTTCGATCTAAATGTACGTAGTCACATATATCGTTTTTTCATATTAGGAGATCACTATAACCATTACCCGTTTTCTCATCAATGATGTGCAATATTAAGGCATACGTACTCATTCATTGCCAACTCTATTTGCAGTTATTAAAGTTACGGGATACGGCATGCTTAATCTTTCCTTTACTAATAATGAGTTGTTTGATGCCATCAGGTATTCCAAAAGTATTTTAACCATATAGTAGGCAACGGGCAATCTGATGTCTATAAAAAGGAAGAGTGTTAATATTTGGTGGTATCGGTGGTGGTACGGAAAACCGCTCTTCTCTCTCGACACAACCGCTGCCCTTAGAGCATGCGAAAGTACGACCCACAGTTTCTGAGATTTAATCATTCATCATAGTAAATAAGTTATTTAAAAGAAGAGATTTAGTGATAAGTCATTGTTATAAGTTCATGACAGATGCTTTGAAGAAAAGGTACAAATGTTGATGGTGTATACCAATGTGGCTCCATCAACAATGTTGCATTGAGCATATTTCATTTACGGTTGAGTTCTGGAGGTGCTTCACCGATTGGCGCGATGACTGCAACATATTGGGAAGAGGCGGGAATCCTGGTAGGTTACTTCTTCAACCATGCTTTTATCTACACTAATGGTAACTTAATTAAGCATATTTAAGAAGTTTCTTGCCACTTACGGAAACTGTTTCATATGAAAAGCTGATGAATCATTGAATTTGGCATGTTGAAGCCTCCATTGAATTCAGTTTCCAATCTTTTGATTTTTGGAACATTCTATAACTTTTTAATATAGTGTGGGACTACTTACATGCTTAAGAAACTCTATAAGGCAAAAGACAATCAACACACACTTAATAAGCAATACCAAACACCCTCTTAAGAGAAGGGGTTGCTTAAAATTGTTTCTTTAAATGCCTATTGCTTAAATAATGGAACCCTTTTCATAAGCAAGCTAAACATAAGTTGTTTGTTAATGTATATCCGCTATTAATGGCATTTTTCTTTTTGTATGTTTCTTTGTGGCAAACTGAGTTACAGCTTCATGCATTATCATTCATATTTGTTTCGTCTATTATAGGTATACTGTTAATTTATATAAGTATGTGTTCCATGTGTATATATTTCTTCTGCATTAAGTTGTTGATAGGATCATTCAGTTAGCTACTCCAGTGCACACGAGTGAGGAAAATTGGGCATGTTAGAAACGGAGAACAGATAATGATATAATGGTGCATTCTTTGTGCCATCAGGTAATGGCATGAGTATCATTTATATGAAAGCGGCCAGCTACGAGCCAAAGTTGGCCACGCTCATGACGCAACTTGGCAATGTATGCCGTTGCCTTCAGTGGGCCACAATAAGAGTCTATTGGTTTACATACTTTTTGCTTTACAACTTGCATTCTAGCTAACTTGGGTTTGTGCTTATTTATTGACCACCTTGGCCTTTCCTGCCCAATAAAATTAAAACCAATGACACATTACTTATAATTCAAGCTACCCACAAAATAGTTTATAGTTATTATACACTTATGGTGAAAAAATATACATTATACAATTTTTTGTTTCTTGTCATTGTAAATTTGTTTGCGATCGTGCCATTGATGACCGACTACTTAAAATCAAGGCTACATAAATAGGCGGGCAATGCTAAGGAGTATAATAGAGATGAGTTGTACATTGAGTTAGTGATGTATTCTAATAGTCCTATGGAGTTACTATGCAATATTTAGTGAAAGGAGATGATGGAATTTTGGTTTATGATGTTGCGGCCACAATATCATACGGTTGTATTACCAGGAAACTATGATATAATTCTCTTCATTGTCTACAAAAGCACGGCATGCTGGAACCTAAATCTGGTAATTTCCAGTACCTTTGACATGTTGAGGCCAAACGGACAATTTACCGATTTTCACACAAACGTATTCTTTCGGTGGAAATATTTATGATAGTGGTGTTGAGGTAAATACATGTTCTGTTAGTGATAATAAATTTAATACTATTTGCTAACTTATGTTATCAGGTTATTAAAACAACTTGCTTTTTAGTATTTATATAGAGCAAAACAAATTAGATATTCATTAATGAGCATCAGCTACTTAGAATTCCCCATTTTAATGTTACCAAATAGTTCAAACACTTTTGAAAATGGTTGTTTGTTTAGAGGTGCTTGGATGATTTTCTAGAATCGAGTATGTGTTTATTGTGTTTTGAGTAGCAAATATATGCATACTTATTAATGCTTGGGTATAGAAGAACCCATTCTTTATGTAATTAAAGTGTGTTCAATCTTTGTAATTTTAGAGTTTATCTACGCACGTGTAAGGGAGTGTTGAGGATTGCTTACTTATACATTCATGTGTTTATTGGTGACTTTAAAAATAAAACACAACGTATGAAAAACCCGTGACATGCTTATTATTCAAACAATTAAATTATTGGATATCAAGTATTTCTTATTAACCCAACCTACCCCGTACAATAATTATATGTTGTGAGCCGCCACCCGACCTGGTTCTTAAGTAGATTTCACAACTTTCAACTGATTGCTACATTAGTGTGTCATTCAGGTTATGAAGCTCTAAAAGGTCAAACAAGTAAAATATAGGATAAACTTAGAAGGAATTATTGAAGTGAGACAAATGGGTAGATAGTCACCAAAAACATATACACATAAAGCTGTGATGTTGTAGGAATAATGCAGGCGGTAAGATACCCGTTTGACTATTTAAACAAAACGTATACACAAAACCGAGTCAAACGGGTAGAATCGTGGGTTGCCCATCACACTTGCTTCATTTCAATCGGTGATGCATTTTTCATATGTAATGTCAACAACATGGTCTTCAATTTTTTCATTGTTTTGAGATTTTTTTTTTAATTAATTTCCTATGATTTGTTTAATTGATTGATTAACAGTTTCGATCATGAAATGAATTGGAGTTACTAAACAAATCCAGTAGATACATGTATGTGTTGAAGAAGGTCTTCTCTTTTGACAAGGTGATCACATTTTTTTGGTAGTGTGGTAGTTCTTGAAGAATCATATGGGGTTTATGAGCTTGGAGTTTCGATAAATATTGATTCTCAGCCAAGGGGTCTGATGGGATCATTTTCATAATATACATAGTAGTTGATCTAGAAGGGTGCTATGGGAGTTGAAAGTTGAGCCTAACATTGATGAATTAAGTATATTCTAACTTTAAACTATTGAATTTTGTAAATGTCTTTTAATTCGTATCCACATAATTTTGTAGTTTTTATACTTATCATAATCAAGGCAAAAAAGAGAGTTCAAACGACTAATCAATTCTGTTCATGTATTTTGTTATAAATGAGCGGTTTGTATTTTGAAATGTTTCTCATGCTGTTTTTCGCTATATGTTGTTCAGTTTTATCTATTCCTATTGGGTTAGGATCCTCTCCCATTACTTGAGTCAAGTTGGGAGTTTTTCAACCATTGGATTAAATACAATGGTCAAGATTAAAAGAGAGTCTTTTAATCTTGACCATTGAATTTAATCCAATGGTTGAAAAACAACCAACTTGACTCAAGTTGATGGGATAACTTGAGAGGATTTGAATCCATTGGTCACCTGTGTATTGTTCGTTAGTCGAGAGGGTGTTTGGAGAGCATGTATGAGGGCAGATATTATATGGTATTTCACGGGCTTATATTGCTGAATTACTACAAGTAATCATCATATCTTTTTCAGCATTGTACATGCTCATTATCATTTTACATGAATATTAGATTGCTTATATTAAATGGATGTAGTAATTTTGATGCATAGCAGAACTCAAGAAGTTACATGTAGATTTGCGCACGGGTTCAAAAATTGCGACAAATCAACGATTCAACATGATTGATCTCAACCCATCAAATTGAGCACATGCTTCACCTAAATTGAGGTTAGAGGCACTCAAGCCACTATTAGATTAAGTGCCCTATTCCCTGTTATCAAGAGTTAATAATTTTAACTTTTCTGGACAACTAAACAAGCAAAGTACGAAAATATGTTTTTTACAATCTCCTCTATTGTAAAATTCATACATTGTGTCTTACATGCTGTTTATATTAGTCTATGTTACAAGTGACGAGAATCAAATGAAGTGGCTACTAGATTAGTCGTAGTTTGGGCTTAATAATTTTTTTGTGTTGCCTCCGAGGCGAACAAGAAAATATTCTTTTACTGGCATAGTTAAAACATAAATATTGTTTGATAGGAATTTCTAACTATGACCTTTGATAATTCAAACGTAGTCATGTATTAAAGAGGTTGTTTTTTAAACTAAGAGGTGCTATATGTGCTTATTACAATTACAAACAATATAATGCGGCAACAAGTATGGGGTATGACCACGACTTTACGATTGTTTAAAAGAAAAAGTTTGAGTAGACAATGAAAGACGCAAACTTAGATGGTATTAATGGTGTGATAACATGAATTTTGCTAAACCTGCTCTGTGGACAAAAAATGTCTTTGACATAATTAGTGTTGTATTGTGCAACGTTTGATTATGTAAACACTAATACAAAAGATATGGAGCTTCAAGATAATTATAATAATAATAAGGTTTTTAGATAAATAACTTACAAAAATACGGATAACATGAATAAATAGAAACAAATTTTTAAAAATATACAACATTTTAAAACCGGCGTCTGCTGGTCTTATAACTAGTTGGTTTATGTGTTCCCTACTAGACAAAGATTGAATAGATGGCTATTCTTTTCCCCTTTCTAGCCGAGCAAACAAGCACACCACACAACACCTTTGCTTTCCATGCTCCCCCTAGCCAACATCATTTGCTAGAAGCTTGCCTTGTCAAATCTTATAAGACATCACACCACCTTTTGGTTTCTACCCTCCTTTTTCCTTCTTGTCATACGAAAACTCATCAAACACCACCACACTTTAATTTTCTAGCATAGATAAGGACAAGACCATGCTACCTTCTCATTATTTTTGCTTGTGGCAGTCGACAAACTCAATCCAACTTCACACTCATCTCTTTGTAGTACCATAACCAAATTGCTTCTTGAGTTTACCTATATAACCGAACATACAACACCACCTTAGTCACACTTGCATCTCAAACTCACCCTTTTACTTACATAAATACCCCAAGGGTTACTAGTGTTTTCAAGAGTTTGGTGCTTGGAAGAGTTTGAGTAAAAGCTCAAAGGTTTAGGTAGAAAAACTCATTTGGTTCTCTTCGTTTCTTCTTGTTCGACAACACCTCCCAACCTCACTTTTCACAAATTCCAAACAACACTCACAAGACCCATAACACCAAGCTTGTTTCACTCTGAAGAAGGAAAAGAAGTAACCTGGTTTCTCGAGTTCAAAAGGGTTTTTAGTTAAGCTATTTACGGGTGAAGTTAGAGATTGGAGTACGAGTAACATTCGGAGAGTGGAAGAGTTCACTAGTTAGTTTGGGTTGAATATTGGATTTTCTCGTCTTTGTACGCATTCGAATCATCACTTAGGTTTTTGTAAGTTCATCTGACCTAAACTTTTTTTCAATATCTAGCTAACATGTTTAAGATTTTAAGCTACGTTTACCTTGATGTTTTCATGTCACTTGTTTGCACTTAAAACTTTGAGAATCTAACAAATGAGTTTTCCAAAACTATATGCATGCACTCGACATATATACATAACTATACCTTGGACATGCAAACAACATCTGAGTTATGTTCCTGATTCTCTTTAAGTGCGCGACACCATCTATGCATACACTTTTGATGTTGTGTGGTTACGTATTTTTATCGACTTATATATAGTTACTAGAGTGTTGAGTTTGATTTCGTTTGAGAGTCGAACCCACTGCGGGTCGAACCACAGTGGGAGTATTTTACAAGTCTTGGTTGATCACATCTTTGGTCTAGTTAAACTCTCAACAAAATCAAGAAGATATCCGAGCATGGAGATGTGAATCGTGTTGTCTTATGGTGAGGCGAAAACCATTGTGGTCGAACCACAATGGAGAATGGTTTCGAGTTGGTTTTTGCAATGAGTCGAACCACAGTGGAACATCGCGACGTGTCTATCGTGTGTCAAAGTTATGTAACCAAACTTAGGGTGCGTCTCATTTCAGCTTATACGAAAACAAGAACAACACTAAGCGAGTAAAACTCACTGAGTGGGAGAAATCACTACAAAAAAAGGGGCTATAGTGACGAGAATTTAATGACGACTTATATTTGTCGTCACTAATTAATGACGATATAGAATTGTCGTCACTATATATCGTCACTTGCATATATTAGTCACGAAATTTTCGTCACTCATCTTTGGATTAGTAGTCACGAAAAAGTTTGTGACTAAGTTGACTAGTACAATTTTCAATAATTTTCTTAGTGTAATCTTATTAATTAATATATTTATCAAAATCAAATCAATAATAATATATTTATCAAGTTTTAAAAGAAAAAAATGCATCCTCATTTTTTATAAACAAAAAAGTCAAGTTTTAAAAAGGTTAAAGTCTAAGTATCTGATAAACAAAAATACAAATTTCGGTCAATATACAACCCAATTCAAATAATTAATTAATATAATTTAAAATCCTTCTTCACTATCATTCCCTGTGGCTTCACTTTCCCTTCTTCACCGGTTCTACAACAAATTCACACATTAAATCCTTCTTCACTATCATTCCGCCATGGCCTGTGTTGCATCTACCGAATCTCATCACTATTTTGTTAACTGCAGTTTCACACATTAAATCCTTCTTCAATATTTTGCCCTAATTTGCTCAGAGGTTTGTTTTAAATCCTAATTATTACGAGTTAATTTCATCTAATTTCGATAATATTATGTTACTTGTATGAATTTGTTGTATAATCCTTCTTCACTATTTTGCCCTAATTTGCTCAGAGGTTTAGTTGAGTTTAATTAATTCTGACCTAATGCCGATAAAATTGTGGTTATTTGATTGCTGGTTTGAGTTTAGAATGTGTAGGTTTAGCGGATTAGAATTTAAGCATTGCATGCCAAGTGTTCGATAAAATGTCTAGCAAATTTCAAAGTCAATGTAGCAGTAGTAATGGTGCCACTAGTTCATCGAAATGATAGTTTAGTTGTGGATGATGAGGATTGTGGTAAGTCACGGTAGGTTTGCGCTAAACGGCATCTTAAGGAGGTTAGCAATTTGGCCATTTTAGTTCATCGAAATGATAGTTTATCGGATTGTTTTAATACGCTTAAGTTAGCAATTTGGCCATTTTTAATCTGGCTTGTGTTGATTTGTATTAGATGAGTAACAAGGATTCAGATTAAATTTGAAGGACTTGTTTTGATTGGCCGGCTGATCAATCAAGCTAGGCAAAGGAAATCTCGCTTGTTTGAGTCGTATCCAGTTGTACGTCTTTGAGTCTAGACCTTGCAATAAGCTTTCTTACAATACTCCGAGTATGAATGTTGTTGAATCGCCTACAAGGATAACGAAATAGGATCAAAGCGAATAGTGTAAGTCACTAAGTGGAGTGTGTGTTGGCGGTAGTAAAGTCTAGTTTAAGTTGGTACTCTTGCCATATTTCTTTTTTAGATGAATAAAAAGTATTTATAAATCATTCTTCATGAGATACTAATTGTGATTAAGAACCCTCGTCTCTGTTGTTATTTCATCATTTGTGGAAGGATACTAGTAGCCCATCACTTGAAGCTTATAAGGGTCTCAAATGTCTTATCACCTACGGATATGGGACTGGTAATTACATTTGTCCCAGGAGATTTTGGGTATCTATATAGTGCGTTGTAGGACCATATGTTACTCAGTTGGCATCATCATTTAATTTAATTGGCATATAGGGTGTTTGGATGTGCTTTCAGAAAGTGATTTTGCGAGACTAAATAACCTGACTAAGATAACTGATGTTAATAAAATGTGGCATGGATCTCTTCTACTGCCTTAAAGTTGTAATAGTCACTCGTGCAGGAGTGAGTATTTGACATATATTGGTTATTTAAGGAAGTAACAGATAACCCAATGGTAAAATAAGGGACATATGTAATATTTACTCTACTTTTTACTTATGAGTTATCATCATTTAATTTTGGACATATGCAATTATCTCAATGTTCAAACAGTCTTTCATGGCCACATACCAAAAAGACAATTAACACATTATCACTCTGCGTTTTTTTGACAATAACATTAGTAATATGTATCGATCCATGTGATGACAACCTTATCGGTTTCTCAAAATGTCTCCATCATGTGTCATGTCATATATAACAAAACAACGTAATGATAGAAATTAGCAATCCTCATATATAAGATTATATACAAAATTATGTCATGGTTTTGCTTAGACATGCTCCCATAATAACATGGGGAATTGTAAATGCTTAAGACGGTCTTTTAGCAAGATGTGTACTGTCATGGCTTCATAACAACCATCATGCTTTTTTCAAGGAACTTATAATAATAACCCCAGTAACGATTTACATACATTGTTTGTTTGTGTAGTCCAGCTATGCTATTCTATACTCTGCTATCTACTAATAACTCATATCTTGTCCCAATGGACAAGTTCGGTTATAAAAAGAAGATTGGTACCTTCACTGAGTATCAACATTGAAGGATTTTGTAACATACGACTCAGGCATTGGCAGCAAAATGACTAAAAATAGACTGAGTGTTGATTGGTGATGCTATACCGCTATCCCAAGTCGGTTTCGCATCGGATAAAAGTATAATTTAGTTAGAAAAGCGAAAGAACAACAAGATAATATTATTATTTTAAAGTATTATTTTTTAATTTTACTATCATTATAGACACACTCGTGGCCAGCACACACGCATTACGAGTATCCTCGACTGCTTTCTCTACTAGTCCAAAAACATCAGCAAGAGACCTATGTCATTTATCTGTTTTGAACATTATCTTCCTTGTTTTAATGTTTCGTGTTTCTTTTTTTTATTATTGTCTTGTTTCGTGTTTTGAACTGTTTTCAAATAGTTAGATTGTGATGGTATGATAAGCTGACTAAATTGGATTTTTGAATGTAGGGTATCGTTGGAATTCATAGTTTTGGATTTAGAGACTTTCTTTTGAGCGGAGTCGCCCGTGCTATTGTGGATTCGGGTTTGAACATCCTTCAAGGCAAGTTATTTCTGATCCACACAACTAATAGGTTATAAATATTTCATATCTATTGTTTGAATACATGTGTAAATATGGTTGGGATTACGACTTCGACTCTTGTCATATTTGTTAGTCATCGGTCTTGAGTTATGCTTTGAAACTGCTTTCTCGGTTTGTAAAACTAGTTGATATGTATGGCGCTTAGTACATTTGTGGATGATTTTGTTTTTGTTTTGACATTGAATAAGGTGTATAAAGTTTAGTTTTCTCATTTGCATTGGCCCATCTAGTTATGACTTGGGAAAAAATACCGAACCTTGATGTCGGTATAGGCTCTAGTGATCCGTTGTTTCATGCAAATTCTTCACATTATTCATTCGAGTCTTGAATATTGTGTATGACATGAGAGATTCATTTTATGGACAATAAATGACTCATAGTGATTTGTATATATTGCGGATACAAGCGAAAAGAGAGGGAAAATCGTGCGAATACGTATTCTCACCGAGGATCTTGCAGAATCCTTGCACGCTTTCTTGATCTTTAGCTAGTTGGTCACATTCATCTATATAATTAATACTGTGCTTTAAATGCTATTATGTTGTAAGTTTATGTCTCATATTTGAAGTAATTTTACTTGCCTATAGAGATCATGAAAAATAAGTTTATGTTGAAGCAGACCATAATGCTCATTTGCTTCTTTTGAGCTTATTTGCTTATTAGATTAGCTCATTTAGGATTAGTTTAGTTCATTTAGGTTACAAGAACTGATCCATTCATTTATCAGGTAAAGCTTCTTCTAGTTGTTAACTCCATTAATGTCAGATGAAAGCTAAAAGTATGTATATGCATTGCTAACTTAAAAGATCTTATTCAGATATAACAAATTTTAAAATGTTTGTTGATGGGTAGAATAGTTATATTTACTGGCCAAGATGGGTTACAACATTAAAAAAACATGCTACTCTGTAACTTATCATGGTTTTATTGTATGCTTTGGGTTACCTCATCATTCAAAAGCCAAATCTGAAATTCTTTTGTGTTCAATGTCTATTTACCTTTTTAGTATCCCCAAATTACTTGTACAGTTGTACATATTCTCTCATCAAACATTGTTTCCTACAGGTGATGGGCAATGACACTGATGATGATGGCAATGACACTGATGATAATGAAAAGGTAAACATTTTCTAATATAAATGGTTTATCTTAAACAATTTAAGTTAGTTGAGAACTAGGTGGGAGCTGTGACTTGTAGTTGAATTGGCCTTTCCAATGTTCTGTTTTAGGTGAAATTTGTTACTGGAAGCTGGTTATTTGGTCAAGGACACTAATAGTTGAATTTAGTCGCAAATTGAACATTTTGCAGCCTTGAACTAGATGCATGTTTCAATCACATTTCACGGAAATTCTGAATGAATAGGTCCCTTACTAGTCCCTTAGTAATATTCTAACTATACAACGCTAACAGTATTGTTAGAACATTAAACTAATAGTCTTCCTGCAACAGACATGATAATTATCTTAGATACTTAAATTAGAGTATCTGATAAGGATAGTACGGCAGTTAAGAAACATAAACTAATCCATGTTACACAAGTATTAAAACAACAGATCATTGACCCACTTCGATTAAATCCCCAACATAGCATCTCCATCTACATCATGGCTTAACATAAACCGATCTCAACAAAGAGTCATCAAAAACCATGACATATCCCCAATCTTGAGCCCCAAGGTTTGCTTCTTTCAACCTCCTCCAGTGAACTGAATAATCGTCACAAACCCTTCTTCATCTTGTTCTGCTTCTTGAGAATGTTAGATATGTGAAGGAGCTAAAGTTCAACCTATTATCGTGTCTCAAATCGTGATAAAAAGCATCTTGTGTTATTCAACGACACGAGAATGTCTCATTCTTTCATCGACTTTAAGCACATTGTCGATGATTTGGTAGTACTCAGTACCAAGAACAAATGATGTATATAGTTTAGACATGAAGAGTCTACATTCTTATGGAAGAGCCACATGTTTGGTGGCTAAAGCAACATCTGAAGAGGCACATCAATGGCATAGAAGATTGGGCCATGTTAATTTCAAGAATATCAACAAACTGGTCAAAGGCAATCTAGTTAGAGGTTTACCTTCAAAGACTTACAAGAATGATCAATCTTGTTTGGCGTGCAAGAAGGGTAAACAACACAAAGCTTCATGCAAGAAGCTTGAGGAGAGGAATATTAGAGAACCATTGGAGCTGTTACATATGGATCTGTTTGGACCTGTCTCGTGGCAAGTTTAAACAAGAAAAATCTCGCTTGGTTATTACGAGATGATTGCGAGATTCAGTTGGGTATTTTCTTGGGTTTTAAGGATGATACTTTTGATGCTATCTGAGACTCTAATCATCGACCGAAAACCAATTGAGACTCAAGGTTAGAGGTATTAGATGTGACAATGGGACTGAATTCAAGAACAAGCAAATGGATGAATTTTGTGCTAACAAAGGAATCAAGAGGAGTTCGATGTGCAAGAACACCACAAGCAAAATGGTGTTCTTGAAAGGAAGAATAGAACTTTGATTGAAGCACCGAACTATGCTTGCAAACTCTACTACCTATTCAATTTCGAAATTTGAAAATGTAAGTCGCTTGCTATGTACTTAACAGAGTATCGATCACCAAACCACAAATGAAGCCACTTATGAGTTGCTAATGGGCAACAAACCCAACATTAGATTTTTGAAGCCTTTTGGATGCCCTCTCACTATTTTAAACACTATTGATAATTTGGGAAAGTTTGATGGCAAGTCACAAGAAGGATATTTATTGGGATATTGTACCAATAGCAAGGGTTTTAGAGTATACAACAGAGTTACTAAGAAGGTTCAAGATTGTCTTCATGTTGAGTTTTTAGAAGATCAAGAGAATCAGAAGGGTAAAGGTCCTGATTGGATGTTTGATCTTGAGGTTTTGACTCCTTCCATGAACTATGTACCTGTCAGAGAAGAAAATCAACCTATTTATCATGGAGAAGATTCACAATATGTTGTTCATGGAGTTCATATTAGACACGATCTTTATCGATACGGATCCAAAGAAAATAATCGATGCTCCAAAGCAAAGTAATCGATGAACCAAAGGAAAATCTTGATGAACCAACATCTTCACTATCCGTTGAGGATCAAGCTATTCAAGAGACACTTAATCGATGCTTCTTCAAGATGTAATAGCACATTCTCATTCGATGAACAAAGAAGAGCTTATGAAGAAGCAAAGAAAAGAATAAGCATGCGAATATTCTCACAATACTTTGACAAGACTTTCAACCAAAATCTTGATACACCGTTACCAAGATTTTAGATGATTTGGATGATCCTACCTTGCACGGTTTAGAAGAAAGCGATGATGAGCTTGAAGATGAAGGTATTTTCTCGATTCCAATGAAGGTCTTGATTATACTAACTTGGATGATGCATATGGAGTTCCACAATCTCCAATCTTAAGAATCCATAAGAATCATCCAATCGATCAAATCATTGGTCCTTCTACTACGGAGTTATGACAAGACACAAAGCTAAGAGTTTCACTACACCTCACAATGCTTTACTTAGCTTTGTGTATAAACAAAACAAAGCTAAATCATAAGGACCATCAAACACCGCCTATTTACTTGTTTCATCTCTCGAGAGGAACCCAAGAATATTGCTCAAGCATTGACTAAAGAAAGGCGGGTTGAAGCTATGCAGGAAGAACTTCTTTAATTTAAACTTCAAGAAGTTTGGGTTTTATGTGATCTTCCAGATGGGAAGAGAGTTATTGGAACCAGATGGGTTTTCAGAGTGAAAAGAGATGAAAGAGGCAATGTTATTAAGAACAAGGCAAGGTTAGTAGCTCAAGGCTACAGACAAGAAGAAGGAGTAGATTATGATGAAGTTTTTGCTCCTGTAGCAAGGATTGAGGCTATTAGAATATTTCTTGCTTTTGCTTCATATATGGGTTTTCAGGTTTACCAAATGGATGTCAAAAGTGCCTTTCTCTATGGCACTATTACAGAAGAAGTGTATGTTAAACAACCTCCGGGTTTTGAAGATCCTAAGCACCCTAACAAAGTCTACAAGGTGGTTAAGGCTCTTTATGGCCTTCATCGTGCACCTAGAGCTTGGTATGAGAGGCTCTCACATTCTTATTGCAACATGGATACATGAGGAGCTATTGACAAGACTTTGTTTATCAAAAGAGACAAGAAGGATATCATGTTAGTTCAAGTGTATGTTGATGATATCATCTTTGGAGCTACCAAACAGTCTATGGTGAAAGAGTTTGAGCGGTGATGCGAAAAGAATTTCGAGATGAGTTCAATGGGTGAGTTAACTTTCTTTTTGGGACTTCAGGTTAAGCAGTCTAAGGAAGGAATTTTTATCAGTCAAGACAAGTATGTATCTGACATACTTAAGAAGTTCAGTTTTGATGCTATGAAGCCTGTAACTACACCTATTAAATCAATCAACTCATTAGGTAAAGATGAAGATGGACAACCTGTTGAAGTCAAGTTATACATATCAATGATTGGTTGTCTAATGTATCTTACTGCATCAAGGCCTGATATCATGTTTGCAGTGTGTTTATGTGCAAGATATCAAGTCTCACCAAAGGTCTCTCATATGAATGCAGTAAAGAGGATTTTAGTTATTTAAAACAACAACCCAAGTTGGGGTTGTGGTATCTAAGAGTCGCCTTTCACTTGGAAGATTTTTCGGATAGTGATTATGCGGTGATAATTATGATAGAAGATCAACAACTCGAGGATGCCAATATCTTGGAAGAAGGTTAGTCTCTTGGCAATGCAAGAAGCGAGACAATTGCAAAGCAACATCATCTCTTGAAGTCGAATATGTGGTCACGTAAGTCTGTTGTGGACAAGTTTTGTGGATGCGAGAATCAACTCTTGGACTATGGGTTCAATTTTAAGAATACTCTATCAATATTGATAATGAGAGTACTATACGTATTGTGAAGAATCCGGTTTATCATTCCAAGACCAAGCACATTGATTAGGCATCACTTCATCGAGATTGTTATGAGCACGGGCTCATTAATGTTGTTAAGGTTCGCACAAATGAAAATGTAGGTGACTTACTCACCAAAGGCTTTGATGTTTCAAGATTCAATCACTGGTGGTGAGTATTGGCATGATTAACCTCGAGCTACATTTGAGGGAGGACTATAAGGTGTTAGTATAGTCCTATGCATTGTTTGAGGGAGGATATGTATGTATACTTAGTTTTACAAAGGTATTTTGAAAGTCTCGCTTTTAATTTCATGAAAGTCTTGCTTGGAAAGTCTTGCTGGGAAAGTATCGCTAATGTGGAAAATCTTGTTTGTCATATTAAATCTTGTTCCAACGGTAATATTGAAGGGTAATTGCTAGTAACGGTAACTTTGTTATTATGGTGTGATTTTCAAATCCCACCTATAAATAACTACTTTAGAGTTTCCTCAATATTGATAGAAACAATCCTTTTCTTCTTTATCTCACCATTCACCATCTCTTTATTCTTGGATCATATCTTTTAATTGTGCTCATCTATTCATTAATGGCGAATCGACCCTCTGTTTCAAAGCACAATATGGTGGCTAATTTGGACAAGACCGAGGCGAATGTGGCTTTTCACGATATCATTGATTATCTTCTTGGGTCGCCAATCGGTTATGCTCTTTAGTGGAGCCGGATATTATTGCACCTTGGATTCAAGAATTTTGGGCTAATGCAAGAGATAATATGGAAGAAGATGAATACTATATTAGATCTACAGTTGTTGGAAGAACTGTAAAGATCATCAAGCATCTATTCGAGAAGACTTGTTGTTTAATGACTAAGAAGGGCTCTTCGTTTTGCTAAGGAGTTGATTTGGGAAACTTTTGGGCATATTGGTTATGAAGGATCTTTGATGAACAAGCGTTCAAGAAAGCTTTATTTTGTCCTCAATGGAAGTTTTGATTCATGTATTGCTCCATTGTATAAGTGCTAAAAGTACTTCTTGGGAGCATTTTGGGTCAAATATTGCATCTGCGATGGTTGGATTAGCTACAAATCAAGTGTTTAACTTTTCAAGGCTAATTACGGATGGGATGCTTTCACATATATCATCGGGTCAAAATGGTTGATGTACCCAAGGTTTATCTGTGTTTTCTTAAATAAACGACTTCTTCGATGTACCTAAGCCTCTGATTTACTTCACATTATTGTACAACAAGCAAAGATTTTTACTTTCATGGCGCGAAGGAGTGATTTGTTCAGAGGTCCCGATACTCCTTTAACTACCTCCATGATGGAAGTTGTTCAAGCTATTCGGTGATGATGAAGATGATGAAGAAAGTGAAGGTACCGCTCGCACGCACTATACAGCAATCTTGGTTCTCAAAGTCTTTGCATTTCAAGGTCTTTGCATCTCGGAGGTATGCAACTCATGCTCTTGCTCTCCAAGTATTGAACTTCAAGAAGAAGTTGCAGGTTCACCTTCTATATCTCTACCACCATCTGTTCCTGTTTCTCAACCAGAGGAACATTCACCAATTCAAGGAGATGATCCATATACTATACCTCGTGAAGGTTTAACATTGGATAATTATGCTTTGACAAGGGAACTAATCAAGTTGACAAAGACTTCTGCGGCTCAGGCAAAACAGATTAAGAAGTTAATGCTTAAGTATAAAAGGTTGAAGAATTTTATTGCGCCTTTTATTAAACATTATAACTTATGGGTTAAGAAAGAAAGCAGTATGAGAAGGAAATTTAAGAAGACTTCAAAAGTCGAGCAGGTTTCTAAACCATCTTTCATCAATTTGGGGAGGAATTTGGAAGAATGAATTTGAAAGAAGATGCGGTTAAAGAAAATGAACACGAAAGTTCTAAAAGTCTCAAGAAAAGATCGGTCAAGATCTTGAGGAGCAAGTTCAAGTTCAAAGTCTGGCGATGATCAAGGTACTAAACAACAAATCTTGGTTTTCAATGTACTTTCGGACAAAAGTAATAACTCCAAGAGTGTTAGATTTTGAAGAGGAAGTCGGTCCTTCTACAACTGTTATACAAGAAGTGGAGGCTATTCTCAAACCTATTCATTACGCAAGTGATGATGAGTTCATTGCTATAATTTTAGGAGATTTATCACAACCAAGAGGTGGAGTTACTATTCGTGAAGTACAAGAAGAAGAACAACAAAGAACTTCTCAACTGCAATTGATCCTAAGGATAAAGGAAAGGGTGTTCGGTTGAAACTAAGAAGAAAAAGCTAACTTTGGCGTAACTTAGAGAAATTGAAGTTGCTAGGAATGAAGCTGCAGACTAGAAAGGTTCAAGAGAGTTAAATGCTAAAGATAGAGAAGCTCGTGAAGCTCAAGCTCGAGTAGAAGCAAATGAAAAGTTACAAGATGAATTAGATGTCAAGTCACGAACCATTACAATCACCTACTCCGTTAGATATATGTCAAGAAGACCTAATTTAGCTAAAGAAAGGAATGCAATGATGGCGTATTTAAAAAGCAGAGGATATAAAGGATTGCAGAAGCTGAACTATGTTGATATGAAAAGACTATATGATGCTGAGAGAGAAGCTTATAAGAAGGATGTTGCAAGCATCAAAGATTATAAAGATGAAGCTACTTGGACTGAAGCAGAGAGTAAGAAAAGTTTAAAAAGAAAAAGGAAAATTGATGTTACAGATGTTCAGTTTTCAAAGAAAGAAAAAGTTGAATTAAGATCTGAGCCTAAGGATGAACTAAGGAATTATCTTAGAGTGGTAGATTTTGATTATTCAAAAGAAGATGCTGACATGAAGATGAACAGATCACAGATTAGTGCTTTTGAAGTTGTGAAATCTAAAGATGGAGATTATATAATTTTTCATAAAGAAGATGAAAGTTTCAAAGTTTTCAATAGGCTATGGGACTTATTGCATATTATAGATAAAGTAGATCTATTCTATTTATATCGTGTGGTGAAAGTTTACTTTGAACATAATCCATTAAAAGGGATTGGTTTAGTTTTACATGGTGATCTCATAAGCGCACGGGAAGCCAAGAAGAAAGCATCGATGATATTTGGAAGAATCAAGAAAATTGGGAAATTGTTCTTTGGAGATTCTTTGAAGAGTCCGGAGTTCATGTTTTAGAGTGGAAAATGGAACAATGATACACATGTTTGCAGACGTAAGATATCCTCTCACAATCGAGCTCATGAGAAGAATGCTAGAGCATGGAATGGAAGTAGAAGAGGATAATGAAACCGCTCTCATGGTCATCAATTTGTTTATTAAGCGGACTACTATTGCCGAGGATGATCAATAACGGTATGAATTTTATTTGAATAAATACTTTTTGATATATCAAGACTTTTATTCAAAGTATCGCGATCGAACAGACTTTAGTTAAAGTATCGCTTTTGCGAAATAAACCGCTTAAATGAATTTTAGAAGAAACCTTTGCTAAGTAATAAACATTTTGAAACAAAGGTTGAATAAATGGTTTTGAGATGGTAACATCATGAGGTTATCAATCCACCATGGTTATAAAAGGATTGGCTAATCCATGAGCAAACGGCTCGGTAAAGATATCTCAAATCCTTTTAGTTGACAACTTGCTAATAAGTTGTATGGTAATCAACTCACCATATCGCTTAATGTGAAGAGTTGGCTAGCCCACAAGAAAATGGCTTGTGGTAAAGGCAATGGAAAATCCATTATTGGTAATTAGTTCACCATTAGATAAAAGAACTAACTAGTCTAGAAGGGTTGACTTTTGGTAAAGACAAATCAAATCATTGATAGTCGGTGGTTTGCTAAAAATCATATGGTTATCAATGTACCATGGTCTTACACACCAAAACATTGGCTACTCCAAAGTTAATGGCTTTGGTAAAGAGATCTAAATCCATTAAATTTCAATGATTCACCTCTCACAGGAGTTAACACACCGAAGTGATGAGAATAGTATGCAACTTAAAGCGAATTAATGTACAAACCGTCATATGTTCTTGTGTGTTGTGAAAAGATGGAGCTTGTTGGATGATCTTTGAAAAGAATAAAGATACTTTGATAAAGTGCGTAAACTACAATCCAAAGACAAAGACAATCATTTCTTGAAGTCGGAAAAGTGAAAGATTAATCTATAAAGAAACTTGAAGTCAATCAAGTAGAATTCAAGTTAGGGAGGATTGTTGGGATATGAAAGTCTTGAGCAGTTAAAGCATCAAGATTTACAAAATCTTCGCAGAATGGCAAAGAACCGGAGAAAGTCAAAGAGTCAAAGTATCTGCTAAAGACAAAGTCAAAGCATCGCATGAAGGTCAAAGTACTACAAGAGTTAAAGAACCTGTCTATTCGTTTATGGAAAGTCTTGTAATTCTAGAATAGATTACTTGTCGTACAAGGATACATTATTGTAAACCGACTAGGGTTATCCTTGAGCCTATAAAAGGACCCCTAGATTGGTATTAGAGATATGAATTCATAAGTCTTAGAGTTTACGATTACAAGTTGTTTAGAGTTTAGAAAGTTCGATAATCTTAGAGTTGTTAAAGTATCGCATAAGAAGCGATTTAGAGTTATTAATAAAGTTGTTCTTCTTAGATTTATTGAGTAAATTCGCGACTTAATAAAGATTACTCGGTGTTTCATTGTTAATAACTTAGGATTTATCCGAGGTTATTAAACCTTAAACAAGCTAGTTAAGTTAGTTTGGTTAGAGTACATCGATCCAACAATCTTGAAGTAATGGTGTATACAAGATTAGTTGAGGCTCCTCCAACAATGGAAAGTCAACTGGAAAGTCTTATGAGAACTATGACTCAAATGGGAAGTAATATGACTCAAATGGGGGATAGTATCAGGTTGTTGGAACAAAGAATCAACAATGGTGAGGGTCCAAGTCAAAGGGGTATGAATGTTGCGAGTCAAAGTACTGGTCAGACTGGGAATCCAATGCAGTTCACAAGGGTTACCAGAATTGAATTTCCTAATGTGACAACCGGCAATTTAGGGAGTCTATTTTAGGTAACCGCATTACGTTAAATTAAACTGAGATTTGCCTTTATCACTATTTTATAAACCGTGACTTGATTTTATATCGTCGATTGGTTTTTACAGTTTATTTCTTTATTAAATGAGTTATCGTATGCGTTTTAACTATATTTGGTAGGCACTATTCGATTTGGCACTAGAAAAGCCTAAAACACGAGTTATTGTAACTTTTAGACCGTGACTCGAAAATTGACAAATAAATTGTCAAAACTCGTAGAAAAACGTAAGTAACGATGTTGGAAAGTTAAATAAATGTCGTGGGACACTCGGGGGACGATATGCGAGCTCGGGAATGGGTAAACGAGATAGATACGAAAAGTTTCAACCCGAACCCTCTTTTTCTTTCTTTATGGCCGGCGCCCCCTCCAATTTTATTTATTTTGAGGTCCCTAGCTCATGAATATAAATACCACCCTCACACCTCATTCCCACCTTTCATTTCTCTCTCTAAAACACACACACATCACCTCCCTCTCTCTTGTTTTCTCTCTAAAACCCTAAACCACCACTAGTGGCCGCCGCCTTTTCCCGCCACCACCGCCACACGATCGCCCACCACCACCTCCACCACCAAAAGAAAGATCTCTTTCTCCTCTTTCCAACCATATATCATACACTCAATTTAGACTTCATTAACACCTTCAAATTCAAGAATTAAGATTCGTACTTTTAGGGTTTCAAAGGGCCTTTGCAATTGGTGATTAGATAAGGTAAAGGGAACATGTTTTGAGCTTGATTAGGCAATAAAAAGCCACGAATTGATAATTAGGGTTTCGACCTAATTGTTTAATTTGGGGCTTTTGGGTGGAACATGAAATTAAAGCTAATTAGTAACTAAATAAACAAGTAATTAGTGTTTGGTACATGTGTGGTGTAATAATTGATGGGTTTATGCATTTAGGGTTTAGTTGCATATTATTTGGTTGAGGTAGATGATGGGTTTTGTGTTTAGTTAGTGTTTGGAGCTTGAATGATTGGATTTGAGTGTTGAGGATTGGATTTGGTTGTGTTTGGATGGAGTTGGAGAGGCGTACGCACCACCAAGGTCACGTACGTGACCCATGGTTGGTGTACGTGGCCTATGTTGGTCATGGGTTTGAGTCGGGTCGTTTTGGTAGCTTATTGGTTGAGGTAGTTGAGGTTTGGATGAAACGCGTGGAGCCGAAAAGCTTCTAAAGCTTGTTTGGTTCACGAGGTCTTAACCGTGACCGTGTCATGACCATTAGGGTCATAACATTGGTTTCGGGTATGTTTCGTTGATTGATTGGTTGGCGAGATTGTTTTGAGTTGGTTTGGGATTGAATTGCGACGTTATGACTATTAATTATGGACTTGATATATATATTGTTGACTTTGAGCTACGTCGGCGTCACTTTGACTTTTTAGTCAATAGTTGACTCCGACAAAGCCGTAACATGGACTTTAGTGTAATTTGGACAATTGAATGATTAAAAGTCGAGAAGTCATGACTCGTGCTTGTGGACTCGAAACGAATAACGTTATGAAACTAATAATGGGATTTGATGAAATATATATTATATATGAAAATGATAATAAAACTATGAAATGTAAATAATAATGGACTTTTGTACCAAAAATATCAATAACAAGATTTATCTTGTTATTTACTAGTTTTAAATGGGAACTAACGACTAAATAGGAAATGTTTTGCAATAAATGAATAATTAATGTTTCGAGTACACGGTTATCGATAAATGTCAAATGTGGACATTTAATATTAGATAAGTAATCATTTACTTGCGTTATGTGTGCATGGGTTACGGATAACCTAACGTTAATAGTGTTGATCCAAGTAGGTAGCGGACTTATTAGGTTGATGAATCTAATAAGGGCCCGCTAGGTACGTTGGGTAACCCTATTAATGGGTGACTTATCCTTATGACTATTTAGGATACGATTGACTTATGGGATAATAAGCGACATGAATAAATGAATGAGTTTATCGAGTTGACGAATTCGATAAGGTCTACTATTTATTCCGAAACTTATTGAACTATGGAGCTTATCGTTTAGAGGTCTCATTGTGTCGCATTGAGTTATATATTGGTTGTATGAGTGCATTCATGGCATCATATTGAGTCGATACACCCACATGAGGATACCAAACACTAGGATTAATGGTGAAACGAGACGTTTTTGGAAATAAAGGAATGGAATATATTGGGGTAGATAACGTTGATTTTGAGGAATATGTGTATTAAAGTTGGTCTACATTAATAGGTTGTGCCGAGTCGATAGTTGCTGTGCTATGATATTGTTATCTTCTGCTAGTGTTTATTTGTGTGCTGATTGCTCGAGGTGAGTTTCATAGCCCCACTTTTATCTATGTTTTAACTACGTTTTGAATTACTTTGGGGTGAGAATCATGCTGCTATTTTTGGACCGTGAAAACTATTTTGGATTTGCTTATATGCTTGACTGTTTTGATAGATGTGGGGTAGTTGTTGCCTTAGTTTAGGTTAGCCGTGCCCAACTAAGAATAGACTTCTACATCGACCTAGTCCGGGGTTGGCAATTGTTCTAGATTTTGCCACGACAGTGCTGGACTAGAGTCGCGAGCTCGAGTTGTCCCTGGATGCGGGACGTGTGTTATTACATGTGATCCGGCATGGATCGGTGTGAAAACGGTGTTTATTTATCTTAGGTCTTGCATAGCAAATCAACCCTTATTGGTCCACTATGATTTTGTTGAACTTACACCTATGAACTCACCAGCGTTAGCTGACCTTTTAGCATGATTTCTAAGGTAATTGAACGATGTTTCGAATGTGTAGATTGTGGAAGCTTGGCAAGAAGGCGGGTTTTAAGGATCATTTCTGACTCTGATAAACTATGGGGACCTATTTTATTAAACTATGTTTGGGCCTAATATTTATACTTTGGATTAAATGTTTTGAATATCTAAATTTGGGATTGGTTTTGAATGGTTAAATGGTTATGTTTTATTATACTTGTGTGCGATACCAATCCAATAGTAACGCCCCGAAAACTTGATTAAGTCTTCCATTGCATCGAGATTTGGGGTGTTCTGATTAATATCGAGCTCAAGGTTATAGAGAACTAGGTATTTTATAAACCCTAAACTATAACCGCTTTTAAGAAAAATTGATCCTCGACGACGCCCGCTGCTTGTCGAAGCTTCTTATTTGATTATGGTATGAGCTGTGATTTGAATTATGAGATGATTTGTTAAGGGATATTGTGAAGGCGATTATGGAAACGTTATTATTTTGGGAGATGACTATTGGTTTTGGAAATAAGATATGATTATTGATTTCGAAAATGAGATAAGATTATAGGTTTTGGGAAAATGAGATGTGATTATCGAGATATTGCGGAATTTGATTTGAGTAAAGGATATGTTATGATTTTGGAAGTTTTGAACTCGATTGATTTGATATGGGATTATGTGATGAAATTGAACTTATGTGTTTTATTAAAGGCATGTTTTGAGTAATGCGGTACCTCTACTTTTAAAGCTTTTATTATGTGATATGTGTTTTGGTTAAGTTGATGCGCTTATTAAAAATAGTTGTTTCAAACACTTATACCTACCCTATGCCATTGTCACGGACTATGCCTTCACTAGATTTTGATGTGTCGAGGAGGTCCCTTGTTGCTAGTTCGCCAACATCGACTCTGACGGTTCTTGCAGGTGATCCTTATGAGATTGCCCATCACTCTAGTTCATCATCGACGCCCCTAGCTCGTCTAGGCGACTTACTTTACACCGGGTTTTAGCGAGAGCCTGAGACTCTAGGCTTGCTTATAGCACCGCCCGCATGTCCGTGAGACCACCATCGTCACCTATCCGCTTAGCGACCCACTCTCTACATCATCACCACCAGCATCACCATGTCATAGGAGGCCTAGATCTCCTAGTGTACCATCCCGAGATTTTCCTGCACAGACTCAGACTCATGGACTCTCCCCCTATGGATGAGGTTGAGGAGGAGCATGAGGAGGAGGAGGTTGAGGAGCAGTATGTTGATGAGGATGAGGATCCTCGGGAGCAGGATGGTAAGGATATCCCAGAAGGGGGTATCCCTCCAGTGCAGAGTCCTGCACATTCTCCTGGACCAGGTTCTCCTTTGCCTGAGCCTGAGTCCCTTGGACAGCCTTTTGGTTTTGATTCACCACCACATTCACCTGAGATAGGTAGCCCGTTAGGATATGAGATACCATCGGAGGTTGCTTCTGAGCCAGAGGAGTATGGCGAGACGGGTCAAATCTGGAGGAGGATTATATCCCAGAATATTAGTCTCAGTAGGTTGTCAGATCGATTAGATGGAGTGACGAGGGCTGGTGTAGAGGATTTGAGGATAGATTTGACTAAGGTAGAGAAGAAGTCGATGGCCTTGAGAGAAGGTCTGTCGGGACTCTATGAGCGGGTTGGGTGCGCCATACATGAGTGCTGACGGCCTTGGAGGCCGACCAGCGCTTGATGAAGGTCGACAGTTTGGAGAAGGAGGTCGTGAGTCTTAGGAAAGATTGCGACTCTCAATGTTTGGGGATTTTATCACTATGGAGAGTGATGGATGATGTTTGGAGATCATTTAGGAGTGCTCGTAGACGTGGCTAGATAGTACTAGATTCATGGTTTTGTACCGTCTTGGAAACTAAGTAGTACTTGGTTCGAGATGTAGGATTATCCTAGTTGTTTGCTATTATCGTTGTTAGGATCGTTTTTGATTTCTTCGTATCCTTCCATGTATTTCCACTATTGAAAACTTATGAGTTATGGTTATGAGTACGTGCATCCTTAGTTATGATGCGGTGTTGATTGTTTCGCTTTAGTATAGCGTTATTCCTTTTGGCCTTGATCATGTATTTAGGCGTTATTGGTTGACCCTTGGAACCCAACTCTATTTTAGAGCGTAAATTGTGAACTTATGAAACTGCTCTTCTTGCCTCCAGAATGGTGGCAACAAGACGAAACTTGCTTAGGAACAACCGAGTAGCTCCTGCCGTTGTTGCCCCCAGTCGTCATGATCGTCGTCCGGCCCGATCGTACCACATGTTGAGAATCCGAACGTTGATAACCCGGTGTAGAGAACCGAATGTGAATGACCGTCTCGAGAATGGTCTGTACCACAAAACCCTCCACTCGTGAACCCATCCCACATTGACCGACTAGTGTCGCATGATGTAATGTTGAATTGTTTGGTGAGGCTAACCTTTCTAACACTTCTAGTGGAACCGACGGTCTTGAATCGGACTCGAGGTTGTACCTATAAGGAGTTCGATTCTGTGGTCCCATTGATTTTGGAGGAACCGGGGAGTAGTTTACTTAACTAGATGGTTGGAGAAAAGCGAATTTGTGTTTCTTTGTAAGTAAGCGTGATGAGGATTGTAAGGTCAGTATGCAACCTTCACCTTGAAGGACGAGGCGTTGACCGGTGGAACAATTACCACAGATCGGTGGGGATTAATGTAGCTTATGGTATGACTTGGACTCAATTTAAGGCTCTCTGATTAAGACTTTCGCCCTAGGAATGAAGTTAAGAAGTTAGAGTGAGTTCGGAACCACAAAGTTAAGAATACCGATATGGCGACTTATACTGCGTTTCCAAGAGTTATCCTTGCTTTGCCTCGAGATGGTTCATACCAAGAACTTAAGATTGAAAGGTATCTTGATGGATTACCTTTGGCTACTCGAAATGATGTCATCACGCCAAACCGATCAATTTGCAAGAGGCGATTCTTTGTGGCTCGAGTTTGATGGACTCATATGTGCTAAAAGTAGGAAGCAAGAGTAAGAGTGACAGGAGTGATAAGAGGAAGAGGAACAAAGTTGTTAAAGGAAATGGCAACAAACGGCAAGAGTCAGCCAGGGTGTTCGCCATAGGAAATGGAGGTAGGAATGAATATGAAGGTAGTAAACCCGTGTGTGGTCGTTGTAACCGACACCACCATGGACCGTGCCGAATGCGTGTTGGAAGTGCTCTAAGGTGGGACATATGGCCAAAGATCGTAGGTCCCGACCACTTGCTGCACTCAAGCCGCATGAGGATCGGATGGAAGGCCACTGTCACTGTTTTGGATGTGGAAAGAAGGACACTTAAAGAATGAGTGCCGAGAGCCGTGGATGAGAGGAAATCCGGTAATGTAGGAGGAATTGCTAACCGAGGTATAGGAGGTAATGGCTTAAACCCCGTGAAGCGTGAGGTGTGGGAAACCAGGAAACCATGGTGCTAGGAATCACAGAGAGACATGGGAGCAGTAGCGTGTTTACGCTATTGGGAAGGAAGGCGGTGAGGACCATAATGTAGTTACGTGCGTTCCTTCTCAATAATCGCTATGCTTCCATTACGTTTGATCTTGGTGCGGATATGAGTTTCAGTATCCACCAATTTTATGCCATTGCTAGGAATATCCCAAACACCTCTAGGGTTTAGTTACGATGTGGAATTAGCGAATGGGAATAGAGAGAAGATAGACACCGTAGTTCGAGATTGCACCTTAAGTTTCCTAAACCGCCTGCTTAGTATAGATCTCGTTGCCGTTACCTTAGGAAGTTTCGGCGTCATTATCGTAATGGATTGGTTATCGAAGAACGGTGCACACATCATTTGTGATGAGAAGATTGTGCGTTTACCGTATGGCGGAAAAGTTCGAGCATACAAGGAGATCGGAGCGATCGTGGAAGTCCTTCCGGTTGATAAGGTTTTAAATGTACCTTTTGAGGGTCATTTAAGCCCTTATTTGATCACTTTGTATCCGTTATTATTTAATATCGTTCCTTTTACTTTTAGGTCTCTTGAAGGCAAATTGTCGGAATGACACTTATTTGGACGAAAAGGCGCGGATATATGAAGAAAATGGCCAAAGTCAAGAATCGAGACACTCAAGCTCCCGAAACACAAGGGGACGGCGCCATCGCTTAATCTATGACGCCGTCGCATCACTTTTGCGACTCAAGAGCCAAATTGCTTATTTACAAGTGGCGATGTCGGGCTTTAAAAGAGTAGGTCGTCGCAACTCGCACGGCCTAGATTTGATCCGCACAAGGCCGAGATCGAAGGGACGGCGTCACAAGCAAAGGGTGATGCCGTCGCAAGACTAACGTGGCCAAGACGAAACCCTAATAGCGGTGACCGACGGCGTCACAAATCAAAAGTGACGCCGTCGTGAATGTAATCTTATATATAGAATCCGAATTTTTAGTTTTCGGTGTGTAGTCTTTTGGAGTAAAAACCTAAACCGAACCAAGGTTTTTTGTACAAGATTTTAGGGTTCCAAACCCTATCTTACATCAAGATAAGTGTTTTACTTCATTAATTTAATTATGTCTTCAATTACTTGTGTGTATGCTTGCATGTTCCCCATGTTCGGCTAATTTACTTGTGTGTTTGCTTAGGGAATATGAAACTTAATTATTGAATATTGATTGGTTGTCTCTTATCTTAATTGTTAATGATCTAGTAATGTGATAGGTCATCCGTTGTGTAGTTAATGCTTGATTAATCTTTGTGAACCTTAGTATATAACACCTAGAGTTGTTGTAGGCTAAACCATCCGAAGAGTACCTTAGAGTTAAAGTTTATAAATCCTAGAGACTTTGTAGGCGATAACCTTTGGTAGTTTCAAAGAGTTAGGGATAAACGCATACCCTACGACCTTAGACACACAACGCGATTAAGAATAAGGACGTGACAATTCAACCATCAATAGGAGATAATTAAGGAGTAATAAAACCTAAGTAAACACATCTTTAAACCATCATACGAGCACACAATAATTAGACATAGACTACCCTCACCACTAGATTAGATAATTAGATAAGTAGAGTAATCGGTAGAAATACCAACCCCCAAATCTAAACCCCGAGATTCGTACCTTTCCATTTCCTAAAAAACATAAAAAGATAAAAAATAATCTTCCTCAACCCCAACCTTAGCGTAGTAACTTCTCACTAGCATTCCTATTCCCAGAGAACGATATCAATTCACGTGGCTTACCCTAATACTACACTACAACGATTAGGTTCACCGCCTAGGGTGTTGAAAACTTGCTCGACGAAAGGAAGTTCCTTTGACCCGAACGACGCGCGTGGCGTTATCAAGTTTTTGACGCTGCCGGGAATAGAATAGCTAGTTAGAGTCCACCTCGCTTAGGTTTCTTTGCTTGATTCCTATCAAGTAAATTTTTCCCATTTTTAGCTTCCTCGTAGTCTATCCCCCTTCTTCGTGACCTTTGTTCGTAACCCCATCACTTTTCATCATGGAAGGTGATAACCAACCACCAAACAACACTTTACCACCAAAAAAATACCCACCGCTTGATCCAGCCTTTGCCAACCAACTTCGAGCTCATATTGTTAGTGAAATTGGAGAGCTTAGGAAGCTAAATTGGATAATTGAAAATACGCTTGAGGAAGCCCTTAAGGAATCTACTAACCCTGTAGATAGTGATTCAACCTTAAGTGATTCGGATGATGACTTAGAAGATGGAGATTATAGGGTGTTAGAAATTATGGAGGATTATAAGGAGGAGGAAGAACTTAGGAAGTATTTCGACTCATACCCTAATGGGAAGGAAAACGCCTATCACTATAACGTGGTTAACTTCCTGAGACCACCCTTCGAGCCTCGCATAAGAAGGGGCAACCCTAAAAACATCAAGATACCGTGTATGATTGGATACTTATATAGGGATCACACCTACATTGACTATAAGGCTCCCATGAATATAATGTCTAGGCTCTATTACAATTGGATCATGAGCAAAAAGCTAGAACCTATGAGGACCCCTTCGCGCCTAAGAAAGCAAGTAACTATGTTGGGAGGTTAAAGGATTACATGTCTTCGTAGGTAACTTCACATATAGGTGTGATTTCATGATCTTGGAAGCTGATAAGGGCATCATTGATGGATTTTAGGGGACGTGATACTTGGGAGACCATTTATAGAGGAGTCCAAGATGGTTTATGATCGAGAGAAAGGAATAATCGAGTTCTCAAATGGAGCCGAGAGTGTTAAATATATAATGCCCCACAAAAATAAGAAATTTGAGGGTATTGATGATTTAGATGTGGACAACATTCCGGCATTTGAAGTAGACTGGAAGAATAAGGTTTACTACACTGCTTGTCTTGAGTTAGGCCCTGAATACATTCGTGATGAGAGAAGGGTTAAGGAGATCGAATGGGCCTCTAAGATTAGGACAACATAAGGGCACGACTACGAGTCTAGCTACAAGACTCATAAATAAAGAAAAGCGCTTAGTGGAGGCAACCCATGCTTAATTGTTTGCTTGTTTGTGTCACATATCTTTTATTGATTGCTTATTCTCATGTTTAAATTTGTAAAATGCTTTATTTTGTTTTAACCTCGTCTTAATTACATATAAAGGTATTTTACATAAAGGATAAGTGTAGGGAGGATTACACACGTTTTCAAAAGCGTAAACATGAGAATTTCAATTAATTAAAAGATATACATGTGTGTTTGTTCGAGTCAAATGCTTGTATCGAGTCATAATGGATGTTTTGCGAAATTTTTTCCGATTTTAAAGATGTAAATTTTCCGAATTTTTCCAAAATCGCACCGGTTTTGTCGAGGATAACTGACGGCGTCGGATAACTCGACGACGTCAGATCGCAACCGACGCTGGGAAGGAGCAAAACAATCGATTACTTTTTCTCGCTTTTCGAGCTACTTATAATTTTTGGAATTTTCGGTCTTAATTTTTCGAAGTGCAGAAACATCCATTCCACAAGCATTATATCCTAGTTTAGTAGAGTCTTATATATATTATTACCGCCGATTTTACGCGAAGGTTTCGTTCGTTTTCTTCAAGTGTGCAAGTTTTATTTATCAAGAAGAAGATACATAAGATTTGAAGGAGCTTTTCACGCATACATTCTTCTTGGAAAGGATTTAACCACTACTTCACACACGGATCCTACCGAGCTAATCAGGGGAGTATTAGTTTCTTTCGTTTGTAATTACCTTCTATTATCATAACTTTGATACTTTCGGGGAACATTGGGGACAATGTTCAGTTTAAGTGTAGGGAGGGAAAATAAAATGGGAACTTTGAAACTATGCTTATCCTTGATCATTTGCTTTGTCCAATTGCATTTGTGTAATAAACCATGAGAAAATGTCAGTTAGGGTAATTTTGGCACCAAATTTAAAATTTTTCATGACATATAGGAGTGGGCCATTAGTCTTAATAAAGCGTCTCACGGATAGGAAATTATATGACTAGCACAAAACCCTTTACCACTTAAATTCCACCCATAATGTGAGGATCGCCTTAGATTAGTAGGAATTAAAGCATTCATCTTTGATGCTTAGTGTGTGAACCGGTAGTATAATAGATTCTAGAACTTGTTTTGTGATGCATCCCGAGATCGCTAGTAAGACTACACTTGTGTAGTTAGGAATAACTAAATGATAAGAGGCATTAGGATAACCCTTGTTTGATACCGTAATATAATTACTTCTTCCACATCGGTTGAGTAATTCCCCACACCTTTGCGTTGTACTCATCTTTAGTACACGATACCATTAGTTAACCCCTCGAGCCTATCCTTTTCGCGGTTCTCGTGATGTTTGGTTTCCGAATATCAATGAAGAGCATTGTTTACACCCCACCCCAAATGTACACCCAAATCGCCTTAGCCTACCTTGTATGCACTCACTTTTAGTGTATTATTGTTATCACCCTAAAAACCCTTAGTTCAATTATCTAGTTACTTGCATAAGTTGCTAAGTTGTGTCATATCCTTTGTATACAGTTTTGGGACGATTGGGACTCATGGGAAAAGTTAAAGTTTATGAAATGACGGGAAGGGAACGTTAAATTCAAATTCCCTTTATTTGCGTAATAATGTACTCCAAGTGTTTTGATCTTTTCAATTCGGGTCAAATTAGTGTTAGATTAATAAAAACTCAAGTGCAGGGATGTGCCTATAAATCCCTATCATTTTGATGTTACCGTAGAGGATGGTAGAGTAAAAGTGTATGAAAAAAAAAAAAAAAAAGAAAAGAAAAATAGAGTGTTGAAAAAAAAACAAAACAAACGGGCTACCATCCTACATCTATCTTTAAATTTATGTTTGTTTGTTTGATTAACTAAAGTCTAGAGTGTCGAGTCTTGGCTTAGCAACGCCATTCTTCGCATGCTTGTAACATAAAGATTTTTGACTTGCCACCACTAAATGGCCTATCCCACCAAACCCTTTGTTTCCTACTAGTAAGCCTAACATTACAACCCTTTAAAAGACCTCTTTGATAGTCTTTCCTAGGTGCTTACGCCAAAGCGATGGAGGTTTGATCTAGTCTCAAGCCAATGGTAATCTATTTACTAGGACCGGTTAATGAGTGTTTACCTTCCATTTCCAACTTGTTATATTTCATATACACGAGAGATGCGAGTATCCAAACACCCCATGTGAGGTGCTAGTATGTAATTCCGTGCTTGTTATGACTTTCTTGGGCTTATATGTGTTGTGGATTGTTCTAAACCAATGCTTCATAATCCATAACTTATAAATTAATTGGCTAAAGCACATTTGCTTGAGGACAAGCAAATACCAAGTGTAGGGATATTTGATAAGGTTTTAAAATGTACCTTTTGAGGGTAATTTAAGCCCTTATTTGATCACTTTTGTATCCGTTATTACTTAATATCGCTCCTTTTACTTTTAGGTCTCTTGAAGGCAAATTGTTGGAATGACACTTATTTGGACGAAAAGGCGCGGATATATGAAGAAAATGGCCAAAGTCAAGAATCGAGACACTCAAGTCTTTGAAACACAAGGGGACGGCGTCATCTGCTTAAGCATGACGCCGTCGCATCACTTTTGTGATGGCTCGAGCCAAATTGCTTATTTACAAGTGAGGTGTCGGGGCTTTAAAGAGTAGGTCGTCGCAACTCGGACGGCCTAGATTTGATCGAGCACGTCGAGATCGAAGGGATCGATGCGTGCCAAGCGGTCAAGTCAAAACAGACTTAAACCGCTCGGACACAAATACAATGAAGTCCGGAGAATACAGGGATTCCGGGTCGTTATGTCCCAAGGAGACTCAATGGTGTGTTAAACACATGATCAAACTATAGAATGATCACTAATGATAGCGATCGTAAAAGATTTGGATATGAATATTACACTACTGAAAAAGTTAATAAATAAAAGCGAGTTAAATGCAAATTAAGAAAATTAAAAAGATAAAAAATATTAAATAAACGCTATCACTATATTTAAAGTGATGAACGTTTAAAACCTAAAACGAAAAACTTACGTTTAAATAAAAATAACGTAAACGTACAAAATAAAAAGTGAAACTTACACAAGATAAATCCTAAAAATATGAAAAACACATTTTTACAAACCTAATGATATGAGAAAATTATTAGAAAAGAAGAATTATTTTTAAAACTATTTATGTAATTATTATTAATTAAAACTATTTTAAACTATTTAATAATACTCTAAAATAAAAGAAAATACAAAATAAGACTAGAAAAATAAAATTACGACTTAGAAAAATCTAAAATATGATAAAACTAATTTTAAAAAGAAAATATATTTTTTAGACTTTTTATATATTTATTACTAATTTAAAACTATTTAAAACTAATAAAAATGCTAGAAAATACAAATTTAACTAAGAAAAATATGGAAAAATACTTTTTTGGCTTTTTATATTTATCTAAACTTAAGAAAAATGAAAACTTATTTTTTTTTGAAGCTTTTTCTAATTTTTTGTATTAAATGCTATTTAAAAAGTGCTAAAAACCAATAAAAATTAAGAAAAATAGTAAAACAGGTGAGAAAAATCTGAAAATTTCAGGGAAACTTTAAAATAATATTAGGAAGCTGGGAAAATTAGAAAAACAGGGGCTTGTTTGGAGGATTAAGCAAATGCTATGGAAAGTGCTTAAAATAAGCACTTTGATAAGCTAAAAGCTACCAAATGGAGACCACATCAAATGTAAGCTACACTAAGCTAAAAGAACGACATGCAACAAGATTTACCAAGCTAGAACCTCTGATTACAAGCTCAAAAGATTTGGGTATATGGGATTATGAGCTAAAAACAGTGAATAGGGTGCCTAGTTTGAGCTTAAAAACAAGCACCTAAATAAGCTGTAAACAGAAAACAAATTATTGGAACTAACACTAGACCTAGGTGAGAGTTTATAAACCAAGTTACAGACCTAGTTGAGCTAGAATGAAACCATGGGGTTTTAGAAAACTGCACACAACATCAGTTCTTCACATTACGATGTGTACAATGTGTGGTTTTTAATGATTTTGAAGCAATTTTTAACTAACCTAAAGCTAAACTAAATAGAAATAAGCTAAACCAATGTCTAGGGGGGGATGTGGAGATGTTATAAAAGCAATTTAGAAAGGTTTTAGACCAACAATAAGCAGTTAAAATGGTGTTCAAACAGCCACTGTTGCTGCTGTTTGGAACAGCAGAACAGAACAGATACTACCCTTTTTTTTTTTGCTTTCAAAACTCAACCAACTTGTATATAAGCTAACTCTACTTTAAAACTTATCTAGACCTTAACCCACTTTGACTTTGAGAGTCAAAGTGGGTAGAAAGCTATTTTTAGACCCAAGAAAAGCTTAAACCAAACACCCCTTAAAACTTTTATTGTGAACTAAAAACTGAACTTAAGCCTTAACTAGCTAACATAGATGATCAAACTGAGCTTAAGTGTACCAAATTCAGCTAAACAAACACATTCAAACTAATGGTGACCACTAATACACATACAAGTAAAAAGCGCAAAATGACTTAAAATTGTAGAAACCGACAAACTTACTTACATTTGTCCGTGATTATGCAGACCAAAACCAATCCAAATACTACACTACATGAGCCTATTCCAACCCATTTCAGTCACTGCAACAACCATTTTCCTTTTCAATTCCAATATGAGCTTTATGTTGACTTTGGTTGACTGTTTTACAAAATTACTTAAAAATGAATCACAAGCTTATCAAAGACTATGATAAGCTTAACTAGACTTGTTTGAGCTTTCAAAGAAGCTAATAGAAGCTTGTAACTAGGAGAATGAAACCAAGTTTTCAACAAGAATTAAGAAAACCAAAACTTGTAAAACTTGAATTGAAAACCAAAAGCACACTTACAAAGATGTTTTTAACTTGATGATGATACATAAGCGAACTACAAATTTTATTTAAGCTAATACATTTTAAAGAAAAATTGACATTTAAAAGAAAAATTGAAAAACTAGCTACTTCCTTTCTTTCTTGCTTCACTCCTCCTTTTTATATCAAAGCCTGCTTCTCTCCTCTCTCTTGAGATAATCCCACCATCTTTCTGACCCATTGGATGACTTTTGTGACATTTTGCCAAATTGTCAATTTTGGCGGGAATTGGTTTTAACAGTTGTTGGGATTGAGTGTTAAGAGTTTTGGATCATTTAATGAATTTTGGAGTTGTGATGAGGTGGGGGGACAAGGATGTTGAAAGAGTGAGGAGGGGGGATGGTATAGCAGAGAAGCAGGTGAGAGTTAAGTGGGGAAGGAGGACTTTGGCGGGTTTGTGTTTTATTTGACCAATGGGTAAACGGGTTTGACTCGGGTCATGGGTTGGTTTTATTAATAAACCGGGTAGGATAGAAGTTGGGCCAGGGTTTATTTTGGGCTAAGGGTAGTAACAAAGGTCCACTTGGTTTTGGCTTAATAACAAATAAGGACCATAAGTGCAATTCTTTGAAACCAAGGGACCAAACCTCAGAAATCGAAACTCTAGGGACCAAACATGCACTTTTCTGAATTTATGATCCAAGGGTTTGTTTTGACACTTTTGAAATTCCCAAGGACTAAATTTGACCAATTTTGGATTTTCAGGACTAAATTGTAATTTTCTCAAAACTTTTAGATTTTCCACCAAAGGACTAAATATGACAATTTATGATTTTAAAAGACCTTTGGTGACTTTTCTTTTGAAATTTTGGCTCGGGGACTATTTTTGATAATTTTATAAACTTGGGGACTAAAGCGCAATTTTGCAAATTTGATATGTTTTTCATCCGATTTTGATAATTTTGCATTTGAAACACATAAAACAACGATTTGTGATATTTTATCATTTTGAAGCATTTTGAGTGTTTTCGATGATTTTGCGATTTATCTTGTACAAAATGATGAGTATTTAGACACTCATCAATCCCCATATCGAGATATTGCTAGTCCCTAGCAATGATTTGAGAAAACATAATGGATTTTAAACTCTTTACCAAAAGCCATTACTCGGAGTAGCCAAATGTTTCGTTCAAGTAAGAACCATGGTACATCGATAACCATGTGATTTTGAGCAAACCACCAAACTTTCAACGGATTTGATTTGTCTTTACCGTAAGCCGTACCTTCCGGACTAGCCAACTCTTAGATAAATTATCAACATTATCTTTGGTGAGTCGATTACCAATTATGGTTTTTCCATCGCTTTACCACAAGCCATAACCTTGCGGGCTAGCCAACTCATTATCTTTTCGAGGATGATGGGAGTCAAGAACCATACAATTTTGGGCAAACCGCAAGCCATATAAACGGATTTGAGAAATCTTTACCAAGAGCCGTTTGCTCTGGATTAGCTAATCCTTTAGTCTTACTGACATGGCGGATCGATAACCAAGATGAGTAAGTGTAAAACACTTACTCCAAAAAAATTTTGGCCAAAAACGGGAATTGGTATAATTATATGCTAAAATTCGTGAGAATTCCCCACACTTAGAAATGAATATTGCCTCAATATTCAAAGTACTGCGGTTATCTTGAAACAAAAAACGAAAAGGGAAATATTACGGCCATTATTTAGAAAGATTTTTTTTTTTTTTTTTTTTTTTTTATATATATATGTATATATATAACATGTGGGCATCACCCCCACACTTAGGTGGTAGAAAGGGGTAAGAAGATGAATTATGGGTGAAAACCCATATGGTGTGTGCTCTTGTTTTTGATTACCGAGTCGCTAGCTTGACTCGACCCGAATTCATTTGTTCATGGGGAAGTAAGTGGAAAATACAATCTCCATCGGACTTTCATTCAAGATGTTTGGATAAACATATGAAACACGTGAAAGTTCCACACCGACGAGATATAGAGAGGCAGCATGCACCGGCTCACGGATGGTACATGAAAATGCCGGGTCAAGATAGTGTCCTCACTCCCGAAGGAGTGAAGAAGAGAAGAAGTCACCAAGTAGGTGAAGAAAAGAAAGAAGATCATGATAACAATCATAAATAGATCTTCTTCCTCGGGATTAAGTGCGATTGCACTTATTTGGATTTTCTTGGTAGAGCTCTTTGGTTTGGAAGGCATCTCGGTGGGGAGGGTGGGAAGATTTGTCATAACTATGCAAATTGAGATTCTCTCCCCCCGATCATGATCTTTGCCATCCAAGCAATCATATTCCAGCGGAGATATGATATGAGAGAGTTCACCGGAGAACTCCTCATGAAGAGAATCAATCACATGACGTGAATTTGTGAACTCTTGTTCCATTGTGGGCTCATCACTATCCTCAATCTGAGCATCAAAGAGTGGATTCTCGAGAATTGAAGTGAATTCGAGTTGAATTCAAATAGAGGATTAGTGAAAGTAGCTTTGAATGTTTCGAACAACGTGATCAACATTCTCTAATGGACCGTTGGGATAAGAAGTGAGTGAACGATCATTATCAATGAGACTTTCGCCTCCCCGATCGGCTTCAAATCAAAGAGTGGATTGATGCGAGTGAGTTCACGGAGAACTCCTCAAGAAGGGATCAAGATCGTTGTGGAAGTGATGCCTCAACGTACTCGATGTCTCCATAGGAAGCACAATCGTCGCTAAGATCGGAGAAAGTTTCAAAATGATCTTGAGAACACTCAAGAGGGAAAGGGATATCACAGATGATCGAATTCCTGTGACTCTCTCGGGATTGGGATAAGGTCCTCAACACTAGACGATTCCATTTACGGAATAGTGCTAAGCTCATCCCCATGTTTAGAGAGTGAGTGGAATATCGTGTGTGATAACAACAGATCGAGGAGATTAGATGGACTAGCATACATATGTTTAATGCTTAACATTTGTTCTTACGCTAGTAATTCCATCATAGTCTTTTCTCCCGATGGATCATGGAAGGAGTCTCAACCGATGAACTTGATGAACTGTTATAAAATTGTAGGATATCAAGGATATCTTCATCATCATCGTCATCGAGAATGAAACGGAATCGAGAGCTAGATTTGGCGGCTTTTTCTTTTGCAATTGATTCCCTAATGCATTTTTCAAACGCAATCTGGGAATCTAATTTAGCAACCCGCTTCTTCGCTAACAAAACTTCCATGGATTTTCATTTGGATTATGGGATGACATAGCCGACTCCTCCTTAAGTTCTTTTAATAACCCGCAGTCTTGAGAGAAGATCCATCGTAGTTTCAAGAGGAGTCGCTTGAATCATTTGGTCTTGTGGAGTTTGGTCATTATCACGAAGATTCGTAATTGTTACAAGGAATTGGGTTCCCTGCTTGACAACCGAGCTAAAGTGAGGACCTCCACAATACTCACAACAAGAAAGCGATGCGGCCGTGAGTGGTATGTGTTGTAGTCATAATTGTTATCGTGAACCGCTCATAGACAAGCGTGTTTCCGATTGACAATCGAATCGGAGTGTGAACCACCACAGACTCACAACAAGAATGCGCCGAGTATCACAAAGGTGGCGGTGATGGAATAAATCACCGTGTTATGGTAGGAATAGGGATCCCGGTTATGATGCACCCGTTTCCCGATTCCACCACACTACAACCGGGGCAATTGCCACCATTATAAGGACCACCACACCATTGACAACCAAGATGGTGAGGATAAGACATAGAAAGAATCAAAGGTTATCGGAGGGTAAGAAATGAAGAATCAAAAGGTGAGAGGGTAAAGAGGAATATTTTGGTGTTTTGAAAACATTCGATAAAACAAAGACCGAAAATATTTTGGCGTTTTAACACTTTCGGAAAAGTGTTAATGAACTTTTGGAGATTTTGAAAACTTTACAAAAACTTTTACAAAAGATGGGGTATGCACAAGAATGGGTCTGAAAAAGGCTAAACACACGCTAAAGCCTCCCCGGCAGCGGCGCCAAAATTTTGATCTGTGCCAAACAGTCAAGTCAAAACAGACTTAAACTGCTCAGACACAAATACAATGAAGTCCGGGAGAATACAGGGGATTCCCGGGTCGTTATGTCCCAAGGAGACTCAATGGTGTGTTAAACACATGATCAGACTATAGAATGATCACTAATGATAGCGATCAGAAAAGATTTGGATATGAATATTACACTACTGAAAAAGTTAATAAATAAAAGCGACTTAAATGCAAATTAAGAAAATTAAAAAGATAAAAAATATTAAATAAACGCTATCACTATATTTAAAGTGATGAACGTTTAAAACCTAAAACGAAAACTTACGTTTAAATAAAAATAACGTAAGCGCACAAAATAAAAAGTGAAACTTACACAAGATAAATCCTAAAAATATGAAAACACATTTTTACAAACCTAATGATATGAGAAAATTATTAGAAAAGAAGAATTATTTTTAAAACTATTTATGTAATTATTATTAATTAAAAACTATTTTAAACTATTTAATAATACTCTAAAATAAAAGAAAATACAAAATAAGACTAGAAAAATAAAATTACGACTTAGAAAAATCTAAAATATGATAAAACTAATTTTAAAAAAGAAAATATATTTTTTAGACTTTTTATATATTTATTACTAATTTAAAACTATTTAAAACTAATAAAAATGCTAGAAAATACAAATTTAACTAAGAAAAATATGGAAAAATACTTTTTGGCTTTTTATATTTATCTAAACTTAAGAAAATGAAAACTTATTTTTTTTGAAGCTTTTCTAATTTTTGTATTAAATGCTATTTAAAAGTGCTAAAACCAATAAAAATTAAGAAAAATAGTAAAACAGGTGAGAAAAATCTGAAAATTTCAGGGAAACTTTAAAATAATATTAGGAAGCTGGGAAAATTAGAAAAACAGGGGCTTGTTTGGAGGATTAAGCAAATGCTATGGAAAGTGCTTAAAAATAAGCACTTTGATAAGCTAAAAGCTACCAAATGGAGACCACACTGAAACAGAAGCTACACTAAGCTAAAAGAACTGACATGCAACAAGATTTACCAAGCTAGAACCTCTGATTACAAGCTCAAAAGATTTGGGTATATGGGATTATGAGCTAAAAACAGTGAATAGGGTGCCTAGTTTGAGCTTAAAACAAGCACCTAAATAAGCTGTAAACAGAAAACAAATTATTGGAACTAACACTAGACCTAGGTGAGAGTTTATAAACCAAGTTACAGACCTAGTTGAGCTAGAATGAAACACATGCAGTTTTAGAAAACCTGCAGACAAACACATGCAGTCTTTATTAAGATGTGTACAAGTGCTGGTTTTTGATGATTTTGAAGCAATTTTAACTAACCTAAAGCTAAACTAAATAGAAATAAGCTAAACCAATGTCTAGGGGGATGTGGAGATGTTATAAAAGCAATTTAGAAAGGTTTTAGACCAACAATAAGCGATTAAAATGGTGTTCAAACAATTTCTGTCATTGTTTGGAAGCAAGTAATGCAACAGATACTACCCTTTTTTTTTTTGCTTTCAAAACTCAACCAACTTGTATATAAGCTAACTCTACTTTAAAACTTATCTAGACCTTAACCCACTTTGACTTTGAGAGTCAAAGTGGGTAGAAAGTTATTTTAGACCCAAGAAAAGCTTAAACCAAACACCCCTTAAAACTTTTATTGTGAACTAAAAACTGAACTTAAGCCTTAACTAGCTAACATAGATGATCAAACTGAGCTTAAGTGTACCAAATTCAGCTAAACAAACACATTCAAACTAATGGTGACCACTAATACACATACAAGTAAAAACTGCAAAATGACTTAAAAATTGTAGAAACTGACAAACTTACTTACATTTGTCCAGATTATGCAGGACCAAAACCAATCCAAATACTACACTACATGAGCCTATTCCAACCCATTTCAGTCACTGCAACAACCATTTTCCTTTTCAATTCCAATATGAGCTTTATGTTGACTTTGGTTGACTGTTTTACAAAATTACTTAAAAATGAATCACAAGCTTATCAAAGACTATGATAAGCTTAACTAGACTTGTTTGAGCTTTCAAAGAAGCTAATAGAAGCTTGTAACTAGGAGAATGAAACTGAAGTTTTCAACAGTAACTAAGAAAACCAAAACTTGTAAAAACTTGAATTGAAAACCAAAAGCACACTTACAAAGATGTTTTTAACTTGATGATGATACATAAGAACTGAACTACAAATTTTTATTTAAGCTAATACATTTTAAAGAAAAATTGACATTTAAAAGAAAAATTGAAAAACTAGCTACTTCCTTTCTTTCTTGCTTCACTCCTCCTTTTTATATCAAAGCCTGCTTCTCTCCTCTCTCTTGAGATAATCCCACCATCTTTCTGACCCATTGGATGACTTTTGTGACATTTTGCCAAATTGTCAATTTTGGCGGAATTGGTTTTAACAGTTGTTGGATTGAGTGTTAAGAGTTTTGGATCATTTAATGAATTTTGAGTTGTGATGAGGTGGGGGACAAGGATGTTGAAAGAGTGAGAGGGGGATGGTATAGCAGAAGCGGTGAGAGTTAAGTTGGGAAGGAGGACTTTGGCGGGTTTGTGTTTTATTTGACCAATGGTAAACGGGTTTGACTCGGGTCATGGGTTGGTTTTATTAATAAACCGGGTAGGATAGAAGTTGGGCTGTGGTTTATTTTGGGCTAAGGGTAGTAACAAAGGTCCACTTGGTTTTGGCTTAATAACAAATAAGGACCATAAGTGCAATTCTTTGAAACCAAGGACCAAACTCAAAAACCGAAACTCTAGGGACCAAACATGCACTTTTTCGAATTTATGATCCAAGGGTTTGTTTTGACACTTTTGAAATTCCCAAGGACTAAATTTGACCAATTTTGGATTTTCGGGGACTAAATTGTAATTTTCTCAAAACTTTTAGATTTTCCACCAAAGGACTAAATATGACAATTTATGATTTTAAAAGACCTTTGGTGACTTTTCTTTTGAAATTTTGGCTCGGGGACTATTTTTGATAATTTTATAAACTTGGGGACTAAAGCGCAATTTTGCAAATTTGATATGTTTTTCATCCGATTTTGATAATTTTGCATTTGAAACACATAAAACACCGATTTGTGATATTTTTATCATTTTGAAGCATTTTTGAGTGTTTTCGGATGATTTTGCGCTTTTATCTTGTACAAAATGATGAGTATTTAGACACTCATCGTGACGGCGTCACAAGCAAAGGGTGACGTCGTCGCAAGACTAACGTGGCCAAGACGAAACCCTAATGGCGGCGACCGACGGCGTCACAAATCAAAAGGTGACGCCGTCGCGAATGTAATCTTATATATAGAATCCGAATTTTTAGTTTTCGCAGTGTAGTCTTTTGAGTAAAACCTAAACCGAACCAAGGCAGTCTTGTACAAGATTTTAGGATTCCAAACCCTATCTTACATCAAGATAAGTGTTTTACTTCATTAATTTAATTATGTCTTCAATTACTTGTGTGTATGTTTGCATGTTCCCATGTCCGCTAATTTACTTGTGTGTTTGCTTAGGAATATGAAACTTAATTATTGAATATTGATTGGTTGTCTCTTATCTTAATTGTTAACGATCTAGTAATGCGATAGGTCATCCGTTGTGTAGTTAATGCTTGATTAATCTTTGTGAACCTTAGTATATAACACCTAGAGTTGTTGTAGGCTAAACCATCCAAGAGTACCTTAGAGTTAAAGTTTATAAATCCTAGAGACTTTGTAGGCGATAACCTTTGGTAGTTTCAAAGAGTTAGGATAACGCATACCCTACGACCTTAGACACACAAGCGATTAAGAATAAGGACGTGATAATTCAACCATCAATAGGAGATAATTAAGGAGTAATAAAACCTAAGTAAACACATCTTTAAACCATCATACGAGCACACAATAATTAGACATAGACTACCCTCACCACTAGATTAGATAATTAGATAAGTAGAGTAATCGGTAGAAATACCAACCCCCAAATCTAAACCCCGAGATTCGTACCTTTCCATTTCCTAAAAACATAAAAGATAAAAATAATCTTCCTCAACCCCAACCTTAGCGTAGTAACTTCTCACTAGCATTCCTATTCCCCTAGAGAATGATATCAATTCCCGTGGCTTACCCTAATACTACACTACAACGATTAGGTTCACTGCCTAGGGTGTTGAAAAACTTGCTCGACGAAAAGGAAGTTCCTTTGACCCCGAACGACGCGCGTAGCGTTATCACCGGTTGAGCATCATCTCTTGTATTAAGGCTCAGAAGTACATCGATAGAGGATGATGTCTTTTATTGGCTCGAATTTCAAAAGAAAAGCGAGGAGAAGAGTGAAAGACACCTCGATGATGTACCCGTCGTTAGAGAATTTCCGGATGTGTTTCCGACGATCCGCCAGGGACTCCACCCTTCCGACAAGTGGAATTCCAAATAGAGTTGATACCGGTGCGGCACCCGAGTCCAGGGCACCTTATCGACTTGCTCCAAGAGTATTGGAGGAATCAGTATAAACAGTTGGTCGAGTTGTCGAGAAGGATTCATTCAACCAAGTTCGCCGTCGTGGGAGAACCGGGTTGTTCGTGAAGAAGAAGGATGGATCGTTTTGGATGTGTATCGACTATGGGAATTAAATAAGCTAACCGTGAAGAACCGATATCCGTTACCTAGAATAGATGATCTATTCGACCAACCCAAGGAGCTAGTGTATTTTCTAAGATCGATTACGATCCGGTTATCACCAACTTAGAGTTCGAGAAGAGGATATCCCTAAGACTGCGCTAGGACTCGTTATGGGCACTATGAATTCCAAGTGATGTCGCTTGGTTTGACCAACGCGCCACGGTTTTCATGGATCTCATGAACCGAGTGTGTAAGCCATATCCGGATAAGTTTGTGATAGTATTCATAGACGACATCTTGATATACTCAAGAATAATGAGGAGCATGAAGAGCATTTGAGGCTCATTTTAGGATTGCCGAGAGAGGAGAGTTGTATGCCAAATTCTCTAAGTGTGAATTTTGGATTCCGTCTGCAATTCTTAGGACATGTGATAGATAGTCGAGGTGTTCATGTTGACCCACTAAGATTAAAGCCATTAAGGAATGGGCAGCCCTAAGAACCCATCGTAAATTCGACGGCTTCTAGGTTTAGAGGCTATTATAGGAGATTCATTGAGGATTTTCCAAGATAGCTAAACCAACGACCAAACTAACACGTAGGATGTTAAGTATGAATGGGAGAAAAGGAAGAAGAAGCATTCCAACTTCAAGGAGAAGTTGTGTAGTGCGCCCATCCTAGCTTTACCGAAGGAAGTGAAGATTTTGTCGGTGTCTCGCGACGCTCGCATAAAGGCTTAGGTGCTGTTTTGATGCAACGTGAGAAGGTGATTGCTTATGCATCCCGACAACTTAAGAAGATGAGAAAACTACACCACCCATGACCTTGAGTTAGGTGTCGTAGTGTTTGCTCTTAGGATCCGGAGACATTACTTGTATGAAACCAAGTGTAGTATTTACCGACCATAAGAGTTTGAAGCATATCTTAGATCGGAAGGAATTGAACATGAGACAACGTCGTTGGTTGGAACTGCTTAGTGATTACGATTGTGAGATTCGTTATCATCCTGGTAAGGCTAATGTTGTGGCTGATGCACTTAGTCGTAAAGAGGACATTCCACCCCTACTCGTTAGATCTTTAGGGATGACCATTGTTTCACCCTTACCATCCCAGATTTTAGCCGCCCAAGCAGAGGCATTGACGAAAGAGAACCGTCCTTTTGAGAATATTCATGGAATGGTAGAAAGTGAAACGCTTCTTGAAGCGCCCGACGAACATTATGCTTCAAAGACGTGTCGGATACCATTTTATGGTGGAATCCGTGAGTTGATTATGCACGAGTCGCATAAGTCAAAATACTCTATTCATCCCGGAGCCGATAAGATGTATCGGGATCTTAAGAAACTTTATTGGTGGCCCAATATGAAAGCCGATATAGCTCAGTATGTCAGTTGGTGCCTGACTTGTTCTAAATTTAAGGTCGAACATCAGAAACCATCGGGACTTTTAGTTCAACCCGAACTCCCGGAATGGAAATGGGAGTGAATAACCATGGACTTTATCACTAAATTACCGAGAACAGTTAGCGGTAATGACGCAATCTGGGTAATAGTTGATCGTTTAACTAAGTCTGCTCAATTCTTAGCTATTAGTGAAACCGATAGTCTTGATAAGCTTGCTCGATTGTATCTTAAGGAGATAGTATCGCGTCATGGAGTACCGATATCTATAATTTCGATAGGGATAGTCGCTTCACATCCCACTTCCGGAAGTCGTTACATGACAAGCATTAGGAACAATTTGGATATGAGTATCGCTACCATCCACGCATCGATGGTCAAAGCGAGAGAACTATTCAGACTTTAGAGGATATGCTTAGGCGTGTGTTATCGATTTCGGCAAAGGTGGAGAGACACCTCCTTTGGCGAATTCTCTTACAATAATAGTTACCACTCTAGCATTAAGGCCGCTCCATTTGAGGCCATCAGATGGTCGAAAATGTCGTTCTCGTGTTTGTTGGGCGGTTAGCGAAAGTCAACTTACGGGTCCCGAACTTGTCCTAGAAACCATCGAGAAGATAGTTCAGATTCAGAACGGTTGCAAACCGGTCGTGATAGACAAAAGAGTTATGCCAATAAGAGACGTAAACCTTTAGAATTTCAGGTTGGAGATCGTGTTATGTTGAAAGTTTCTCCTTGGAAAGGAGTGATTCATTTTGGGAAGCGTGGAAAACTCAATCCCCGATATATTGGTCCCTTTCCAATCCTGGAAAGAATCGGACCGGTAGCATACCGCTTGGAGCTACCATCGGAACTGAGTAGTGTACACAATGTCTTTTATGTTAGTAATCTTAAGAAATGTCTTTCGGAAGAGAACATAGTTGTGCCCTTAAGAGATATTCGTGTTGATGAGAAATTGAATTTTGTTGAGGAACCGATTGAGATTATGGATCGTGAGATTAAGAGGCTGAAGAATAGCCGTATTCTGATTATTAAGGTTCGTTGGAACTCCTGGCATGGACTGGAGTTCACTTGGGAACGTGAGGACGTTTTCCGTAGGAAGTATCCTAAACTTTTCATGACGTCAAGCATCTCGAGTGAAACCCGGACGGGTTTCTTCCGAGGTCGGGAGGCCGTGACAACCAAGCAATTTAGTGGAGTCTATTTTAGGTAACCGCATTACGTTAAATTAAACCGAGATTTGCCTTTATCACTATTTTATAAATCGTGACTTGATTTTATATCTTCGATTGGTTTTATGGTTTATTTCATTATTAAATGAGTTATCGTATGCGTTTTAACTCTATTTGGTAGGCACTATTCGATTCGGCACTAGAAAGCCTAAAACAAGAGTTATTGTAACTTTTAGACCGTGATTCGAAAATTGATAAATAAATAGTCAAAACTCGTGGAAAAACGTAAGTAACGATGTTGGAAAGTTAAATAAATGTCGTGGGACACTCGGGGGACGATATGCGAGCTCAGGAATGGGTAAACGAGATAGATACGAAAAGTTTCAACCCGAACCCTCCTTTTCTTTCTTTATGGCCGGCGCCCCCCTCTAATTTTATTTATTTTGAGGTCCCTAGCTCATGAATATAAATACCACTCTCACACCTCATTCCCACCTTTCATTTCTCTCTCTAAAACACACACACATCACCTCTCTCTTGTTTCTCTCTCTAAAAACCCTAAAACCACCACTAGTGGCCGCCGCCCTTTTTTCCGGCCACCACCGCCGCCACACGACGCGTCCATCACCACCTCCACCACCAAAAGAAAGATCTCTTTCTCCTCTTTCCAACCATATATCATACACTCAATTTGGACTTCATTAACACCTTCAAATTCAAGAATTAAGATTCGTACTTTTAGGGTTTCAAAGGGCTTTTGCAATTGGTGATTAGATTAGGTAAAGGGAACATGTTTTGAGCTTGATTAGGTAATAAAAAGCCACGAATTGATAATTAGGGTTTCGACCTAATTATTTAATTTGGGGCTTTTGGGTGGAATATGAAATTAAAGCTAATTAGTAACTAAATAAACAAGTAATTAGTGTTTGGTACATGTGTGTTGTAATAATTTGATGGGTTTGTACATTTAGGGTTTAGTTGCATATTATTTGGTTGAGGTAGATGATGGGTTTTGTGTTTAGTTAGTGTTTGGAGCTTGAATGATTGGATTTGAGTGTTGAGGATGGATTTGGTTGTGTTTGGATGGAGTTGGAGAGGCGTGACGCACCACCAAGGTCACGTACGTGACCCATGGTTGGTGTACGTGGCCTATGTTGGTCATGGGTTTGAGTCGGGTCGTTTTGGTAGCTTATTGGTTGAGGTAGTTGAGGTTTGGATGAGACGCGTGGAGCCGAAAAGCTTCTAGAGCTTGTTTGGTTCACGTGGTCTTAACCGTGACCGTGTCATGACCATTAGGGTCATAACATTGGTTTCGGGTATGTTTGGTTGATTGATTGGTTGGCGAGATTGTTTTGAGTTGGTTTGGGATTGAATTGCGACATTATGACTATTAATTATGGACTTGATATATCTATTGTTGACTTTGAGCTACGTCGGCGTCACTTTGACTTTTTAGTCAATAGTTGACTCCGACAAAGCCGTAACATGGACTTTAGTGTAATTTGTACAATTGAATGATTAAAAGCCGAGAAGTCATGACTTGTGCTCGTGGACTCGAAAAGAATAACGTTATGAAACTAATAATGGGATTTGACGAAATATATATTATATATGAAAATGATAATAAAACTATGAAATGTAAATAATAATGGGCTTTTGTACCAAAAATATCAATAACAAGATTTATCTTGTTATTTACTAGTTTTAAATGGGAACTAACGACTAAATTGAAAATGTTTTGCAATAAATGAATAATTAATGTTTCGAGTACACCGTTATCGATAAATGTCAAATGTGGACATTTAATATTAGATAAGTAATCATTTACTTGCGTTATGTGTGCATGGGTTACGGATAACCTAACGTTAATAGTGTTGATCCACGTAGGTAGCAGACTTATTAGGTTGACGAATCTAATAAGGGTCCGCTAGGTACGTTGGGTAACCCTATTAATGGGTGACTTATCTTTATGACTCTTTAGGATACGATTGACTTATGGGATAATAAGCGACACAAATAAATGAATGAGTTTATCGAGTTGACGCATTCGATAAGGTCTACTATTTATTCCGAAACTTATTGAACTATGGAGCTTATCGTTTAGAGGTCTCATTATGTCGCATTGAGTTATATGTTGGTTGTATGAGTGCATTCATGGCATCATATTGAGTCGATACACCCACATGAGGATACCAAACACTAGGATTAATGGTGAAACAAGACGTTTTTGGAAATAAATGAATGGAATATATTGGGGTAGATAACGTTGATTTTGAGGAATATGTGTATTAAAGTTGGTCTACATTAATAGGTTGTGCCGAGTCGGCGATTCTTTGTCTTTGTGATATTGTTATCTTACGCTAGTGTTTATTTGTGTGTTGATTGCTCGAGGTGAGTTTCATAGCCCCACTTTTATCAACGTTTAACTACGTTTGAACTACTTTGGGGTGAGAATCATGTCTGTTGTTTTGGACCGTGAAAACTATTTTGGATTTGCTTATATGCTTGATTGTTTAGATAGATGTGGGGTAGTTGTTGCCTTAGTTTAGGTTAGCCGTGCCTAACTAAGAATAGACTTCTACATCGACCTAGTCCGGGTTGGCAATTGTTCTAGATTTTGCCACGACGGTCTTTGGACTAGAGTCATGAGCTCGAGTTGTCCCCGGATGCGGGACGTGTGTTATGATTGGTGATCCGCATGGATCGGTGTGAAAACCGTGTTTATCTATCTTAGGTCTTGCATAGCAAATCAACCCTTATTGGTCCACTATGATTTTGTTGAACTTAAACCTATGAACTCACTAGCGTTAATGACCTTTTAGCATGATTTCTCAGGTAATTGAACGATGTTTGGAATGTGTGGATTGTGGAAGCTTGGCAAGAAGGCGGGTTCAAGGATCATTTCGACTACGATAAACTATGGGGACCTATTTTATTAAACTATGTCTGGGCCTAATATTTATACTTTGGATTAAATGTTTTGAATATCTAAATTTGGGATTGGTTTTGAATGGTTAAATGGTTATGTTTTATTATACTTGTGTGCGATACCAATCCAATAGTAACGCCCCGAAATCTTGATTAAGTCTTCCGCTGTACCGAGATTTGGGGGTGTTACACCTAAGTTTGGGGGTGATGATGTAAGGGGGTGGCTTTACAAATGTGAACAATTCTTTAGGGTGGATAACATTGCTGATGATCAAAAGGTAGCCTTAATCTCTATTCACTTGTTCGATATTGCATTAATGTGGCATAGGCAATTCTTGAGAATAATGGGTGATAATGTTGATTGGGTGGTTTATAAAACTGCTATACTTAAGAGATTTGGTAGTTCTTTTGATGATCCATTAGCAGAATTGAAAAACATCAAGTATGAAACCACTATGGAAAACTATCAAAATGAATATGATAAGTTGTTGAGTAGGGTGGAAATACCAGAAGAACAAACAATTAGTTTTTTCTTGGCTGGTTTACCTACTGAGATTGAGTTGTCTGTTAGAATGTTTAATCCACAAACATTGTCTGATGCTTACTCTTTGGCAAAATTACAAGAAGCCACTAATATAGCAGTTAAGAAGAAATTGAGACCACCATTGCTTAGTACTCATAAGTTTGGAAGTTATCACAACAGTGGTCCCATAACTAGTCCTAAACCATTAGCACTACCAGCTCCAAATGCTAATTGGAGAAACAAACCACCTAGAAAGCAATTGACACAGAAAGAATTGGAAGAAAAAAGGGTTAAGAACTTGTGCTTCTATTGTGATCAAAAATATTTTCCTGGCCATAAGTGTCCTAGTCAAATGTTTTCATTAGAGGTCATAGTGGATCAAGAGGAAAGTGAAGAAGAAGAAATTGTGTATGAAGGTATGGTGGAGGACCAGATTGGTAGTGAATTGGAGGGTAGTACTGAAGTTACACCACAAATTTCTATTCATGCTTTAAATGGAATTCAAACTTACCAGACAATGAGGGTAATTGGAAAACTTGGGAAGCATGAGTTGCATATTTTGATTATACTGGGAGTACTCATAACTTCTTGGATGTTAATAAGGCTAAGCAAATTGGGTGTGATCTTAAGAATACTTATCCTTTGCAAGTGACTGTGGCAGGGGGAAGGAATTTGTATAGCAATACTGTATGTGATGATTTTTCATGGAAGTTGCAGGGTGGAACCTTTACTACTAGTGTTATGTTGTTACCATTGGGAGGTTGTGACATGGTTCTAGGAATGAAGTGGTTGTCCACTTTGGGAGAAATGAGATGCAATTTTTTGGATCTCAGAATGAGTTTTATTTACAATGGTAGAATGATCAATCTAAGGGAAGTACTAAGACAACTGTGACAAAGTGGTTAAATGGTAAAGCAGTTGCAAGAGGAATGGAGAAAGGAACCAATTTAGCCATGTGTGTATACTAATGCTATGTTACATATGATCACGACCTCTACTTGATCAAACACCTCAACACACTAATTCAACCCAAATCCAAACATCCCTTCAGCTGCTAATTGAAGAATTTGCAGATGTGTTTGCAATACCAAAAGGCTTACCACCCAAGAGATCTCATGATCATAAGATACCTCTGAAGGAGGGTACACCACCAATCAATTTGAGACCCTATAGACATCCACCTACATAGAAAGATGCTATAGAATCCATGGTTCAGGAGTTGTTGGAATCAGGAGTTATCAGGCATAGTCAAAGTGCCTTCTCATCTCCAATAGTCATGGTTAAAAAGAAAGATGGCAGTTGGAGAATGTGTATAGACTACAGGCAATTAAACAAGAATACTTTGAAGGATAAGTTCCCCATTCCATTAATTGAAGAATTGATAGATGAGTTACATGGATCTGTGATTTTTACTAAATTGGATTTGAGGTATGGGTATCATTAAATCCGGATGTATGAGGATGACATTTCTAAAACAACTTTTAAAACTCATGAAGGTCATTATGAGTTTGTGGTGATGCCCTTTGGTCTCACTAATGCACCCTCAACATTCCAGTCCTTAATGAATGAGGTGTTCAAACCATTTCTGAGGAAGTTTACCTTGGTGTTTTTTGATGACATTTTGGTATATAGCTCAAGTGTGGAAAAGCATGTGCAACAGTTGAGAATTATCTTGCAAACCATGAGATCAAACAACTCTTTGCAAAACAAAGTAAGTGTGTATTTGGAGCTGAACAAGTGGAGTACTTGGGTCACGTGATTACTAGTAAAGGAGTGGCTACAGATCCTCAGAAAATTCAAGCTATGGTTGAGTGGCATGTTCCTAAGACTTTGAAGCAACTTAGAGGTTTTTTGGGCTTAACAGGTTACTATAGAAGATTTATAAAAGGCTATGCTATCATTAGTTCACCCTTGACTGTGTTGTTAAGAAAGAATGCTTTTGGTTGGAATGAGAGTGCTCAAGTGGCTTTTGAAAAGTTGAAAACTACAATGGTTAATGCTCCAGTTCTGAAACTACCAGATTTTAATAAGGTGTTTGTGATTGAGACAGATGCTTCAGGTTTGGGTATTGGTGCTGTACTTCAACAACAAGGTCATCCTATTGCTTTCCTTAGCAAGACACTTGCCCCCAAAACACCATTCATTATCAACATATGAGAAAGAATTCTTAGCAGTACTACAAGCTTTAGACAAATGGAGAGGGTATTTACTTGACAGGCACTTCATCATAAAAACAGATCACTTCAGCCTTAAGTACTTGTTAGACCAAAGGATTACTACTCCTACTCAAATGAAATGGCTCCCAAAGTTGATGGGGTATGATTATGAAATTGTGTATAAGAAAGGGTCTGAAAATGTAGTTGCTGATGCACTTTCCAGGGTACCATCTGGTGCAGAATTGTTACAGATCAGTGTCAATTCTGTGTCTAGTGATTTATATGAGCAAATCAAGCAAGGATGGACTGATGATCCAGAGTTACAAGCTCTAATTTTGAAATTACAAGCTAATGCAACTAGTGCCAAACACTACTCATGGTCTGCTGGGCAGTTGTTAAGGAAGGGAAAATTGGTCATTAGTGGAGATGATGAGTTAAGAAAGAACATTTTGACATACTTTCATAGTAGCCCTGATGGTGGACACTCAGGAATGCAGGCTACTATGCAAAGGATGTGTGCTCATGTGTATTGGAAGAAAATGAGAAAACAAGTTAAGGAATTTGTGAGGCAATGTGATGTTTGTCAAAGATTTAAACCTGAATTAGTGGCCTACCCTGGGCTACTACAAACTCTCCCTATTCCTGAAACTGTGTGGACAGAAATTTCAATGGACTTCATGGATGGGCTACCAATGTCACAAGGAAGGACAACTATTATGGCTGTTGTAGACAGATTGAGCAAATACAGTCATTTTATAGCCCTTAAACACCCTTATACAGCCATACAAATAGCCCAAGTGTTTTTGGATACCATCTACAGGTTGCATGGGTTACCTAAGATCATTGTAAGTGATAGAGATGCAATCTTTATGAGTAAGTTTTGGAAGGAATTGTTCTCTATTTTGAAGGTCAAATTGCATACTTCAACAGCCTATCATCCCCAAAGTGATGGGCAACCGAGGTGGTAAATGTAAGTTTAGAATGCTACTTGAGATTCATGTGTGGAGATAGGCCAAAGGGTGGAATTCATGGTTGCCACTTAGGCGAATCTTGGTACAATACTTCCTATCATACTACAATCAAAACTACACCATACCAAGTTGTTTATGGCTAAGCACCACCAGTCCACATTGCATACACAAAAGGAGATAGTAAAGTTGACATGGTAGACAGAACCTTGGGAGCAAGAGAAGAAGCAATTAAGCTACTCAAGTTTCACATGAAAAGGACACAGGAAAGAATGAAAGAGTTGGCTGATAAGCACAGAACTGATAGAGAATTCTTGGTCAATGATTGGGTTTACTTAAACCTACAACCATATAGCCAATCTACCATCAGACAAAGTAGGAATCACAAGTTGTCAGCCAAGTATTATGGACCTTTCCAAGTCATCCAAAAGATTGGGAAGGTAGCTTACAAACTGCAATTGCCTGAAGCTGCTCAGATTCATCCAGTTTTTCATGTTTCTCAGCTTAAAAAGTACAAGGGTGAGACCCCTCAAGAAGCTGGAAGATTGCCACAGGTGAACACTGAAGGTTTGGTTGCAGCAGAGCCTTTTGCCATTTTAGACAGAAGACTAGCTAAGAAGGGAAATGCAGCAGCAGTGTATGTACTGGTGCATTGTACAAATGGAGAAGTTGCAGATGCCACATGGGAGTTATATGATGACATTGCTACTAAGTTTCCACAGTTTAACATGGCTACATAAGTAGTTGCTTGAGGACAATCAACATTTGAAGGAGAAGGCATTGATATGTGATCAAGTCAAAGTCAAAGATAAAAGTCAAAGTTTAACCCAACAGCTTTTCCCGCCCATTAGTTCACCCAATTCCCTGTATAAATACAATTCTTGTAATCATTCACAATTAGCTAATCATTTTGTAATCTTCTTCCTCATTGTAAACCTTCATCTATCAAATAACAAATCTTTTCATTTCAATTCGTGATTCTATTCTTATCTCTTGGAATTGCCTATTGTCTTGAAGGTACTACTTCATTTCCTTGTGATTTCTAGTAGTACACATCATTAAGTCTCTTGAATTAAGGTCAAGACCAAAAATGTTGACCGCACAATTGCCCGTATGACCGAGAGCGAAACAAGTTGTAAGGGATATGGGTTTTCGGGTGTGCTGCAACTCAAGCTCAGGAGTATATCTAGGAGTTTGCGCGGTTTGTTATTGGCCAGCTTGACACAGATCATATGGTCATTCACACACCTAATGGGGATATACCAATTGACCGCATGGCGGTCCATGACGTACTAGGTTTCCCATTAGGGCATAAGAATATTATACGCCGTAACGTGACGAATTATGACTCTGATCTCAGTAAAGAATGGAAGGAGTACAGCATGAAGAAGGTGGGTCTGAAAGATATTTCGGAAAGAATCATGAATGACACAACAGCTAACCGGATGTTCCAAGTGGACTTCCTTATCTTGATGTCGAGTTTAATGATTTCTGCCATGAAAAACAACACGTGCAACCGGGAAATCCTCATTACCCTTCCAGTTAATTTTGTTAGTCAAGAATATGACTGGTGCGAGTATGTGGTTCGCACGGTAGAAACTTGCAAGACACACTGGGATGAATCTCTGTTTTGTGGCCCGCTCGTATTCTTAATGGTACGTAAATTAAATATATTTTTGCTTAACTATTTAATGGTACGTAAATTAACTATTTAGTTTTCTTTTATGCTTTTGTATTGTGACCGCGTATCTATTGTGCTCGATCCTCCCGTTCTAAGGAACATGCCTGTCGTTGCTGAATGGAAGCATGGAGATTTCCAAAGACGGGTTAAAGCTGAGATTTCAGGGGGATTTGGTTCAGGTTCGTTTTTAGGCGAGTGGAGGAACACATTAGAAGCGCAAGATTGGCGAAGACAAAATGTTCATTTTAAGCAATGCACAATCGATTAGTTAGTCAAGGTTAGGGACAATATGATCTGAAGGTTGACTAACTAAAACTAGGTAAAGGCCTGCTCGGATCTTTGCTGCTGGCAGCGGCCCTTTTAGTGTTCCTTTTTAGTTCAGTTTTATAAACGTGCTGTGGCAATCTGAACAAGACTTGAAAACATGTTAGATGGTCTAAAGTGAGTCTGATCACTTTTAACTTGTTTGCAAGTTCCAAGCTCATAAAAATCTATAGGATGAATGTGGAAAGGTGTTGCCAGTATAATCGTCTCAGTTTTTTGAGACTCTGATTCACTCGTTTGAGTTATTTAGACGGATCACATTTGATTAGTCCTTAAAAGTGTAACTCAGTTATCAGGGGAAGTGATTTACGCACCAATAAGATCATTAGTTCATACAGCAAATAGTATCCTTCGGTATAATGATTAGTCCTTAAAAGTGTAACTCGGTTATGCACTATCACAACAAGTTTGCATGTGCACTTTATAGGACGACAGTACGACACGAACAAACTGGGCAGTCCAAATAACTGTGGCGTCCATTAATTGCTTTTTGTAACAGCTGCAAGCCTGCGAGAGTTTGGTCAGAGCTGCAATCCTCAACTCCCTCCCACTTAAACATACTAGTAATTTATATTGGTTTCATTTCAAACCTTAAAACCCACAAAATGTCCGACAACATGTGCAGTGAGAAGTGAGAACATTGCAACATGGAACCACTTTTTCTCTACACAGACCAAAGGAGATAACACAACCGATTTAAAATTGTCATTTTTCACCTACATTCGCTAGCTTCAACTGTTTTACAGCTATTCTAGTCGTACTCAGTTTGACTTGTTAGGTCTTGACCCATCGATCAAATCCACGATTATACATCCAGAATTGCAATTACTTTTTGTCACTTATATAGAGTCGGTTTTGTTTTACTGTGTTTGATAAAGCTTGAAAACTTCGTTTTGTAACGCATTTACCATATATACTAAAGATTATATGACTTTTAGTCAAGGTGAATTTCATCAAATGAGATCATTTCGGAAAGCCAGTTGCTATTTATGCAATTTGCTCTAATCATAAACACAATTTATTGGCTGCTTAAGAATTTGTAGAAAACCCGATAAGTAGTTTCATGGTTGATCAAAGTAAGTTGCTTATGCTTTATAGCACAAGACGCCGCTCCAAAAAGGCAAACTGGTAGTTTTGAGCGCTTGGAACTGCTTACCTTCCAATAATCTATACATGAGCAGAATTTGAAACACTCATATACAAACAACTGCTTATCTAACTATTGTATTTCGTTACAGATTAAGCAAATAAATTTACTGTCTCATGCATTGGATATTGTAACAGCTGATAATACGCAGCTTTAATAAGCAATCCCAGACACCCCCTTTAGACACTGTATCAGACTGTTGACTCGCTTCCATTGTTCACCTTTGAATGTTCAATCAGTTAACTACTTGCTTTACCAATCTGATTATTTTGACCATACACAATCGAAAAGTCATAATCATTTCTTCCCGAACACTAAGAACCGAAAAATTTAGTCTAGATAATCAATACCAAACACCCTCAAAACTGTGTATCTACTATATCGAAACATGATGAACAGATAAAAAGTTTCGAGAAGCTCTAAATCTGAACTAGAACATAGAATATATAAAATTGTGAACATCAATCCCATGTCCCAAATACAAATAAGATTTTAACGTCGAAGATTTTTTTCATTTACATCACCTTACAACGAAGATTGGCTAAGCAAAAGATCAGAAGCAGATAATGTTCCTGTCTTATCAAAATCTAGCATTTCAAACTCGTCCATGATAGGTGTGATGTCATCTTGGCTGATCTTCCCCATCTCTTTTAGCTTATAGATGACGAACTCAGCAGCCCTGTTCGGATATTAAAAAATAAACAGCATATAAGAAATTTATCAAGCTATTATGTAAAAAAATGTAAGCGTTTGGGAGAATGCTCGATAAAATCCCAAACACCCCCTTAAGTACTTAAATCAGTTAGGCAGACTTACACGATGATTCCATCACCGTCAAAATCAGCAGCCTCGAGATCAGAAGCTGTTGTTTTTCTTTTAAGAACCCATTTGACCAATGACCTTTGCCTTCTTTCGGTATGTAGCAAAGCAAACGTAAACAACAACTGAGCTACATAAACCGTACCCGACAAAATCCACAGTGAAGCAAACACACGTCCACCTGTTGTTGAGAAACATTTATATATATAACCAAGCCCGGTAAGTGTTGCAACAACACAATAGAACGCGTTAACAAAGTCCAAATCTTCAACGTAAAGCAACAAACCCGTACCAGCAGCTACAAGTACCAAGAGCAACAATACCAAAATTATGCATTTGTTTCTCACTTTTTTTGTTTTCATCTTTTTAAGAATTTCAGCTTCGCCAATTGTTTCATTTAAATGCATCGCTCTTACTAACAAACGTTCTTGTTTCTCCACTAGCAAATCCGCTGCTTTAGTTAAAACTAACCCGACTACAAGCATGCCCGAGACAACAAATAGACACGCAAGTAGTATTGTAAGATGACTAGCAGGAACAAGGTCTCCATATCCGACTGATGTCATTGTTACAATAGTGAAATAAAGTCCATCGAGTACATCATTTGTTTTTCTTCCTGAAATTTGCTTTCTCAGAAGAGTAAAGCAAAGGGTACCAACAACCAAGTATACAGACACTACAATGACTGCTTTCCAATAGTTCGGGTAAAAGTGGTCGAAAACAGACTTTGGGTGTGGTTTAGGTAGTGGGTTGGTACTTTTGATACTAGAAGGAAAAGAATCGGAAAGTGGAGCACTTTTGATTCTTCTGAATCTCCGTCTCTTGAGTGAAGCTATTTGATCAGCAAGAGGTGGCGGTTTTGTTGATCCGTTTTGTGAAGCGTGCTTTTGGCCATTAGACGTCATCACAAGAACTTGTGTGAACACAATATAGGAGCTCTATACGACAAGTTAAGTTAGAAAATTTGCAGAAAGTTTCGCGGCAAATCGTATTACAGATTACAAAAGTGGTGCTATAATAGCGCAAAATTGTACTTGATGTCCCAAAATAAGTGTCCACGGGTAAAAAAAAAATATATATATATATATATATATATCTATACAGGCTCCGGTTCCATTGAGAAGGTTTTTATTTTGAGAAGATTGAGAAATCTTCGTTTGAGCAAATTGATTCATGTTTTTGATTTGATTCACAAGTAAAAATCATTTTATGGTGAATCGAATTTATAAATCACAAATTTGATTCACAAATCATTGTTAAAATTGAGTTATGATGATGATTCATTAAATTTGTACAGATGATTCAGTATTCTACATATATTGCAAAATCGAGAGATTTTTAACATTGATTCAAATTTTTTTTTACACATTTTGAAGTTTAATCACATTAAAATGAGTTTTATGCTTGAAAAACATGAATCAAAGTTAAAAATCTATCGTTTTTGAAAACCTTCTCAATCTTCTCAAAATAAAAACCTTCTCAATCGATCCGGATTCTCTCTCTCTATATATATATATAGAAGTATGCAATTTTTGCACTCTCTTAAGTATGTACCCTTTTGAAATACACACAGCTTTTTAAATCTGATTTTTTTTTCTAGGACGAACTAATATAGAAAGGTGAACACTTTATTTTGCCACCAAGGGGGTAATGTTTTTCTACACTTCAACCAAAAACAGTAAACATCTCAATATACATTCATGTTTTTAACCAATTATAGCAGCCACCGCGAAAATTAACTTGCTACTATTGATAAAAGACTTGAGTTTGTATTGCTATTGTAGGTAAAAAGAGGAAAATATGTTGATATTACTGGTATACAATGATAATTAGTTGCTAGATATGGTAAGAAACTGTAATATGTTGCTGATATAGAAGTATATAGTATATGTATATAGCTAATATTCATAACATTAAAAAGTATATTAGCTATTTTGTACAAGTAACATGATTTCTATAAAGCCAATTCATAGTAAACTTACATATAGACAGTGACCTTGTTCTAAGCAGAAAGTAACGACTGCGCGAAACAATCTAGCTCCTATGAAAGTGTATGATGTGAAAATTTTCTAAAAAGTTTTCGGATTCTTTGAAGATGTATGAAGGTAGCATTAGCATAAGCTAGTACACTTTTATATATACTTGCCTTGGTGATCAACACTACAGTATAAGTATCAACCACATTTTTATTACGGAGTATCAGGTAACAAAGTAGACTTTCAAACTAGTATGGACATATTTTTTTTTATAGAAATTATTGGTTTCTAGTTATATTTTTTTTTTAATAAAAAATGGACTTATTGAGAAAAGGGTTTTTCTATTATGTGCCCTAAGACACATGATAAGAAGTGAAAAAAGTACATTAAAATACATGGGGATCAACAAAAAATATAATTTTTATATGTACTTATGTCTTTTTTTTTTAGATCCCATGTACCTTTATATACTTTCTTCATTTCTTATCAAGTGACTTAGGGCACATAATAGAAAAACACTTTTATCAATAAGTCCATTTTTTATAAAAAAAAATATAACTAGAAACCAATAATTTCTATAAAAAAAATATGTCCATACTAGTTTGAAAGTCTACTTTGTATACCTGATAATAAAAATGTGGTTGATACTTATACTGTAGCATTGATCAAACACCAAGGCAAGTATATATATAAAAGACTAAAATACACCGTTGGTCCCTAAACTTGGCAAGATGCATCGTTATGGGACAAAACTCGGCCTTTTCATCGCCATAGGTCCAAAACATGGCCATTAAATGTCAGATTAGTCCTTTGACAAAGTCAAAGTCTGATTTTTGTTTTGTAGTCGAGGGTATTTTAGTCCATACACATTTATACTTTTATAACACATTTATATTTTAGCCCTTCATCTTTCATCCTCGTCATCATCTCCCAAATCATTCATCTCCCAAATCATCATCTCCCAATCGCTTTCTCGCATTCCATATTAGCAAATTAATCCCGGATCGGTGGAACAATTATCAAATGATGGCATCAAGCATCTCGGATAGTGAGAAGAAATATACAAAGTTACTTTTCATTAAAGTACGTTATAGATATCTATGAAATGGGTGATAACCAAATGTTAACTTGCATATCATGCAAACGAAATTCCTTCCACAATATAAAACAATAACGAGATTTGAAAATGCCTTTCAAGAACAAAAATGAACTGAGTTGGTAACTCAAAAGCTTATAAAATTCACAGAAAATGATTATCACAAGTATGTACCTATCAGCATTGTCGAATCCAAATCGGGCCCCAAAATAGAAGGCGGCAGACAGAAGCCATGCATCAGCATGAACAACAACTAAAGCTAGCCAGTCCTTTTCTGGCATACCATCTCTAGCAAAGTTAATTCCGAGTGCGGGTTCAAAACTCGGATCTACCTCTTCTTGAGTAAATTCACTTCCCATCGCTCGTTCGAAATCCATAGAGACATAGGTTTTCCTTTTCTGTAATCCAACAAAAGATTAGATGAAATGTAATACTCGAGTGTTTGGCTCCTAAAGTTTAAGATGACTGAAACTTGTTAAGGTACTCTGGTTACCATTTTTTTTTTATGTTTTCTTATAAAAACAAAACAAACAAAAGGAAGTCAGCGAAGTATTGAACATGAAATAAGTAAAGAGGACATAAGGGTAGCACTGTGGAAGAGAAACAGAGAATTTTTGGCAAAAATTGATTACACCAACATGTCGAAAAAATACAGATTCCAATGACTGAAATAGATTTTGCTTAGTCATTACTATCATTCACAATGTCAGACTATCAGTGAAGAGAAGAGAAGAAAAAGAATTACGCGTCATTAAGTAACACTGTAACTCCGACATTTTCTGATTCCTATTCCCTTCTGACATGTTTTATGTGACGTAAATGGGGTCGTGAGTTCTTGTTGATGGCACAGTTGGAAACATCTTTGACAAGAGCAGAATATTACTTTGGTTCAATGAAGTAAGATGTAGATAACAAAAGATATAAATTGTGTGTTGATGGGTATGATAAGTCGACCTCATACAGATGTAAAATTTTCATAAACCACTTTAACTAAATCTTGAGAACACCAAACTGCTTCTTCTGCTTATGAGCCCATTTTTGGGAGAAAATAACCACACTCAGACTCAGACCTGCTTATTTTGGGGGTGTTTGTATTAGCTTCTTTTGGCTGCTTACGAGCTTGTTTGAATTTGGAAAAACTCATAAGATCAATATTTCCTGGTCATGAGGTTGAGCTTATGAAATTAAATAATTAAAAAGATCCATGAGCTTAACCAAATTCAAATAAGCGATATGTGACTTTTGACTCATGTTACTTTTGCATTATATATATTTTATTAGTTTACCCCTTTGAATTGTGCCCAGATATATACAAGGCAATACAGTAATTCAATACCATTAAGACACTTGATAAGTCATTAACATCATTATATCATAATTAAAATCAGTCGTCGTAGTTTTATTAAAGCAGGTAAAATATAAGAAAATAGAATAACTTATAAATACCATTTTGCTAGTTGGCCTTCTCAAAAAGTCTGAGCTTCCAATATTCAAACAAATGGAATTGATTCAAATATTCAAACAAATGATTATTTAGCACTCGTACTGGTTACAGGTTTGTAAGGCAAGATGGGGGTGTTTGAAATTTGGGGAGATGATGATTTGGGGAGATGAATGATTTTGGTAGATGATGAAGAGGATGAAAGATGAAGAGGTAAAATATAAATGTGTTATAAAAGTATAAATGTGATGGACTAAAATACCCCACTACAAAACAAAATCGAATTTGACTTGGTGAAGGACTAATCTGGCATTTAATGGCCATGTTTTGGACCTATGGTGATGAAAAGACCGAGTTTTGTCCCATAACGATGCACCTTGCCAAGTTTAGAGACCAACGGTGTATTTTAGTCAATATAAAAAGTAACACAAACAAATAATGTTAGTTTATGATCATGAACGCATCTTTCAAGATCACAGATCTAGAAGCAGGAAGGACATTAATGTGACTTTTTGTGGGACCCACTGGTTGACCCATGTGTTTTACTTTTAACCTTAGTTTAGACTACCGGTGACGACTCTTTTGAGTGTTATGTTCTTGGTTTAAACCGTGTATATATTGTAGATGAACTTCAGTTTTTTTAAAGAAAAAGTTGACAAGGGGTGTCAATTTCTAGTAGGACAGTTTGTTTTGTTAGTTAAGCATCAAGTATAATGTAATAAATGGTTTGTATAGGGGCTTCGCGACTTTGGGTTTAAATTTGGTTAATATTGGTAGCGCATTTAAGTTGAGTTTTTCAGGAGAACATAGTAATTTTAAAAAGTATTTAACAGAATACGTAGTTTTGAAAGTATTTAATAAAATATTTAGTTATATTCTTTTCCTTTTCAAATTGTTGAAAATTCAAGGACGTCCTATAAGGCTAAAACAATATACTGTAATATCGAATACATATAGCTTTTGATATAACAACCATGCACCGTCCTCGAATACATATAGCTTTTAAATACTTTTTAAGAATACCATGGTGCCTTAAAAAACTCCATTTAAGTTTTGAGTTAATATGCTAACATGGGGGGACCTTACATTGGGCAATCTGTGGCATGTCACATATGATTTAACATTGTGAAGTAGAAGTTCTTTAGGGGACTGGCAATGGGTTCGGGTTGGGCTTCGGTTTGGTTGATACCGATCGGTAAAACCAATGCCACCAAATCGGTGTAGATGAAATCAGTATAGTTCCCCGAATTGGTGTGGGAGAGGGACAAGATAAAATAGCCGTTGGAAGGATATTATTGGATGAGGTATGAGTTAGGCATGATTACCACTAAAAAACAATGGTTAGGTATGAGATAGGTGTGAGATGAGATGGAAGGATATTATTGATGGTGATTAGGTATGAATTAAGTATGGTGGCGTACCGCCACCCCTTATAATCCAACTCTAGTATTACAAAGAAAGTTCGGTGAATTTGAAAAAAAGAAAAGAAGAAATAATTTGGCGTGACTGGTTAATTAATATGTCACGTTCTATAGTAACTTTGTTAACTTTTATATGACATCTTATTTTTTTTATTGTATATGAGTTAGAGCTTTGGTTGAAAAAATAATTGTACAACACATGCTAAACTATCCTGGATCCGTCACTGCATGCCGACATATTTAGCTACCCTTTTCATCATACCCGATGCATTACAAACAATTAAAAAGACTCTTTGCGAACTTGAACCATCTTTGTGAATAGCATAATTGTTTAGAGATGCATTAGTCATTATTTGTTGTTCTCCTTTAAAGGCGTTAAAGTTGAAACTACCAATACACAACGACGAAGCTGAACGCTTAACTTAAGGTGTGTTCTTAAGTGATAGGAAATTGTTAAATTTTTGGAAGATTACATTAAGATAGCAGGCAAACGAGCAACAAGATTACAATTACTTTGGAAGATTAAGGTGTGTTCTTAAGTTAGATTATACTTTCCACGATGGGTTTGAGCTAGTGGTGTCTTTCAACCTCAACTTAATATGAATTGCTATTCATAATTCGGTTTTTGCTAACATGTGCCTATGGGAACGGGCACATGTTTAAGAATATCTGAAAGGAATTTTTTAGAGCATTTAAATAGAAAAAGTGTTTGGTTTTAGCGATTTAAAGATTTAGTTCATGTTTATTTAATGCATTTTCTGTTACAAAAACGAATTTTTGTGTCCACTAAAGCACATGTTAGCAAGGCCTTTCATAACCATTGTATCAACTATTTATTTGCTTTGTTAAACACTACACAAATGCTTTTTTACAATGGCAAATATATACGCACACCCTGGGTATGTTTGGCACGAAGTGGTGTGGAGCTTTTTCGAGCGATGAGCGGTGAGCGATGAGCATTTTGATTTTTTGTAGTCGTTTGGCAAAGGAGCGATGAGCTTTGCTATTTTTTAGGAATGCTCATTTTCTCAATGCTTCTTTAAAAAGTTGTGAGCGGTGAACGGTAAGCTGTGGCTACTGCTCACAGCTACTACTCACAGCTCACTAATTTTTTTACAAAACACACCCTCTATCTAATTTACGCGTTTTCATAATAGACCTTTTGTTCATGTTCTTGATCTCAAGAATCAACTTAATCTACACATTTTAAGCATAGAGGAAGCTAAAAGTATAGTGAGGATGTTTCGATGTTGAAATTAAAAGTGCATTATTTGATATTGATGACTCAAAAGCTCCAGCCCCGATGGTTTCTGACATTCTTCAAAAGGCTTGGGAGATTGTAGGTCACGATGTCTTTAGTGCAGTAAAGGATTTCTTCATAACTGGAAGATTATTGGGAGAGGTTAATGCTACTTTAATCACTCTTGTCCCTCAAATGCAGACCCCCAACAAGGTAACAGACTTCAGGCCTATACCATGCTTTAATGTTTTAAGTAAAGTGATAACAAATAGATTGAGCCTTGGTTGGGGAAAATGTTTAGTAGTAATCAAAGCGCCTTTATCCCTAGTAGGCACATTCAGGATAATATCCTCTTAACTCATGAATTAATGAAGGGGTATAATAGGAAGAATGGGCCTAGGAGGGTTGCTATGAATTTGATATACAAAAAGCGTATGATACTGTTAATTGGAACTTCTTGGAGGAATTTGGTTTTCATAGTAATCGATATTATATATTCTGCCTTGTTTCGCTTAACAATAATGAATAATTACATAAAGAGAATTATGTTTTTTATTATTATCTTCATGTTATTATCTTAAACTCTCTTATAGTTAATAAGAACAATAAATGTTCTACTGTGACTACAAAAGAGAAAACCAAAATAACACAACCTCATGTTGTTGTTTAAAGAAAAATATAATTAGAACCTCAAGTTCTAATATGATCTTTATAAAGATCAATATCATAACCTTGTGTTATATAATTTCTTGATGCAAAATATATAAATAGAATGAGTTTTAAATGTATTTTCATTGATATAACTTTATCAAGTATTATAAAATATAAACAAATATATTTAAGATCAAAATTGAAGAAAAAGACTTCAAATATCAAAGTGAACATTTAATATGGAATGGAAGGAATGTTTGTTTATATGTCAATTGAGATACAAGTTATTTTGAAAAAAAGAAAAATACAAAATATAAAATAAAATAAAATAAATATGTGGTTAAAAAACTATAATCCCATAGGTTGGATTAGAGGTGCACAAAATCGGTTTTACGGTTTCGATTTTGAAACGGTTTCCGAAACCGGTTTTCAAAGAATCGATTCGGTTTTTTGTTTTCCGAATCGGTTTTTTTCGGTTTTAAAAGTTCGGAATCGGTTTTTTACCGGTTTGGTTTTTTTCGGTTTTAAATGTTCGGATCCGTTTTTTTTTCTGTATTTTACCGGTTCGGTTTTTTTCGGAATTTAAATCATTTACTACTAATACATTTCGAATACAATCATAACTTTTATTTAAACAATACAACTATACAACTAAAACTATAAAATACTAATACATTTCGAATACAATCATAACTTTTATTTAAACAATACAATTATAGAACTAAAAATATCTAAATACTAATACATTTCGAGCTTCGGCATTGGCCATCACCCAAAAACATATTAGTGTACTCAAGTATATCGAGCTTCGGCATTGCCATCACCCTTGTATACTCAAGAAATTAAATCCTCCCAAACTTCTTCCACATCTAACTCTTGAACATCAAATGGTTCAAATTCACATTCATCTAATTCGGTAGTCGGAGGTGATATCCATATTTCATCTTCTTCAATTGATATAGTTTCTTCAACTTCTTCAATCGAACCTTCCAACGATGTTACATGTTGTACCCTATCTACTCCGTCCATATAATCTTTCAAACATACACATACTTCCACGGATTCGGGGCTTAGTTTTGTCCTTTTTTCCGATATAATTCTACCACTATGAGAAAAGGCCGATTCGGAAGCTACCGTCGAAACTTGGACCGCTAATAAGTCACGAGCCATAGTGGATAAAATTGGAAATTGGATTTCCCTTTCTTTCCACCAAGCCAGAATGTCAAAGTTTGCAAACTCTTCGGGACTTAAAGTTGTTAAAAAGTTTGTAGCCATATACTGTCCCAACTCGCTTGTTGGGGCCGATGATCGTTGACGCTTTGTAGCGTCTTCACGTAAAGTATTATAAAGGTTTGTCCCTTGTCATTCGAGACGAACCGGCCCGCATTGGGTCGAGAATTGGGTTTGGTTGTTGATCATATTTTGTTGCATAAATTTCAAATATTTTTTTAAAATAATCATTAAATTAAAAATTTTGAGATTCTATATATTTGGGATCTTCTCCGTCTAACCCGAAGGATAAGTCTAAATTTTCCATTATTCTTCTTATTAAAAGTTCTACGCCTCCAACATTTAAACATGGATTAAGTGCGGCGGAACAAGTATAAACCAAAGGTAAACTAGCAAAATATTTTATAAATCTCTTTTTTTATAACTTTAACTATTCTTCTAAACATTTGAGTAGGTGAATCTTTTAATTCGTCTAATTTTTCCGTCATAGCATAAATTTGATTTAAAACTAATGGGCTAGTTGGGTAATAAACACCCGATACTATAGTTGTTGCCTCTTTAAAACTTGTAAAAAATAGTTAAAGCATTTAGTCGATCCCAATCTTTGTCATCTATCGAAGTGGAGCGGTTTTTTTCAAACAAGTAATTCATTAAAAGTATGTAAAGTATTATGTTGTCGTAATATATTTTCAAACATAATGCAAGTAGAATTCCACCTAGTATTATTATCAAAGGCCGGTCCTACGGGTGTTTCACCACATTGTTTACTGGCGTTTATAGTTCATTTGTCGTTCATTGCTCGAGTGATATATATTTGTTAACATACCCCTAAATCTCAAACGTAAACTCTCACATATTTTTAATGCCGCTTGCACGGATAAATTTATAACATGAGCAACACAACGGGAATGAAAAAAAGCACCATCTAAAATGGATTTTATACGTAATTTTAACAATTCCATAGCTCTAGTATTATTAGATGCATTATCTAGTGAAATCGTAAAAACTTTATCATCTAAATTATATTCAATTAAAGTGTCATGTAAAATTTTTCTTAAATTAGATCCCGTATGAGGATAACCAAATAGTTTAAAAGCAATTGTCCGTTTCATTAATATCCAAGATTCGGGATTAAACCAATGAGCCGTAACGGCGAGATAAGAATTTGCCGAACCATGTGGTGCGGTCCAAACATCCGTAGTTATAGAAACACCATATTTATAATTACGAAAACCACCAATAATATCTTTTTTAGCCGTTTCCCATAATTTAAAAGCATCACTTCTAAGTTTAGTACGACTTACTTGTTTATACTGCGAGTGTAGCCTCTTTTTTATGATGTCCGTAAGCTTGGCGTTGTCGAAGAGGTTGAATGGATAAGTATGTTGAGTGCCCCACCCCGCAAAATCTCTTTGAAGCGCATCATTATCATATATACAAATTTGATCATCCTCACCAATAGTACCATCCGACGTTTGAGGTACCACGGTACATTTGGTTATATGACCCATTAGTGTAGTGTTAGCCGGAAGCATAAAAGTTCCACTTTTTGCAACGCCTTTTTCGTCTATCCTTCATAATACACAAATCCATATTAGACCAAACATTGCATTTTCGTGTAGTTGGTTTAACAACATAACATCATCATTTGTGTAATGATTTCGTGACCGGAAGACCAGCGGAGGATTAGTGGAAGCTTGTGATTATAATTGTGAGTTTTCCATTATAAAGAAATTAGAGATTTGAGAGTTTTTATGTGTTTTAAACCTCAACTCAATACACATATTTATACTACAAGTTTATGCTTCAAAAACTCAAAATTCAAAAAAAAAAACGGTAACTTTTGGGTCTCCAACGTTCACAGAAGCGAATTCCAGAAAGTTGGTTTTGAAAACCGGTCAAAACCGGTTTTTAAATTCCAACGGTCCAGTTGACCTGCGTTGACCGGTTTTCAATTCCAACGGTAACCTGCGCTGACCTGTTTGACTTGCGCTGACCAAAATAAATGTATAAAAAATTTATCTATTTTTTTCTATTTTTAAAATAAATAAATAAATAAATATCTAGATTTTAAGAAAAAAAAATTAAAAAGTTTTTGATTTTTTTTTCAACGAGCGTAACCAAAATAGGATCAAATGCGCGAATTTGGTCCAGTTTGAGAGACCAATGATGTAACTTTTAATCAAGGGTGACCTGGTAACCTGCTGCTAACCGGTCATATTAGCTAGATCGAAGATTATTTGAAAATATGTTGCGTATCTTTGACAATATACTTGTTTATTTAAAAAAAATATAATATATTGCGTATCTTTAGCTTTCACCATAATATTTTTTAGACTTTTATATTTAGATTGTCCTTATAAATGGAGTATAAATATAGATATATACTCGTATTAAATAAATATTTGGTAAAAGTAAATTGCGAGTCAAAGTTAACGAGTGAGATTTATATACCAATAAAATGATGGTGCGTAAATGTTTTGTTAAATACCACCACACTTGACTTTAATTTTAGAATAGTGTCACGTTAATTATCTGTGATGGTTAGTTAATACTACATGACATCCTCATTTAAGTACCACAGTGAGAATAAAGTATCTCTTATTTATTTATATTTATTGGTATTATGCACTTGTACGTCTATGCAAGGATATTGATTAAATAAGTGTGCGACATATGTTTAATGTTTTAATTCGTAAACAAAAGTTTGAGAACTGATAATGTAGGTCATGTATAATATTAAGAATGTTAAATGTCTTATTGTCTATATATTCAATATACTTATACTTTATATACACGTCGTATGATATTAAAGCTCAAGTGATGAAAATTTGAAAAATAATGAGTTTATTTGTTTATGTTACATAAACAAGTTGATCACTGTTGATGATGAGCCCAAAAAGTAAGTTAGTCCAAAGTCACCCTTATTATGATGATTTGTTTGGTTTCATTATTTGAAAATATTGATTTAAGATCAGAACAAAAACTTCTTTACATATTAAGGGATCAATTTTCACCCTTCATCCTTTTTTTTTTTGAAAGGCTGAGAATATTATATAACAGACCCCCAAGAAAAGGGGCTAAACAGAGCAACGGGACTATCTGAGACCCAAGTACGCCAAAAGGCTACAACCACATGAAACTATACAATCGGACACAAAAGACTCAATCAAACAAATCGAAGGCCTAGATATCCAAACATCCCGGTTAGCTAGCTTTGAAGAAAGGCGGGCAACCATCCAAGTCTTGGCAAGCCTTTGAATGGTGGGAAGATGTCTTCTCTTTAATCTTTGGGATAGAAACCGTAGTGGCATTTACGATTCTATTTCTCCACTTCCAAATCGCCCATAAAGAAATTTGGAAAACCCTTGAAGAACCTTACCCACCCGCATTATCAACCGAGGTGATATTTCCACCGGCAATGTCCGAAATAGAAAGAAGGAAAACCACCGGACGATCAAGATTCCACCAACCCGGACTTTCCTCCAAATGGGCAAAACACACGAACATTTGAGAATACAATGATCAGTCTTGACGTCCTGCTTCACAAAAAGGCGGGCCAAGGACTCAACACAACACCACGGGATGATAGATTAGAGCGGGTAGGTAACCTATTCAAAGAAGCCCGCCAAACACAAATGCTCACTTTTCGAGGTATCCAAGAATTCCAGGAGTGACGGTTGCCGATGCTATTATTGGCAAGGTAAAGGTTTTGAATCCTTTTAGACATGGTGCAGACTTTGAAACTTCCTGAACTATCCAAAGCCCAAAGCCACTTATCCCTCTCCTCGGCTAAAGGGGGAAGGCTTCCGATGTAGGATATAAGAGAATCGAGGTCATCAATGGCTCTTCCACGAGGGGGGAAACACCAACTCCAATTCCAACCCCAAGCGTTATTCACCATAGACCAACGCTCGCTTATGGTGCAATCCTTGTTAGTCTCGAGGGCAAAGAGTCTAGGAAAGGACTCCATGAGACGCACCCCACTTCTACACCATGGATCTTTCCAAAATAAAGTACTTGTGCTACTTGAAACTTTACGTACAAAAGAAGACTTAAATGAAGAGTCGATATTATCCATACTCTTAATAGCATTGATGATGTCAGGCCAAATTCCACTCGATCCCATCTGATTTGCAGGCAAATTAAAACCGCCATTTGCCCCGTAAAATTCCTTAATAACAATATTCCAAAGCGCCTTTTCCTCCGTAAGGAACCTCCACTTCCATTTACTTAAGAGACCGAATATTTTTGACATCAGACAACTGACTCCTAGACCCCCAAACTTAGGATCGAAAAGGATAGTCTTCCATTTAACCCAATACATCCCGCGTTGAGACTCCTTAAAGCCCCAAAAGAATCGGCATCTAATGGATTCAAGAATGTTGATAACCTTTAGAGGGGCTTTGAAAAGTGAGAGATAGTAAACAGGGAGGCTTCCAAGGATAGACTTTGGAAAGCTTATCCCTAAAACGATCAATAATCACACTCCAACCATCACAATAACGCATTCTCTTGCCAATCGGGAGGCCAAGAAAAGTAAAAGGGAGGGAGTCATGGGAGCATCCAAGCGAAGAGGCCATCCCTTCCACGTCACTGATAGGAACCCCAACACCAATAATTCTACTCTTAGAAATATTAACTTTAAGACCTGAGCCCATTTCAAAACATTTGAGAATATGGATGAGATTTTTAGCATTGGATCTCGACCATTCACCAAAAAAGAGAGCATCGTCAGCATATTGTAAGAGTGACACGTTCACTTTACTTTCTGCAAGCGAGACCCCCTTAAACACACCTTTATTACAAGCTTCAATAATGGCAATCCACCCTTCATCCTTCATCCTTTTTTTTCAAATATAAATATTTTTCAAACCGTTAATCGTCTAGCGAAAAACATATACCTTTACGACGAGCATTTAATTATCTTTTTATAGATAGGCACTTTAATATACTTCCGACAAAAAAAATTTTTTTTCGTGTTTTTCACGTTTTTTTAAAGTTTTTTACGTTTTTTTACGTTACTGAAATTTGCATGAAAAAATCATATATGATTTAACATTATTTTGAATACCACATATGATATTAATGTTAAATCATATATGATGTGTATATCCTATGTGATTTATCATATATGATTTAATACTAGTATCACATATGATATTATATATCATATGTGATTTAACACTAATATCGCATGTGATCTTCAAATTAGTGTTAATATATGATATTTCATGCAAATTCCATTTTCGAAGAAAAACGAAAAAAAAAATACGAAAAACGTGAAAAAACGATTTTTTTTTTCTTTTCGAAAGTATATCAAAGTGCCCGTCTATGAAAGATAATTAAATGCTCGTCGCGATAGTGTAATTATTTTTGCTTAACGATTAACGGTTTAAGAAATATTTAAATTATAAAAAATATGTGAAATAATAAAAAGCTTTTAATCTCAGCCATTGATTTCTTTTTAAATGGATGGTGAAGACGAGTCCATAAAAATATGTAAAATAACTCTCCTCGAAAATATTATGTCAAATCTTTTTGACAATTTTAGGTTCATATAATAGCAATGAACATTTATTAATGTACAAATATTATACATGAATTTTAAAAACTACTAATTTCGTATACGTATTTTTAAATTTTATTTCAACATCATACCTAACTTATTTTTAACATACAAAGTCTACGTAATTAGCTATATGTCTACATGCCACATTGGAGTTTGTTTAGTATATAGATAGTTAGATTAATTGCTCAATCCTCTACTCGTGCTATTACTGAAAGACATTTCATGTACTGGAAGTGTATTCTTTCTAATGTAGTGGAAGTTTGTTTCTATTTCAATGTATATACATATTGTTCGATTGGAGTATCATATTCGTCAATACTTAACAAAAATCACTTAGATACAGATTTTAACATGACATACATATTATCCAACAAACTAAAGGTGCTTATACGAACCTTTCTATAGAACTAAAACCATTTCACTATCGTGCACAGATGTGATACGATGTGCTATCATTATCACAGTAGAGTCATTAAAGTTTTGCTTGAGAGTTTGCTGAATCATTCCATCAGTTGCAGTGTCGACTGACACTACTACACAAACTGGTTTTTCCTACAAACATTTTCCCACAGAAACGAAACTGTGTGAAATTTCACACGGAATACCAACAAATTACACACCAAATTGTTGACTAAATTTGATTGTGAAATATGTAAATAAATTTCCACGAGTTCCCTCTCTTTACACACTAAATTGTTGACCAAGTTTTTGTGGAAATCCGTCATAAATTTCCACAGATTTGTGACCATATTCACACTATTTGTGTTTATTAGACGTCTGTGGGAAACTTGTGGCATATTTCACACATATTAGCCACGGTCAAAAGTATGTGGCAAATTTTTGCTCCATTACTCACAATTTCACACGGTCTTTTTTATAAAGTAACTATTTAACAGTGTGGGAAATCGGTGGGTCTTCCCACGATTACCTACCAATTTAATTAATCATGGGAAATGCGTGTGTAAATACCACGGTTTCTCACATAAAATATCATTTTATGTTTTGCCTACTTACACATTCTCACATTACTTAGTATGTTTCCATAGTGTTTGTGGTTTCATATTATATGTGTTTTCTATTAATGAAACTATTTATGCCGATTATCACAAGTGTATGTGTATGTTTAAGTATAACCCGTTGTATATGCGTAGATATCTACGTATATGTTACATATATTTGTTTATGGTCTTCATTGTATCTATAGATGTTTTATATCTAGGTATATGGGCGTGTATATGTGTGAGCGTGCAACTATACCAAAAAGTTAATGACTAACGAGATTTGTATATGCGTGAGCGTGTAACAATATATCAAAAAGTAAAAGAAAAGCGATTATGTCCATGGGAAATATGTGTATTTTCCCAGATTACCTACCATTTAATAAATCCGTGGGAAATATGTGTAAATACCCACGGTTTCCCCGAAAATAAGCGTTTTGTATTTTGTCTACTTACACATTCTCACATTATTTAATATGTCTTCATATGTGTTTGTAATTTCATATTATATGTGTTTTCAATTAATGTAACTATTTATGTCGATTATCACAAGTGTATGCGAAGGTTTAGAAATTACCTTTTGTGTAATAAACTATTATATGTGTGTGGATATCGCACATATATTATCTGTATCTTGTTTATGACCTTCATTGTATCTATAGATGGTTTGTATCCATGTATATCGATGTGTATATGCGTGAGCGTGTAATAATATATCAAAAAGTAAAAGAAAACGATTATGTCCGTGGGAAATATGTGTGTATTTTCCACATATTACCTACAATTTAATAAATCCGTGGAAATCGTGTGTAAATACCACGGTTTCTCCTGAAAAATATCGTTTTGCATTTTGTCTACTTACACATTCTCACATTATTTAATCGTCTTCATATGTGTTTGTAGTTTCATATTATATGTGTTTGTCAATTAATGTAACTATTTATGTAGTATCACAAATGTATGTGTTCTAACCTTTTGTGTAACAAACCATTATATATGTGTGGATATCTACACGTATATGTTTTGTATGCTTGTTTATGACCTTCATTATATCTATAGATGTTTTATATCTTGGTATATCGATGTGTATATGCGTGAGCGTGTAACAATCTATCAAAAGTAAAAGAAAGCGATTATATCGTGGGAAATATGTGTGTATTTTCTCACATATTACCTACAATTTAATAAATCCGTGGAAATCGTGTGTAAATACCCACGGATTTCCCTGAAAAATATCGTTTTGCATTTTGTCTACTTACACATTCTCACATTATTTAATCGTCTTCATATGTGTTTGTAGTTTCATATTATATGTGTTTGTCAATTAATGTAACTATTTATGTTAGTATCAAAAATGTATGTGTTCTAACCTTTTTGTGTAACAAACCATTATATATGTGTGGATATCTACACGTATATGTTTTGTATGCTTGTTTATGACCTTCATTATATCTATAGATGTTTTGTATCTTGGTATATCGATGTGTATATGCGTGAACGTGTAACAATATATCAAAAAGTAAAAGAAAACGATATGTGTTTGTAGTTTTATATTATATGTGTTTGTCAATTAATGTAACTATTTATGTCAGTATCACAAGTGTATGTGTAGGTTTAGGAATAACCTTTTTGTGTAACAAATCATTATATGTGTGTGGATATCTACACGTATATGTTCTATATGCTTGTTTATGACCTTCGTTGTATCTACAGTTGTTTTGTATCTAGGTACATCGACGTGTATATGCGTGAACGTGTAACTATATTAAAAAGTAAAAGAAAATGATTATGTACGTGGAAAATGTGTGGGTACTTTCCTACACAGGGCGGAGAGCTACTTATGGCTAAGATGGGAGAAATATAAAGATCATAGAAGAGAGGCAACAAAAACATGGCTGTGGCCAAAAGATAGAAATAGCTTACTTCTCATTCATTTTAGTAGTAGTTTAAGGTTAAAATTGATGAATTGAATATATTTGTAAGTGTTGTGGCCAAAAGATAGAAATAGATTACGCACATTTTTTTAGTAGTAGTTTAAGGTCAAAATTCATGAATTGAATATATTTGTAAATTTAAGTGTTTTGATGGAATTTAATATTTTAGATTACGACTACATGTTCTTTACAAATGTCAACTTAGAGGTTTTTTGGGCTTAACAGGTTACTATAGAAGATTTATAAAAGGCTATGCTATCATTAGTTCACCCTTGACTGTGTTGTTAAGAAAGAATGCTTTTGGTTGGAATGAGAGTGCTCAAGTGGCTTTTGAAAAGTTGAAAACTACAATGGTTAATGCTCCAGTTCTGAAACTACCAGATTTTAATAAGGTGTTTGTGATTGAGACAGATGCTTCAGGTTTGGGTATTGGTGCTGTACTTCAACAACAAGGTCATCCTATTGCTTTCCTTAGCAAGACACTTGCCCCCAAAACACCATTCATTATCAACATATGAGAAAGAATTCTTAGCGATACTACAAGCTTTAGACAAATGGAGAGGTATTTACTTGACAGGCACTTCATCATAAAAACAGATCACTTCAGCCTTAAGTACTTGTTAGACCAAAGGATTACTACTCCTACTCAAATGAAATGGCTCCCAAAGTTGATGGGGTATGATTATGAAATTGTGTATAAGAAAGGGTCTGAAAATGTAGTTGCTGATGCACTTTCCAGGGTACCATCTGGTGCAGAATTGTTACAGATCAGTGTCAATTCTGTGTCTAGTGATTTATATGAGCAAATCAAGCAAGGATGGACTGATGATCCAGAGTTACAAGCTCTAATTTTGAAATTACAAGCTAATGCAACTAGTGCCAAACACTACTCATGGTGCTTTGGGCGGTTGTTAAGGAAGGAAAATTGGTCATTAGTGGAGATGATGAGTTAAGAAAGAACATTTTGACATACTTTCATAGTAGCCACGATGGTGGACACTCGAGAATGCGGGGCTACTATGCAAAGGATGTGCTCATGTGTATTGGAAGAAAATGAGAAAACAAGTTAAGGAATTTGTGAGGCAATGTGATGTTTGTCAAAGATTTAAACACGAATTAGTGGCCTACAGGCTACTACAAACTCTCCTATTCACGAAGCTGTGTGGACGAAATTTCAATGGACTTCATGGATGGGCTACCAATGTCACAAGGAAGGACAACTATTATGGTATTGTAGGCAGTTGAGCAAATCTGATCATTTATAGCCCTTAAACACCCTTATACAGCCATACAAATAGCCCAAGTGTTTTTGGATACCATCTACAGGTTGCATGGGTTACCTAAGATCATTGTAAGTGATAGAGATGCAATCTTTATGAGTAAGTTTTGGAAGGAATTGTTCTCTATTTTGAAGGTCAAATTGCATACTTCAACAGCCTATCATCCCCAAAGTGATGGGCAAACTGAGGTGGTAAACAGAAGTTTAGAATGCTACTTGAGATTCATGTGTGGAGATAGGCCAAAGGAGTGGAATTCATGGTTGCCCTTAGCTGAATACTGGTACAATACTTCCTATCATACTACAATCAAAACTACACCATACCAAGTTGTTTATGGCTAAGCACCACCAGTCCACATTGCATACACAAAAGGAGATAGTAAAGTTGACATGGTGAGATGAACCTTGGGAGCAAGAGAAGAAGCAATTAAGCTACTCAAGTTTCACATGAAAAGGACACGGGAAAGAATGAAAGAGTTGGGCGATAAGCACAGGCGATAGAGAATTCTTGGTCAATGATTGGGTTTACTTAAACCTACAACCATATAGCCAATCTACCATCAGACAAAGTAGGAATCACAAGTTGTCAGCCAAGTATTATGGACCTTTCCAAGTCATCCAAAAGATTGGGAAGGTAGCTTACAAACTGCAATTGCCTGAAGCTGCTCAGATTCATCCAGTTTTTCATGTTTCTCAGCTTAAAAAGTACAAGGGTGAGACCCCTCAAGAAGCTGGAAGATTGCCACGGTGAACACTTGAAGGTTTGGTTGCAGCAGAGCTTTTGCCATTTTAGAGGAAGACTAGCTAAGAAAGGAAATGCGGCGGTGTATGTCTTGGTGCATTGTACAAATGGAGAAGTTGCGAGATGCCACATGGGAGTTATATGATGACATTGCTACTAAGTTTCCACAGTTTAACATGGCTACATAAGTAGTTGCTTGAGGACAATCAACATTTGAAGGAGAAGGCATTGATATGTGATCAAGTCAAAGTCAAAGATAAAAGTCAAAGTTTAACCCATGACTTTTCCGCCCATTAGTTCACCCAATTCCTGTATAAATACAATTCTTGTAATCATTCACAATTAGCTAATCATTTTGTAATCTTCTTCCTCATTGTAAACCTTCATCTATCAAATAACAAATCTTTTCATTTCAATTCGTGATTCTATTCTTATCTCTTGGAATTGCCTATTGTCTTGAAGGTACTACTTCATTTCCTTGTGATTTCTAGTAGTACACATCATTAAGTCTCTTGAATTAAGGTCAAGACCAAAAATGTTGACCGGCACAATTGCCCGTATGACCAGAGAGCAGAAACAAGTTGTAAGGGATATGGGTTTTGCGGGTGTGCTGCAACTCAAGCTCAGGAGTATATCTAGGGAGTTTGCGCGGTTTGTTATTGGCCAGCTTGACACAGATCATATGGTCATTCACACACCTAATGGGGATATACCAATTGACCGCATGGCGGTCCATGACGTACTAGGTTTCCCATTAGGGCATAAGAATATTATACGCCGTAACGTGACGAATTATGACTCTGATCTCAGTAAAGAATGGAAGGAGTACAGCATGAAGAAGGTGGGTCTGAAAGATATTTCGGAAAGAATCATGAATGACACAACAGCTAACGGATGTTCCAAGTGGACTTCCTTATCTTGATGTCGAGTTTAATGATTTCTGCCATGAAAACAACACGTGCAACCGGAAATCCTCATTACCCTTCCAGTTAATTTTGTTAGTCAAGAATATGACTGGTGCGGTATGTGGTTATACGGTAGAAACTTGCAAGACACACTGGGATGAATCTCTGTTTTGTGGCCCGCTCGTATTCTTAATGGTGCGTAAATTAAATATATTTTTGCTTAACTATTTAATGGTACGTAAATTAACTATTTAGTTTTCTTTTATGCTTTTGTATTGTGACCGCGTATCTATTGTGCTCGATCCTCCCGTTCTAAGGAACATGCCTGTCGTTGCTGAATGGAAGCATGGAGATTTCAAAGACGGGTTAAAGCTGAGATTTCAGGGGATTTGGTTCAGGTTCGTTTTAGGCGAGTGGAGGAACACATTAGAAGCGCAAGATTGGCGAAGACAAAATGTTCATTTAAGCAATGCACAATCGATTAGTTAGTCAAGGTTAGGGACAATATGATCTGAAGGTTGACTAACTAAAACTAGGTAAAGGCCTGCTCGGATCTTTGCTGCTGGCAGCGGCCCTTTAGTGTTCCTTTTAGTTCAGTTTTATAAGCGTGCTGTGGCAATCTGAACAAGACTTGAAAACATGTTAGATGGTCTAAAGTGAGTCTGATCACTTTAACTTGTTTGCAAGTTCCAAGCTCATAAAATCTATAGGATGAATGTGGAAAGGTGTTGCCAGTATAATCGTCTCAGTTTTTGAGACTCTGATTCACTCGTTTGAGTTATTTAGACGGATCACATTTGATTAGTCCTTAAAAGTGTAACTCAGTTATCAGGGAAGTGATTTACGCACCAATAAGATCATTAGTTCATACAGCAAATAGTATCCTTGGTATAATGATTAGTCCTTAAAAGTGTAACTCGGTTATGCACTATCACAACAAGTTTGCATGTGCACTTTATAGGACGACAGTACGACACGAACAAACTGGGCAGTCCAAATAACTGTGGCGTCCATTAATTGCTTTTTGTAACAGCTGCAAGCCTGCGAGAGTTTGGTCAGAGCTGCAATCCTCAACTCCCTCCCACTTAAACATACTAGTAATTTATATTGGTTTCATTTCAAACCTTAAAACCCACAAAATGTCCGACAACATGTGCAGTGAGAAGTGAGAACATTGCAACATGGAACCACTTTTTCTCTACACAGACCAAAGGAGATAACACAACCGACGAAAATTGTCATTTTTCACCTACATTCGCTAGCTTCAACTGTTTTACAGCTATTCTAGTCGTACTCAGTTTGACTTGTTAGGTCTTGACCCATCGATCAAATCCACGATTATACATCCAGAATTGCAATTACTTTTTTGTCACTTATATAGAGTCGGTTTTGTTTTTACTGTGTTTGATAAAGCTTGAAAACTTCGTTTTGTAACGCATTTTACCATATATACTAAAGATTATATGACTTTTTAGTCAAGGTGAATTTCATCAAATGAGATCATTTCGGAAAGCCAGTTGCTATTTATGCAATTTGCTCTAATCATAAACACAATTTATTGGCTGCTTAAGAATTTGTAGAAAACCCGATAAGTAGTTTCATGGTTGATCAAAGTAAGTTGCTTATGCTTTATAGCACAAGACGCCGCTCCAAAAAGGCAAACTGGTAGTTTTGAGCGCTTGGAACTGCTTACCTTCCAATAATCTATACATGAGCAGAATTTGAAACACTCATATACAAACAACTGCTTATCTAACTATTGTATTTCGTTACAGATTAAGCAAATAAATTTACTGTCTCATGCATTGGATATTGTAACAGCTGATAATACGCAGCTTTAATAAGCAATCCCAGACACCCCCTTTAGACACTGTATCAGACTGTTGACTCGCTTCCATTGTTCACCTTTGAATGTTCAATCAGTTAACTACTTGCTTTACCAATCTGATTATTTTGACCATACACAATCGAAAAGTCATAATCATTTCTTCCCGAACACTAAGAACCGAAAAATTTAGTCTAGATAATCAATACCAAACACCCTCAAAACTGTGTATCTACTATATCGAAACATGATGAACAGATAAAAGTTTAGAAGCTCTAAATCTGAACTAGAACATAGAATATATAAAATTGTGAACATCAATCCCATGTCCCAAATACAAATAAGATTTTAACGTCGAAGATTTTTTTCATTTACATCACCTTACAACGAAGATTGGCTAAGCAAAAGATCAGAAGCAGATAATGTTCCTGTCTTATCAAAATCTAGCATTTCAAACTCGTCCATGATAGGTGTGATGTCATCTTGGCTGATCTTCCCCATCTCTTTTAGCTTATAGATGACGAACTCAGCAGCCCTGTTCGGATATTAAAAATAAACAGCATATAAGAAATTTATCAAGCTATTATGTAAAAAATGTAGCGTTTGGGAGAATGCTCGATAAAATCCCAAACACCCCTTAAGTACTTAAATCAGTTAGGCAGACTTACGATGATTCCATCACCGTCAAAATCAGCAGCCTCGAGATCAGAAGCTGTTGTTTTCTTTAAGAACCCATTTGACCAATGACCTTTGCCTTCTTTCGGTATGTAGCAAAGCAAGCGTAAACAACAACTGAGCTACATAAACCGTACCCGACAAAATCCACAGTGAAGCAAACACACGTCCACCTGTTGTTGAGAAACATTTATATATATAACCAAGCCGGTAAGTGTTGCAACAACACAATAGAAGCGTTAACAAAGTCCAAATCTTCAACGTAAAGCAACAAACCCGTACCAGCAGCTACAAGTACCAAGAGCAACAATACCAAAATTATGCATTTGTTTCTCACTTTTTGTTTTCATCTTTTAAGAATTTCAGCCGCCAATTGTTTCATTTAAATGCATCGCTCTTACTAACAAACGTTCTTGTTTCTCCACTAGCAAATCCGCTGCTTTAGTTAAAACTAACCCGACTACAAGCATGCCCGAGACAACAAATAGACACGCAAGTAGTATTGTAAGATGACTAGCAGGAACAAGGTCTCCATATCCGACTGATGTCATTGTTACAATAGTGAAATAAAGTCCATCGAGTACATCATTTGTTTTTCTTCCTGAAATTTGCTTTCTCAGAAGAGTAAAGCAAAGGGTACCAACAACCAAGTATACAGACACTACAATGACTGCTTTCCAATAGTTCGGGTAAAAGTGGTCGAAAACAGACTTTGGGTGTGGTTTAGGTAGTGGGTTGGTACTTTTGATACTAGAAGGAAAAGAATCGGAAAGTGGAGCACTTTTGATTCTTCTGAATCTCCGTCTCTTGAGTGAAGCTATTTGATCAGCAAGAGGTGGCGGTTTTGTTGATCCGTTTTGTGAAGCGTGCTTTTGGCCATTAGACGTCATCACAAGAACTTGTGTGAACACAATATAGGAGCTCTATACGACAAGTTAAGTTAGAAAATTTGCAGAAAGTTTCGCGGCAAATCGTATTACAGATTACAAAAGTGGTGCTATAATAGCGCAAAATTGTACTTGATGTCCCAAAATAAGTGTCCACGGGTAAAAAAAATATATATATATATATATATATCTATCTGAGCTCGGTTCCATTGAGAAGGTTTTATTTTGAGAAGATTGAGAAATCTTCGTTTGAGCAAATGATTCATGTTTTGATTTGATTCACAAGTAAAAATCATTTTATGGTGAATCAATTTATAAATCACAAATTTGATTCACAAATCATTGTTAAAATTGAGTTATGATGATGATTCATTAAATTTGTACAGATGATTCAGTATTCTACATATATTGCAAAATCGAGAGATTTTTAACATTGATTCAAATTTTTTTTTACACATTTTGAAGTTTAATCACATTAAAATGAGTTTTATGCTTGAAAAACATGAATCAAAGTTAAAAATCTATCGTTTTGAAAACCTTCTCAATCTTCTCAAAATAAAACCTCTCAATCGATCCGGTTCTCTCTCTCTATATATATATAGAAGTATGCAATTTTGCACTCTCTTAAGTATGTACCCTTTTGAAATACACACAGCTTTTTAAATCTGATTTTTTTCTAGGACGAACTAATATAGAAAGGTGAACACTTTATTTTGCCACCAAGGGGTAATGTTTTCTACACTTCAACCAAAAACAGTAAACATCTCAATATACATTCATGTTTTTAACCAATTATAGCAGCCACCATGAAAATTAACTTGCTACTATTGATAAAAGACTTGAGTTTGTATTGCTATTGTAGGTAAAAGAGGAAAATATGTTGATATTACTGGTATACAATGATAATTAGTTGCTAGATATGGTAAGAAACTGTAATATGTTGCTGATATAGAAGTATATAGTATATGTATATAGCTAATATTCATAACATTAAAAAGTATATTAGCTATTTTGTACAAGTAACATGATTTCTATAAAGCCAATTCATAGTAAACTTACATATAGACAGTGACCTTGTTCTAAGCAGAAAGTAACGACTGCGCGAAAACAATCTAGCTCCTATGAAAGTGTATGATGTGAAAATTTTCTAAAAAGTTTTCGGATTCTTTGAAGATGTATGAAGGTAGCATTAGCATAAGCTAGTACACTTTTATATATACTTGCCTTGGTGATCAACACTACAGTATAAGTATCAACCACATTTTTATTACGGAGTATCAGGTAACAAAGTAGACTTTCAAACTAGTATGGACATATTTTTTTTTATAGAAATTATTGGTTTCTAGTTATATTTTTTTTTTAATAAAAAATGGACTTATTGAGAAAAGGGTTTTTCTATTATGTGCCCTAAGACACATGATAAGAAGTGAAAAAAGTACATTAAAATACATGGGGATCAACAAAAAATATAATTTTTATATGTACTTATGTCTTTTTTTTAGATCCCATGTACCTTTATATACTTTCTTCATTTCTTATCAGTGACTTAGGGCACATAATGAAAAACACTTTATCAATAAGTCCATTTTTATAAAAAATATAACTAGAAACCAATAATTCTATAAAAAATATGTCCATACTAGTTTGAAAGTCTACTATACCTGATAATAAAAATGTGGTTGATACTATACTAACATTGATCAAACACCAAGGCAAGTATATATAAAAGACTAAAATACACCGTTGGTCCCTAAACTTGGCAAGATGCGTCGTTATGGGACAAAACTCGGCCTTTTCATCGCCATAGGTCCAAAACATGGCCATTAAATGTCGATTAGTCCTTTGACAAAGTCAAAGTCGATTTTGTTTTGTAGTCGAGGGTATTTTAGTCCATACACATTTATACTTTTATAACACATTTATATTTTAGCCCTTCATCTTTCATCCTCGTCATCATCTCCCCAAATCATTCATCTCCCCAAATCATCATCTCCCCAATCGTTTCCTGCATTCCATATTAGCAAATTAATCCCAGATCAGCGGAACAATTATCAAATGATGGCATCAAGCATCTCAGATAGTGAGAAGAAATATACAAAGTTACTTTTCATTAAAGTCGTTATAGATATCTATGAAATGGAGCTGATAACCAAATGTTAACTTGCATATCATGCAAAACGAAATTCCTTCCACAATATAAAACAATAACGAGATTTGAAAATGCCTTTCAAGAACAAAAATGAACTGAGTTGGTAACTCAAAAGCTTATAAAATTCACAGAAAATGATTATCACAAGTATGTACCTATCAGCATTGTCGAATCCAAATCGGGCCCCAAAATAGAAGGCGGCAGACAGAAGCCATGCATCAGCATGAACAACAACTAAAGCTAGCCAGTCCTTTTCGGCATACCATCTCTAGCAAAGTTAATTCCGAGTGCGGGTTCAAAACTCGGATCTACCTCTTCACGAGCAAATTCACTTCCCATCGCTCGTTCGAAATCCATAGAGACATAGGTTTTCCTTTTACGTAATCCAACAAAGATTAGATGAAATGTAATACTCGAGTGTTTGGCTCCTAAAGTTTAAGATGATGAAACTTGTTAAGGTACTCGGTTACCATTTTTTTTATGTTTTCTTATAAAACAAAACAAACAAAAGGAAGTCGTCAAGTATTGAACATGAAATAAGTAAAGAGGACATAAGGGTAGCTTGTGGAAGAAAGCAGAGAATTTTGGCAAAATTGATTACACCAACATGTCGAAAAAATCTGATTCAATGGTGAAATAGATTTTGCTTAGTCATTACTATCATTCACAATGTCAGACTATCAGTGAAGAGAAGAGAAGAAAAAGAATTACGCGTCATTAAGTAACACTGTAACTCCGACATTTTCTGATTCCTATTCCCTTCTGACATGTTTTATGTGACGTAAATGGGGTCGTGAGTTCTTGTTGATGGCACAGTTGGAAACATCTTTGACAAGAGCAGAATATTACTTTGGTTCAATGAAGTAAGATGTAGATAACAAAAGATATAAATTGTGTGTTGATGGGTATGATAAGTCGACCTCATACAGATGTAAAATTTTCATAAACCACTTTAACTAAATCTTGAGAACACCAAAGCGCTTCTTACGCTTATGAGCCCATTTTGGGAGAAAATAACCACACTCAGACTCAGACCTGCTTATTTTGGGGGTGTTTGTATTAGCTTCTTTTGGCTACTTACGAGCTTGTTTGAATTTGGAAAAACTCATAAGATCAATATTTCCTGGTCATGAGGTTGAGCTTATGAAATTAAATAATTAAAAAGATCCATGAGCTTAACCAAATTCAAATAAGCGATATGTGACTTTTGACTCATGTTACTTTTGCATTATATATATTTTATTAGTTTACCCTTTGAATTGTGCCCAGATATATACAAGGCAATACAGTAATTCAATACCATTAAGACACTTGATAAGTCATTAACATCATTATATCATAATTAAAATCAGTCGTCGTAGTTTTATTAAAGCAGGTAAAATATAAGAAAATAGAATAACTTATAAATACCATTTTGCTAGTTGGCCTTCTCAAAAAGTCTGAGCTTCCAATATTCAAACAAATGGAATTGATTCAAATATTCAAACAAATGATTATTTAGCACTCGTACTGGTTACAGGTTTGTAAGGCAAGATGGGGGTGTTTGAAATTTGGGGAGATGATGATTTGGGGAGATGAATGATTTTGGTAGATGATGAAGAGGATGAAAGATGAAGAGGTAAAATATAAATGTGTTATAAAAGTATAAATGTGTATGGACTAAAATACGCCACTAAAAAAAAATCGAATTTGACTTGGTCAAAGGACTAATCTGGCATTTAATGGCCATGTTTTGGACTATGGTGATGAAAAAGAGAGTTTTGTCATAACGATCTGCGCTCTCTGAGTTTAGAGACCAACGGTGTATTTTAGTCAATATAAAAAGTAACACAAACAAATAATGTTAGTTTATGATCATGAACGCATCTTTCAAGATCACAGATCTAGAAGCAGGAAGGACATTAATGTGACTTTTTGTGGGACCCACTGGTTGACCCATGTGTTTTACTTTTAACCTTAGTTTAGACTACCGGTGACGACTCTTTTGAGTGTTATGTTCTTGGTTTAAACCGTGTATATATTGTAGATGAACTTCAGTTTTTTTAAAGAAAAAGTTGACAAGGGGTGTCAATTTCTAGTAGGACAGTTTGTTTTGTTAGTTAAGCATCAAGTATAATGTAATAAATGGTTTGTATAGGGGCTTCGCGACTTTGGGTTTAAATTTGGTTAATATTGGTAGCGCATTTAAGTTGAGTTTTTCAGGAGAACATAGTAATTTTAAAAAGTATTTAACAGAATACGTAGTTTTGAAAGTATTTAATAAAATATTTAGTTATATTCTTTTCCTTTTCAAATTGTTGAAAATTCAAGGACGTCCTATAAGGCTAAAACAATATACTGTAATATCGAATACATATAGCTTTTGATATAACAACCATGCACCGTCCTCGAATACATATAGCTTTTAAATACTTTTTAAGAATACCATGGTGCCTTAAAAAACTCCATTTAAGTTTTGAGTTAATATGCTAACATGGGGGGACCTTACATTGGGCAATCTGTGGCATGTCACATATGATTTAACATTGTGAAGTAGAAGTTCTTTAGGGGACTGGCAATGGGTTCGGGTTGGGCTTCGGTTTGGTTGATACCGATCGGTAAAACCAATGCCACCAAATCGGTGTAGATGAAATCAGTATAGTTCCCCGAATTGGTGTGGGAGAGGGACAAGATAAAATAGCCGTTGGAAGGATATTATTGGATGAGGTATGAGTTAGGCATGATTACCACTAAAAAACAATGGTTAGGTATGAGATAGGTGTGAGATGAGATGGAAGGATATTATTGATGAGTGATTAGGTATGAATTAAGTATGGTGGCATGACTGCCACCCCCTTATAATCCAACTCTAGTATTACAAAGAAAGTTCGGTGAATTTGAAAAAAAGAAAAGAAGAAATAATTTGGCGTGACTGGTTAATTAATATGTCACGTTCTATAGTAACTTTGTTAACTTTTATATGACATCTTATTTTTTTTATTGTATATGAGTTAGAGCTTTGGTTGAAAAATAATTGTACAACACATGCTAAACTATCACGGATCCGTCTTTGCATGCCGACATATTTAGCTACCCTTTTCATCATACCCGATGCATTACAAACAATTAAAAAGACTCTTTCGAACTTGAACCATCTTTGTGAATAGCATAATTGTTTAGAGATGCATTAGTCATTATTGTTGTTCTCCTTTAAAGGCGTTAAAGTTGAAACTACCAATACACAACAACGAAGCTGAGCAACAACAGGTGTGTTCTTAAGTGATAGGAAATTGTTAAATTTTGGAAGATTACATTAAGATAGCGAGCAAACGAGCAACAAGATTACAATTACTTTGGAAGATTAAGGTGTGTTCTTAAGTTAGATTATACTTTCCACGATGGGTTTGAGCTAGTGGTGTCTTTCAACCTCAACTTAATATGAATTGCTATTCATAATTCGGTTTTTGCTAACATGTGCCTATGGGAACGGGCACATGTTTAAGAATATCTGAAAGGAATTTTTTAGAGCATTTAAATAGAAAAAGTGTTTGGTTTTAGCGATTTAAAGATTTAGTTCATGTTTATTTAATGCATTTTCTGTTACAAAAACGAATTTTTGTGTCCACTAAAGCACATGTTAGCAAGGCCTTTCATAACCATTGTATCAACTATTTATTTGCTTTGTTAAACACTACACAAATGCTTTTTACAATGGCAAATATATCGCACACACAGGTATGTTTGGCGCAGTGGTGTGGAGCTTTTCGGCGATGAGCGGTGGCGATGAGCATTTTGATTTTGTAGTCGTTTGGCAAAGGCGATGAGCTTTGCTATTTTTAGAATGCTCATTTTCTCAATGCTTCTTTAAAAAGTTGTGAGCGGTGAACGGTAAGCTGTGGCTACTGCTCACAGCTACTACTCACAGCTCACTAATTTTTTTACAAAACACACCCTCTATCTAATTTACGCGTTTTCATAATAGACCTTTTGTTCATGTTCTTGATCTCAAGAATCAACTTAATCTACACATTTTAAGCATAGAGGAAGCTAAAAGTATAGTGAGGGATGTTTCTGATGTTGAAATTAAAAGTGCATTATTTGATATTGATGACTCAAAAGCTCCACGCCCCGATGGTTTCTGACATTCTTCAAAAGGCTTGGGAGATTGTAGGTCCCGATGTCTTTAGTGCGATAAAGGATTTCTTCATAGCTGGAAGATTATTGGGAGAGGTTAATGCTACTTTAATCACTCTTGTCCTCAAATCGGACCCCAACAAGGTAATGGACTTGAGGCCTATACCATGCTTTAATGTTTTAAGTAAAGTGATAACAAATAGATTGAGCCTTGGTTGGGGAAAATGTTTAGTAGTAATCAAAGCGCCTTTATCCCTAGTAGGCACATTCAGGATAATATCCTCTTAACTCATGAATTAATGAAGGGTATAATAGGAAGAATGGGCCTAGGAGGTTGCTATGAATTTGATATACAAAAAGCGTGTAATCTTGTTAATTGGAACTTCTTGGAGAATTTGGTTTTCAGTAATCGATATTATATATTACGCCTTGTTTCGCTTAACAATAATGAATAATTACATAAAGAGAATTATGTTTTTATTATTATCTTCATGTTATTATCTTAAACTCTCTTATAGTTAATAAGAACAATAAATGTTCTACTGTGACTACAAAAGAGAAAACCAAAATAACACAACCTCATGTTGTTGTTTAAAGAAAAATATAATTAGAACCTCAAGTTCTAATATGATCTTTTTATAAAGATCAATATCATAACCTTGTGTTATATAATTTCTTGATGCAAAATATATAAATAGAATGAGTTTTAAATGTATTTTCATTGATATAACTTTTATCAAGTATTATAAAATATAAACAAATATATTTAAGATCAAAATTGAAGAAAAAAGACTTCAAATATCAAAAGTGAACATTTAATATGGAATGGAAGGAATGTTTGTTTATATGTCAATTGAGATACAAGTTATTTTGAAAAAAAAGAAAAATACAAAATATAAAATAAAATAAAATAAATATGTGGTTAAAAAAAACTATAATCCCATAGGTTGGATTAGAGGTGCACAAAAATCGGTTTTTACCGGTTTTCGATTTTGAAACGGTTTCCGAAACCGGTTTTCAAAGAATCGATTCGGTTTTGTTTTCGAATCGGTTTTCGGTTTTAAAAGTTCGGAATCGGTTTTTTAACGGTTTGGTTTTTTTCGGTTTTAAATGTTCGGATCCGTTTTTTTTCGTATTTTACGGTTCGGTTTTTTGAATTTAAATCATTTACTACTAATACATTTGAATACAATCATAACTTTTATTTAAACAATACAACTATACAACTAAAACTATAAAATACTAATACATTTGAATACAATCATAACTTTTATTTAAACAATACAATTATAGAACTAAAATATCTAAATACTAATACATTTCGAGCTTGACATTGGCCATCACCCAAAACATATTAGTGTACTCAAGTATATCGAGCTTGGCATTGCCATCACCCTTGTATACTCAAGAAATTAAATCCTCCCAAACTTCTTCCACATCTAACTCTTGAACATCAAATGGTTCAAATTCACATTCATCTAATTCGGTGAGTCGGAGGTGATATCCATATTTCATCTTCTTCAATTGATATAGTTTCTTCAACTTCTTCAATCGAACCTTCCAACGATGTTACATGTTGTACCCTATCTACTCCGTCCATATAATCTTTCAAACACACATACTTCCACGGATTCGGGCTTAGTTTTGTCCTTTTTCCGATATAATTCTACCACTATGAGAAAAGGCCGATTCGGAAGCTACCGTCGAAACTTGGACCGCTAATAAGTCACGAGCCATAGTGGATAAAATTGGAAATTGGATTTCCCTTTCTTTCCACCAAGCCAGAATGTCAAAGTTTGCAAACTCTTCGGGACTTAAAGTTGTTAAAAAGTTTGTAGCCATATACTGTCCCAACTCGCTTGTTGGGGCCGATGATCGTTGACGCTTTGTAGCGTCTTCACGTAAAGTATTATAAAGGTTTGTCCCTTGTCATTCGAGACGAACCGGCCCGCATTGGGTCGAGAATTGGGTTTGGTTGTTGATCATATTTTGTTGCATAAATTTCAAATATTTTTTTAAAATAATCATTAAATTAAAATTTTGAGATTCTATATATTTGGGATCTTCTCCGTCTAACCCGAAGGATAAGTCTAAATTTTCCATTATTCTTCTTATTAAAAGTTCTCGCCTCCAACATTTAAACATGGATTAAGTCTTGTGGAACAAGTATAAACCAAAGGTAAACTAGCAAAATATTTTATAAATCTCTTTTTTTATAACTTTAACTATTCTTCTAAACATTTGAGTAGGTGAATCTTTTAATTCGTCTAATTTTTCCGTCATAGCATAAATTTGATTTAAAACTAATGGGCTAGTTGGGTAATAAACACCCGATACTATAGTTGTTGCCTCTTTAAAAACTTGTAAAAAAATAGTTAAAGCATTTAGTCGATCCCAATCTTTGTCATCTATCGAAGTGGAACGGTTTTTTTCAAACAAGTAATTCATTAAAAGTATGTAAAGTATTATGTTGTCGTAATATATTTTCAAACATAATGCAAGTAGAATTCCACCTAGTATTATTATCAAAGGCCGGTCCTACGGGTGTTTCACCACATTGTTTACGAAAACGTTTATAGTTCATTTGTCGTTCATTGCTCGAGTGATATATATTTGTTAACATACCCCTAAATCTCAAACGTAAACTCTCACATATTTTTAATGCCGCTTGCACGGATAAATTTATAACATGAGCAACACAACGGGAATGAAAAAAAGCACCATCTAAAATGGATTTTATACGTAATTTTAACAATTCCATAGCTCTAGTATTATTAGATGCATTATCTAGTGAAATCGTAAAAACTTTATTATCTAAATTATATTCAATTAAAGTGTCATGTAAAATTTTTCTTAAATTAGATCCCGTATGAGGATAACCAAATAATTTAAAAGCAATTGTCCGTTTCATTAATAACCAAGATTCGGGATTAAACCAATGAGCCGTAACGGCGAGATAAGAATTTCCGAACCATGTGGTGTGGTCCAAACATCCGTAGTTATAGAAACACCATATTTATAATTACGAAAACCACCAATAATATCTTTTTAGCCGTTTCCCATAATTTAAAAGCATCACTTCTAAGTTTAGTACGACTTACTTGTTTATCTTTGAGTGTAGCCTCTTTTTATGATGTCCGTAAGCTTGGCGTTGTCGAAGAGGTTGAATGGATAAGTATGTTGAGTGCCCCACCCCGCAAAATCTCTTTGAAGCGCATCATTATCATATATACAAATTTGATCATCCTCACCAATAGTACCATCCGACGTTTGAGGTACCACGGTACATTTGGTTATATGACCCATTAGTGTAGTGTTAGCCCCGGAAGCATAAAAGTTCCCACTTTTTTGCAACGCGCCTTTTTCGTCCTATCCTTCATAATACACAAATCCATATTAGACCAAACATTGCATTTTCGTGTAGTTGGTTTAACAACCGCAACATCATCATTTGTGTAATGATTTCGTGACCGGGAAGACCCAACGGAGGGATTAGTGGAAGCTTGTGATTATAATTGTGAGTTTTCCATTATAAAGAAATTAGAGAGATTTGAGAGTTTTTTATGTGTTTTAAACCTCAACTCAATACACATATTTATACTACAAGTTTATGCTTCAAAAAACTCAAAAATTCAAAAAAAAAAACGGTAACTTTTGGGTCTCCAACGTTCACAGAAGCGAATTCCAGAAAGTTGGTTTTGAAAACCGGTCAAAACCGGTTTTTAAATTCCAACGGTCCAGTTGACCTGCGTTGACCGGTTTTCAATTCCAACGGTAACTGCTTTGACTGTTTGACTTATACCGACCAAAATAAATGTATAAAAATTTATCTATTTTTTCTATTTTTAAAATAAATAAATAAATAAATATCTAGATTTTAAGAAAAAAAAATTAAAAGTTTTTGATTTTTTTTCAACAAGCGTAACAAAATAGGATCAAATCTTGAATTTGGTCGGTTTGAAGACCAATGATGTAACTTTTAATCAAGGGTGACACAGTAACATCTGCTTCTTAGGTCATATTAGGTAGATCGAAGATTATTTGAAAATATGTTGCATGATATCTTTGACAATATACTTGTTTATTTAAAAAAATATAATATATTAGTATCTTTAGCTTTCACCATAATATTTTTTAGACTTTTATATTTAGATTGTCCTTATAAATGGAGTATAAATATAGATATATACTCGTATTAAATAAATATTTGGTAAAAGTAAATTGCGAGTCAAAGTTAACGAGTGAGATTTATATACCAATAAAATGATGGTGCGTAAATGTTTTGTTAAATACCACCACACTTGACTTTAATTTTAGAATAGTGTCACGTTAATTATCTGTGATGGTTAGTTAATACTACATGACATCCTCATTTAAGTACCACAGTGAGAATAAAGTATCTCTTATTTATTTATATTTATTGGTATTATGCACTTGTACGTCTATGCAAGGATATTGATTAAATAAGTGTGCGACATATGTTTAATGTTTTAATTCGTAAACAAAAGTTTGAGAACTGATAATGTAGGTCATGTATAATATTAAGAATGTTAAATGTCTTATTGTCTATATATTCAATATACTTATACTTTATATACACGTCGTATGATATTAAAGCTCAAGTGATGAAAATTTGAAAATAATGAGTTTATTTGTTTATGTTACATAAACAAGTTGATCACTGTTGATGATGAGCCCAAAAAGTAAGTTAGTCCAAAGTCACCCTTATTATGATGATTTGTTTGGTTTCATTATTTGAAAATATTGATTTAAGATCAGAACAAAAACTTCTTTACATATTAAGGGATCAATTTTCACCCTTCATCCTTTTTTTTTTTGAAAGGCTGAGAATATTATATAACAGGACCCCCAAGAAAAGGGGCGAAACAGAGCAACCAGGACTATACAGACCCAAGTAACGCCAAAAGGCTACAACCACATGAAACTATACAATCAGACACAAAAAGACTCAATCAAACAAATCGAAAGGCCTAGATATCCAAACATCCCAGTTAGCTAGCTTTGAAGAAAGACGGGCAACCATCCAAGTCTTGGCAAGCCTTTGAATGGCTGGGAAGATGTCTTCCTCTTTAATCTTTGGGATAGAAACCGTAGTGGCATTTACGATTCTATTTCTCCACTTCCAAATCGCCCATAAAGAAATTTGGAAAACCCCTTGAAGAACCTTACCCACCTTCGCATTATCAACCGAGGTGATATTTCCACGGGCAATGTCTGAAATAGAGAAAGAAGGGAAAACCACCGGACGATCAAGATTCCACCAACCCCAGACTTTCCTCCAAATGGGCAAAACACACGAACATTTGAGAATACAATGATCCAAGTCTTCGACGTCCTGCTCACAAAAAGGGCAGGCCAAGGACTCCAACACAACACCACGGGATGATAGATTAGAGCGGGTAGGTAACCTATTCAAAGAAGCCCGCCAAACACAAATGCTCACTTTTCGAGGTATCCAAGAATTCCAGAAGTGACGGTTGCCGATGCTATTATTGGCAAGGTAAAGGTTTTGAATCCTTTTAGACATGGTGCAGACTTTGAAACTTCCTGAACTATCCAAAGCCCAAAGCCACTTATCCCTCTCCTCGGCTAAAGGGGGAAGGCTTCCGATGTAGGATATAAGAGAATCGAGGTCATCAATGGCTCTTCCACGAGGGGGGAAACACCAACTCCAATTCCAACCCCAAGCGTTATTCACCATAGACCAACGCTCGCTTATGGTGCAATCCTTGTTAGTCTCGAGGCAAAGAGTCTAGGAAAGGACTCCATGAGGCGCACCCACTTCTACACCATGGATCTTTCCAAAATAAAGTACTTGTGCTACTTGAAACTTTACGTACAAAGAAGACTTAAATGAAGAGTCGATATTATCCATACTCTTAATAGCATTGATGATGTCGGGCCAAATTCCACTCGATCCCATCGATTTGCGGAGCAAATTAAAACCGCCATTGCCCGTAAAATTCCTTAATAACAATATTCCAAAGCGCCTTTTCCTCCGTAAGGAACCTCCACTTCCATTTACTTAAGAGACCGAATATTTTTGACATCAGACAACTGACTCCTAGACCCCCAAACTTAGGATCGAAAAGGATAGTCTTCCATTTAACCCAATACATCCCGCGTTGAGACTCCTTAAAGCCCCAAAAGAATCGGCATCTAATGGATTCAAGAATGTTGATAACCTTTAGAGGGGCTTTGAAAAGTGAGAGATAGTAAACAGGGAGGCTTCCAAGGATAGACTTTGGAAAGCTTATCCCTAAAACGATCAATAATCACACTCCAACCATCACAATAACGCATTCTCTTGCCAATCGGGAGGCCAAGAAAAGTAAAAGGGAGGGAGTCATGGGAGCATCCAAGCGAAGAGGCCATCCCTTCCACGTCACTGATAGGAACCCCAACACCAATAATTCTACTCTTAGAAATATTAACTTTAAGACCTGAGCCCATTTCAAAACATTTGAGAATATGGATGAGATTTTAGCATTGGATCTCGACCATTCACCAAAAAAGAGCATCGTCGACATATTGTAAGAGTGACACGTTCACTTTACTTTACGCAAGCGAGACCCCCTTAAACACACCTTTATTACAAGCTTCAATAATGGCAATCCACCCTTCATCCTTCATCCTTTTTTTTCAAATATAAATATTTTTCAAACCGTTAATCGTCTAGCGAAAAACATATACCTTTACGACGAGCATTTAATTATCTTTTTATAGATAGGCACTTTAATATACTTCCGACAAAAAAAATTTTTTTTCGTGTTTTTCACGTTTTTTTAAAGTTTTTTACGTTTTTTTACGTTACTGAAATTTGCATGAAAAATCATATATGATTTAACATTATTTTGAATACCACATATGATATTAATGTTAAATCATATATGATGTATATCTATGTGATTTATCATATATGATTTAATACTAGTATCACATATGATATTATATATCATATGTGATTTAACACTAATATCGCATGTGATCTTCAAATTAGTGTTAATATATGATATTTCATGCAAATTCCATTTTCGAAGAAAAGCGAAAAAAAAAACGGCGTGAAAAGCGATTTTTTCTTTTCGAAGTATATCAAAGTGCCGCGTCTATAGAAGATAATTAAATCTTCGTCGATAGATAATTATTTTTTAACGATTAACGGTTTAAAATATTTAAATTATAAAAATATGTGAAATAATAAAAACTTTTAATCTAAATTGATTTCTTTTAAATGGATGGTGAAGGCAGTCATAAAATATGTAAAATAACTCTCCTCGAAAATATTATGTCAAATCTTTTGACAATTTTAGGTTCATATAATAGCAATGAACATTTATTAATGTACAAATATTATACATGAATTTTAAAACTACTAATTTCGTATACGTATTTTAAATTTTATTTCAACATCATACCTAACTTATTTTTAACATACAAAGTCTACGTAATTAGCTATATGTCTACATGCCACATTGGAGTTTGTTTAGTATATAGATAGTTAGATTAATTGCTCAATCCTCTACTCGTGCTATTACTGAAAGACATTTCATGTACTGGAAGTGTATTCTTTCTAATGTAGTGGAAGTTTGTTTCTATTTCAATGTATATACATATTGTTCGATTGGAGTATCATATTCGTCAATACTTAACAAAAATCACTTAGATACAGATTTTAACATGACATACATATTATCCAACAAACTAAAGGTGCTTATACGAACCTTTCTATAGAACTAAAACCATTTCACTATCGTGCACAGATGTGATACGATGTGCTATCATTATCACAGTAGAGTCATTAAAGTTTTGCTTGAGAGTTTGCTGAATCATTCCATCAGTTGCGAGTGTCGTGACACTACTACACATGGCGGTTTTTCCTACAAACATTTTCCACGAAGCAAGCGTGTGAAATTTCACACGGAATACCAACAAATTACACCAAATTGTTGACTAAATTTCGTGTGAAATATGTCGTAAATTTCCACGGTTTCCCTCTCTTTACACACTAAATTGTTGACCAAGTTTTTGTGGAAATCCGTCATAAATTTCCTGATTTGTGACCATATTCACACTATTTGTGTTTATTAGGCGTCTGTGGGAAACTTGTGGCATATTTCACACATATTAGCCACGGTCAAAGTATGTGGCAAATTTTTGCTCCATTACTCACGAATTTCACGGTCTTTTTATAAAGTAACTATTTAACCAGACTGTGGGAAATCAGTGGGTACTTTCCCACAGATTACCTACCAATTTAATTAATCTGTGGGAAATGCGTGTGTAAATACCCACGGATTTCTCACATAAAATATCATTTTTATGTTTTGCCTACTTACACATTCTCACATTACTTAGTATGTTTCCATAGTGTTTGTGGTTTCATATTATATGTGTTTTTCTATTAATGAAACTATTTATGCCAGTATCACAAGTGTATGTGTATGTTTAAGTATAACCCCGTTGTATATGCGTAGATATCTACACGTATATGTTACATATATTTGTTTATGGTCTTCATTGTATCTATAGATGTTTTATATCTAGGTATATGGACGTGTATATGTGTGAACGTGCAACTATACCAAAAAAGTTAATGACTAACGAGATTTGTATATGCGTGAACGTGTAACAATATATCAAAAAAGTAAAAGAAAACGATTATGTCCATGGGAAATATGTGTATTTTCCCACAGATTACCTACCATTTAATAAATCCGTGGGAAATATGTGTGTAAATACCCACGGATTTCCCACAGAAAATAGCGTTTTTGTATTTTGTCTACTTACACATTCTCACATTATTTAATATGTCTTCATATGTGTTTGTAATTTCATATTATATGTGTTTTTCAATTAATGTAACTATTTATGTCAGTATCACAAGTGTATGCGAAGGTTTAGAAATTACCTTTTTGTGTAATAAACTATTATATGTGTGTGGATATCTGCACATATATTATCTGTATGCTTGTTTATGACCTTCATTGTATCTATAGATGGTTTGTATCCATGTATATCGATGTGTATATGCGTGAACGTGTAATAATATATCAAAAAAGTAAAAGAAAACGATTATGTCCGTGGGAAATATGTGTGTATTTTCCCACATATTACCTACCAATTTAATAAATCCGTGGGAAATACGTGTGTAAATACCCACGGATTTCTCACAGAAAATATCGTTTTTGCATTTTGTCTACTTACACATTCTCACATTATTTAATACGTCTTCATATGTGTTTGTAGTTTCATATTATATGTGTTTGTCAATTAATGTAACTATTTATGTAGTATCACAAATGTATGTGTTCTAACCTTTTTGTGTAACAAACCATTATATATGTGTGGATATCTACACGTATATGTTTTGTATGCTTGTTTATGACCTTCATTATATCTATAGATGTTTTATATCTTGGTATATCGATGTGTATATGCGTGAACGTGTAACAATCTATCAAAAAGTAAAAGAAAACGATTATGTCTGTGGGAAATATGTGTGTATTTTCTCACATATTACCTACCAATTTAATAAATCCGTGGGAAATACGTGTGTAAATACCCACGGATTTCCCACAGAAAATATCGTTTTTGCATTTTGTCTACTTACACATTCTCACATTATTTAATACGTCTTCATATGTGTTTGTAGTTTCATATTATATGTGTTTGTCAATTAATGTAACTATTTATGTTAGTATCAAAAATGTATGTGTTCTAACCTTTTTGTGTAACAAACCATTATATATGTGTGGATATCTACACGTATATGTTTTGTATGCTTGTTTATGACCTTCATTATATCTATAGATGTTTTGTATCTTGGTATATCGATGTGTATATGCGTGAGCGTGTAACAATATATCAAAAAGTAAAGAAAAGCGATATGTGTTTGTAGTTTTATATTATATGTGTTTGTCAATTAATGTAACTATTTATGTCAATTATCACAAGTGTATGTGTAGGTTTAGGAATAACCTTTTGTGTAACAAATCATTATATGTGTGTGGATATCTACGTATATGTTCTATATGCTTGTTTATGACCTTCGTTGTATCTCTGATTGTTTTGTATCTAGGTACATCGGCGTGTATATGCGTGAGCGTGTAACTATATTAAAAAGTAAAGAAAATGATTATGTACGTGGAAAATGTGTGGGTACTTTCCTACAGTATGGAGAGCTACTTATGGCTAAGATGGGAGAAATATAAAGATCATAGAAGAGAGGCAACAAAAACATGGGCTGTACAAAAGATAGAAATAGCTTACTTCTCATTCATTTTAGTAGTAGTTTAAGGTTAAAATTGATGAATTGAATATATTTGTAAGTGTTGTGGCCAAAAGATAGAAATAGATTACGCACATTTTTTTAGTAGTAGTTTAAGGTCAAAATTCATGAATTGAATATATTTGTAAATTTAAGTGTTTTGATGGAATTTAATATTTTAGATTACGACTACATGTTCTTTACAAATGTCATTTTAGGTAATGGATTTGTTTATTTTTGTGATATATTATTGGTTTTTATTGTTTTAGATATTAGTTTTTTTGTATATACCGGTTCGAAAATTTTATAATAATACAAATATCACGGAATTTATACGTGTTTCCACGAATTAATCACAAAATTCTCACAAAATTTTTGGAGAAAATTTATTTTTACGTGAAATCGTGGTAAAACCGTAAGAAATTTTAGTGTGAAAATCGTTGGAAAATTGTGGCAAAAAACCACGGATATGAGTAAATTCTAGTGTGAAAATTGTTGGAAAGCGTGGCAAAAAACCACGGTTTGAGTGGAAAATGACTACTAAAAATTGTGGGAAATTTCGTGAGAAATCAGAGCGAAATTTTAGTGTGAAAATCGTTGGAAATCATGGCAAAAAACCACGGATATGTGTGAAAAATGGCTACTAGAAATCGTGGGAAATTTTGTGAGAAATCTGTGGGAAATTAAACCCACGGATTATCCACAATGATATTCGTGGGAAATAGTCAACGTCCCGTGGGAAAATCTGTGGGAAAATATTTACCCACGGGGTTTTTACACACGGAACAATTCCGTGTGAAATTCGTGAAAAAAGGCCCTTTCCCACGAGATTTCCCACTGATTTTGCCGTGGGAAAAACCTGTTTGTGTGGTAGTGTGATGCAGCTTCGTCAAGTACTAAGACTTTGGTTTTCTTGAGTAGTACACACCCTAGACACACGCGCGAGCTGTCGTTGACCCACACTCCAGTTCTCTCCATTCTCCGCAACTATAGTGTTTCATTTGAAAAAAAAAAAAAAAAAAAGTTGGTGAATATATTAAAAAGCTGAAAACGCTTAATGTAAAGACAATGGACAAGACCTGGTGAGTCTAGCTTCCATTCCTTGCTCCTCACTTCATCTCCAAGTTGACACTTATCGACGCCTAAAGTAACAGATATTGTTAAGATTTTGGGGATGTGTTTGGGATAAACTTGTTAAAAGTACTTATAAGATAATTGTGTGTTCTCATCAGAATTGAAGGACCCGATACGTGCCAATAGAACAAATAAGAGAAACAGTTTTGAGGGTGTGTGGCGGTGTTTTAAGGGTTTTTGGGATTGTTAATTTTAGCGCTAAGCTGCTTATTATTTAAGCAGATAAGCAGTTTTGAGTATTCGGATAAAATTGTAACTTTTGCACTTTCTTAAGTATGTATCCTTTTAAAATACACATAGCTCTTTAAACCTGATTTTTTCTAGGACGAATTAAAACAGAAAAGTGATCCCTTTATTTTGCCACCGAGTTCCACAATTTAACCAAAAAACAGTGAACATCTTAGTATACATTCATTTTTTTTATCAATCATAGCAACCATATCAGAATCAAAGTTTCTACTATGGATATATAATTGAGTTTGTATTGTTAATATTGGTATAAGAATGAAAGTATGCTACTATTATCAGTATAGACAATATGTGAGATCTGAAAAACAGAAGCTAAGTGACGATGACCTCAGAAAGGCAAATATGTGAGATCCTCAAAGAAGTTGACTTCAGTACGGTGACTCAGTGAGAATCTTGTTTGATTATATGTGTTCATAAGTATCGATCACCCTCTTTTTTCAGCAGTTAATTAATGATTTTTGCAATACTTTCTCTGTTATGTAGGCAACCTTACTGATATTCTCAAGCTGCTTGGTAAGCACCCTCATTCCTCATTAGTAAATACTTATCAATGGTTGCTATGTTTTATTTTCTATTTGTCAATCGGGTAAAGTAAAATTAGAAAAGACTTAAAAAAGTGAACAAGTCAAACGGGTCAAAACTCAAAAGTTGCCCAAAATATATTTAAATGCAACAACCTTCCATTGTACTCTTCTGTTATTGAGAAACTAGTTCGTTAATAAGCTTTTTGACACATATTACTGTAAGCAAATCACGGTATCAATGGCATAATCAAGCACATTGAGAAGATCAAAAGTAACAGTCACATCAGCAATATACACATGCAATTTTGGTTCCAATGGTAAATCTATTGATTCAAGTGGCTAAGTACACTCTAGTCACTACTATATCTAACCCATCTATGATGACTAATAAGAGAAAAAAAAAATTGCGTCATAATCCTATTAAACCTACCATCATCAAAAGATTATCAGAAAGGTAACAGAAATGTATGTTGCTTTCCCGTGAGCTGTGTTAGACACTAACATCTAAAATGCATCCGACTTGCTGTTTTTTGAACAAAATTCAATCATCTTTTCAGATGCCCACATAAAACTGCCATCATAACTCGGCACACTTTTGGAGCCGCTAACAATGCCTTTAACTGCTCCTCACACGTTTTCCCTATGACTTTGCCGAGCAACAACTCTTTCTCCTTAGCAGTCAGATCACGTGGAGTGAGTTTCGTAGGCCATTTAGAAGCTGAATCTGAAATTGAACCCCAGTTATGAACTACCGTGTAAATCCATTCTTGTGATATTATCCATGGATCTCTACTACAAAGTGGGTCATTATATGTTTGTGCAACAACATTGTTGCGGCCTCCTTCAGAGAGACCCATGATGACATTAAAAATATGTCTTCTCCAATTCCATTCGTCGTCTTTGGTAGGCGTATGCATTTGTTGTATCAAAACTTCGACAGAAGTTAGGAAAGACTGGTAATCTAAATTATATACTTCTAATCCCATCCCTTCTGTTAACCGGACATAGCTTTCTGTATAAGGTAGCTCTTTCGACTTATCAAACTCATTATAACCTTTAAACTCGTGAACCTGCCTGCCCCTCACACCCAAAGCAGTCACATAGAGGGTCTCTTGCTGCATGTATACTACTAAGGCTGCATCGACCCGTGTTTCAAGGGTGATCGTACAATAGTTTTTCCTAGGTTTACTCAAGCCGTGAAGAAACTTCGTCTTCGAGTCTTTATGAACTACTTTCCTAACCTTTGAAATAACTGAATGGTATGAATCCTCATAAATCTTGAAAAGGACATCATGACTTCGATTAGCCATTTTTGATGTATCTGTAGAACAAAATTAAACTAAGAATAAAGCGTATGAATCGAATGTGTTAAACCCATATAACAAAGCTCCATAATCTTCATATACAAACAGACTTTCTATCTAAATTTGTGACAGACTTTTTATGTCTCTTATTACGCAAACATAACACCTTTTATCTACTAAAAAAAATAATAACACCTAAATAATCAAATCAGTACGGTTATCAAATGACATATATAATCAAAGTAATTATAAAAAACTAAAAGATTAAGTGAATAGTTAAGAGCTTAAACCTTATTAGCAGCTTTAATGTTGAAAAAGCAAGAAAGACGATGAATCCGCAATGTGACAAAATAACGGCTCAACAAAGTGATGAATCTTAGTGCTAGGTGGTTCGTAGTATGAGCATTGATATGTTCTTCGAAAATCGTTACAAGAATGTGAAATGTGTCAATTTGGTGAATGAATGAATTGAGATGATTGTATTGTTACAAGAATTAAGCATCAAAGGATTTTAGAAGTTTGTTATAAAATTGTTACAAGAATGCTTCAACTGAATTTCCCGCCAAAAACTGTTCTTGAATTTCAGTTGGAAGTCATATCACATGGACCTACTGGTTAATAAATTTCAACTGTTCTTGAATTTCAACTGATATGTTTTTCGGTACTTATAGCACAATGTATAATATTTTTCTTTGTGTATCGTTACGGAAAGAAAATTATTCAATACCTATAAAAAAAATAAGTGGCAAGTACGATACTTTTTAAAAACAATAGCCATAAAAAAAGACAATGTATATCAACGGTTAGGAGATTGGTCAAAAGAAGAATGTATTTATCTAACTTTGTTAGGCCATGTGTAATCGGGGTGGGTTCGACGTGGAGAAATGTGTGTGCGTGTGAGAGAGAGAGTATTGTGTTTAACTGGAGTATATTTGGCTGGTAAAATTTGTTGTTTTATTACAGGGTTTGTCTAACCAGTGCTCTCATATAATTAGTTAAGATGATTATTTAAAGAATCTTTATGCTTATTAAATTTAAAATCACAATTAATTAAAGTAATTTATAAGTTTTATAAATGTGTATTAAATGTGATTATTAATTTAAAAGAAAATTTTCTGATGAATAAATTCACCTTAACAAATGCCTTCGTTAGAAAAATTCTTTATTATATTACAATAAGTAGACAGAGAAAAGAGACAATTTGATGTGAGACTAGATCCACGGTAATTACACCAAATCTTAGGGTGCGCTTGGTTCAAAATGGGGAATGGGAAAGGGAAAGGCAAAGGGAATGCAAAGGAATGGAATAGAGATTATCATTATTTTTGATAATGCTTGGCTTGATAAAAATACATTAACCTCCAAAGTGGTGGTGGTGGTGGTGGCTGATAGTGGTGGTGGTGGTGGTTGCTTTTGGTGGTGATGGTGGTGGCTGGTAGATGGTGGTGGTGATGGTTGGTGGTGGTGGTGGTGGTTGCTGGTGGTGGTGGCTGCTAGTGGTGGTGGTGGTGGTGGCTGGTGGCTGGTGGCTGGTGGTGGATGCTGGTGGTGCCTACTGGTGGTGATGGTGGCTGCTAATGGTGGTGGCTGCTGGTGGTGGTGGTGACTGTTGGTGGTGGTGGTGGCTGCAGTGGTGGTGGGCTTGGTGGTGGTGGTGGTGCTAATAGTGGTGGTGGTGGTGGTGGTGGTGGGCTGTGGTGGTGGTGGTGATGGTGTTGGTGGTAGTGGTGGTGCTAATGGTGGTGGTGGTGGTGGTGGTGGTGGTGGTGGTGGTGGTGGTGGTGGTTGTCAGCTCTGCTTGTTGTGGTCTTGCTTGTGGTGGTGGGTAATCATTACCATACCTCCCAATTCTTGGTAATGCCCATTACCCAATCTTAAACAATGATTACGTTCCGCATTACAACCAGGGCGTGTTTAATTATTACCTGCCATTCCCACCCCCATTACTGACCAAGCACCCCTTAATTGTTATGAGACAGCAGGTTAATTGTCATCCATCATTCCATTTTCATAAGACATATAAGTTTGTCATAGTGGCCAAGATAAAGAAAATGTGTTTACATCAAAACGTATGAAAAAGTTGTAAAAGTCGAAACAATAATAACACTTTTATAATAGTTTACTAGAGAAATTTTCATTTGCTTACCTTTATTTTGATGCTTACCAATGGACAAATCCCCACCATCCATCTATTTTAATCTAATGGTGGGGATTAACCTAATATTTAATATACTTAACCTTAATTCTCCTAACTATATAAAGCTTTCTATTCTTTTTATTTTCATTCGTTTCATTTTTTCACACGATTCTTGTGTTTTTCTCCCAACCTGCTCTCATCATTTCCCTCCAAAAGTAGTTATTCCAGTCAACTATTATTGTTTGATCATCACCAGTTGGATCACCATCACCATCACCATTCCAATCACCATCATCATTCCGATCACCATCTCATCATCACCTCCCGATCATCATCTCATCATCACCTCTCGATCCTATCATCTTTTTTTTATGCCTTATTTTGATTTGAATAAACCGTTTGTTTCAGAAGCTGATTTGGTTGATGTTGTTGCGGTTGATAATGTTGTTGATCGGTTGTTAATCATGTGGATCAAGTTGTTAACATTCCTTCTTATTAAGTTGCACACCAAGTGTTTGATGAAATGTGTGAGTGAAAAATGTTTGATAATTTTGTTATCTGCTCATGTAATTCTGTTTATTAATTAAGTTTTCGGTTGAAAATTTGTTTTTAATTGCATTTGAATGCTGTTTTTATGTCTGATTGTTGTTTTGAATATGCTATTTATCGTACGTGTAGTATCACCAGTGATATTTGAAGTTGAATTGTATCTGTGTATTATCACTAGTGATATTTATATTATCACTTGTGAAATTTTGTTTATTTGATACTTTTAGTTTATGTTTTAGATTGTGAGTAGCATTGGTTTTAGTATGATATCATTTTGGAATGGGTGAATTGATGGAAATTTGATGCATGGAAGGTGTTTGACAAAATGCCTAAGAGAGGGATGCACAAGTTGAGGAGCAATCACATGTTCCTGTTTGTGCATCATTTCATATATAACCAAATCAAAATTATTTATTTAAATAAACAAGCTTTAGGAAATTAATCAAAGTGCACTGTAGTTATTGTAAATGAGTAATCATATCCTATGTTGCATTAGTTGATGGTTATTTTCATTTTTCTGAATGGCGTCCTTTTGAATTATTTTAGTGCGTTTTGTATTTTGCTTTCTCCATTACTCTATATCTGAGGTGATGCACTTTTGATGTATTGTTCGATAATTGTGCAGTGACCTAGAGCTTAAGCCACAAGGGCTTAGCTTAACAATCGTGAAGGCAAATAATTTGAAAAACATGGAAATGATTGAAATTCGATCCTTATGTGATTGCATATATTCGGCCACTTGAAAAGTTCAAAAGAAAGGTTGTTGATTATAACTTAAACCCTGTTTGGAATCATGTAATTCGGTTAATTGCAGAAGATAAGAAGACCCAGTGTGTTGTACTTGAGGTTACACTTTTCTCCTTTTTGCTTTTCTGTATTGCTGGTTTCTTAGTTGTATCACAGGTGATATCAAATGTGATATCACATTTAATATCACAAGTGATAACACAGGTGTGTTAGCTTTCTTTTATTTTGTTGAATCAATTGTGGTAATGGAGGATCTTATGATATCACAGCGATATCAAAGTTGTTTGAGCTTCTTCAATTTGTTTTGTGGAGTGTTGTGCTTTTCGAACCACAAGCTGCGAGCTTGTTGTTGATTCTTCGTTTGATGGGCTTTTTTTTTGCAAATTGCAATTACAAATAGTTTGGTGATATCGTCTCTTTTATGCCCCTACAAAACAAACAAGTATGTTTTTAGTTTGTAATATCTCTGTGAGATTTCATTATTTTGTACATTTTCTATATATTATCACGAGATATTTCTCTTTCGGTACATGATGCTTTTGTGCCTTTCTACGCAATTGACAATCACAGGAGATGTGTTCTTGTTGGTTTTAGTGCCTTAAGAATGAAAATATGAATCTTGTGTATGGTTACTCCAAGCATTCAAGAAAGCTTCGCGTTATCCGAATATCATTATAGCGGTCAAGATGGTGCTATCGAAAGCACTGGTGAGCTTCACGGTTCTAAGGCCCGTCTTTGTCATAAATTAGAAGTTATGTATCTCTTGTGATAAATAGTTGGAATTAATTTTTTTAGGTCTTTGTGAGTTTACGAAATATTTTGTCATTTTATCACTTGTGATAAAGCATGAAAATGATGAAATTTTTACATCATTTATGTGTATTGTTTTTACTTGTTTCTGACATGTATCACTTGTGATATTAGTCTTTAATTGATATATATGATGACCTTTTTTTTGCCGAATCGTTATGTTACTCAAAAACAATACTTAATTAATCCTATTCTTGTTTGATTTTGAGAACATGTCATGTTTTTATTTTCATAGTTTTCTTCATAAAGTCAACGGTATTTTTAACTGACTTTTCATTAATATCACTTGTAATACTCTAATAAAATTACCAAAAGAATGTTATATTCAGATAAACCAAAAGCATTGTTTACAACTGAATAGAAATTACCATTGTTTAAAATTTAAGTAGCAAGAGAAAATTACAATTTAAGTAGCAAGAGAAAATTACAATTTAAGTAGCAAAAGAAAATTACTAATTGATGTTTTTGTCTTTTTTTTCTACAACTTTCTTCTTCACACCTTTATAAGCATCCCTTCCTTTTGTCTTCTTTCCCACTTCATTCTTTTTAGTTTGCAACTTCTTCTTCTTCATTTCTCTTCTTTTTTTTGGCTGTCTTTACTTTCTTACATGCAGTATATGTTGTCGGTTCAACGATTCTTTGTTGGTGGTTGTAGATCATGTTATATCACAGGTGATATCACGGATGTTTCTTCAAGATGTTGTTGGTGGTGTATCTGTTTCTATTTTTGTTCTTCGCGTTTTCTAAGCTTAAATGTCTAGCTGCGGATTTTGTTAATTTGCTTGGTATTGTTAGTGTTGTCGGTGACGATGTTGTTTCTTTGTTCACTTCTTCAATTTGACTTGGTTGTTTTTTCACGAAGGTCTTTTTCCTTTCACCTTTAACCCTTGCTTTTTTGCTTCTTAATAGTTCTCAGTTTTATATTCAAATCTGCATAAAATATATACCATGTTAGTGTATGAATTGTTCATTGTTTTTTTAATATCATACGTGATATATAAACTGAATAAGTATACGTCATCAAATATCATAGGTGATATACTACCAACAAGCAATTACTACAACTGTTGTATCATAGGCGATATACTACCAATAAACAATCATTACAACTGTTGTATCACGGTGATATACTACAAATAAGCAATCGTTGTAAGCTGTTGTATCACGGTGATATCTTGAACAATAAGCAATTATTGGGCTGTTGTATCATAGGTGATATACTACCAACTAATACTAGAGTCAAATACCACTTTTAAACATATCAAGCATGCCCAATCTATCCATTATGCACATATATCTACCACAAATCTAACAGAAGCATGTTATAGTCACAATATTTATTTTAGCCTGTTAAGTCTCTCATATTATCACAATAATTATCTAACTTTCACAACAATCCCTCAATATCCGTGTTTTTCAGCATACCATTATAACATTCTACTGAAAGTATACATACACATTCTACTGAATGTGTATGTATCACTAGTGATATAACACATAAGCTAAATGTTAAATCAAGTACGCCGCATACATTCAGGGTTTTATCACAATTAATTCTTCTAAATGAGACATGCTGTAACACCCCCAAATCTCGGTACAACGGAAGACTTAATCAAGTTTTCGGGGCGTTACTATTGGATTGGTATCGCACACAAGTATAAAAAAAAGATAGTCATTTAACATTCAAACCAATCCCAAATTTAGTTATTTAAAACATTTAATCCAAAAGTGTAAATATTAGGCCCAACACATGATTTAATAAAATAGGTCCCCAAAGTTTATCAGAGTCAGAAATGATCCTTGAACCCCGCCTTCTTGCCAAGATTCCACCGATCACGTATTCCAAACATCTCTCAAACATCTCTCAAATCTGGTTTCAATCGATCCTACGGATCTCCAATCATATCCGCATCCGGGGATTACTCGGGCCCGCGACTCTAGTCCGGCCTTGTCGTGGCAAAATCTAGAACAATTGCCAACCCGGACTAGGTCGATGTAGAAGTCTATTCTTAACTAGGCACGGTTAAACCTAGACTAAGGCAACAACTACCGCACATCTATCTAAGCGGTCAAGCATATAAGCAAATCCAAATAGTTTTAACGTTCCAAAAGCAGAGCATGATTCTCACCCCAAAATAGTTCAAAGCGTGGTTAAAGCGTATATAAAAGTGGGGCTATGAAACTCACCTCAAGCAATCAACGCACAAATAAACACTAGCGAAGATAACGGTATCACTGAGACGGCAACTATCGACTCGGCACAACCTATTAATGTAGACCAACTTTAATATATATATATTCCTCAAAATCAACGTTATCTACCCCAATATATTCCATTTCTTTTTCCAAAACGTCTCGTTTCACCATTTAATCCTAGTGTTTGGTATTCCTCATGTGGGTGTATCGACTCAATATGATGCTATGAATGCACTCAAACAACCAATATATAACTCAATGCGACACAATGAGACCTCTAAGCGATAAGCTCCATAGTCCAATAAGTTTCGGAATAAATAGTAGACCTTATCGAATTCGTCAACTCGATAAACTCATTTATTTACTCGTGTCGCTTATTATCCCATAAATCGATCGTATCCTAAAGAGTCATAAGGATAATTCATCCATTAATAGTGAGAGAAAGTGGAACTAAGAATGAGGGTTAGTGGGTTTATATACATAGGAGCTAGGGACTTAAAACTAATTATTTTGGGGAGGAGGGGGGCGCCGGCCATGTAGAAGTGGAAAGGCCGAAGCCGTCATTTTTTCGTAAACTATCCCGTTTACCCATTTCCGAGCTCATATATTGTCCCACGAGTGTCCCCCGACGTTTATTCGACTTTCTAACATCGTTATTTACGTTTTTCCACGAGTTTTGACTATTTATTCGTCAATTTTCGAGTTACGGTCTTAAAGTTACAATAATTCTCATTTTAGGCTTTTCTAGTGCCGAATCGAATAGTGCCTACCAAATAGAGTTAAAACTCATACGATAACTCATTTAATAATGAAATAATCCGTTAAAACCAATAGACGATATAAAATCAAGTCATGGTTTATAAAAATAGTGATAAAGGCAAACCTCGGTTTAGTTTAACGTAATGCGGTTACCTAAAATAGACTCTCTAAATTGCCAGTTGTCACACATGCTTATACGCTACAGTATACCTTTACTTTTATGAATCTCTGGAGATGGAGTCAAAAATTTGATTGACGACAAAACTGCATTTACTCGCAGTAGATAGTATATCATCAAAACTTTTAGCCAAAAAAAAAAAGTTTTACTATGATTACAAAACAATAACAATGAAATATTAAAAGTGGTACTATACATGACATATAATAAATCTTAACAAGTAAATAATAAAACCTATTTGATGACGTATAGCCTAGATTCGGGTCATAGACCCGACCAAGGCCCAATACTAACTTAGCCGGCATGAGTTGGGCTAGACCGATTAGATGTTTGGGCTCACGAAGGCCCAAACCCGAATCTATTCATGGAATAGATATCCGATATCTTCTAAATAAGAAGATAATCATTCTCAACCGACTAAGGCGGGATCGCGAAGGTTGAGGAACACGGAACCAACAAGGATTCCGTGCATATAAAGGAATCACATCCCTCGTTTAAGGTGCGATCTGAAACCTAATTCTCCTTAAACCTAAAACCGATTACTCACTCGAGGTCGGAGGATAATCGTGGGAGACAATCCACGGTAAGCCTAACGGTGTCTTTGTCTCTTAGTGCGGGTCTCAAGCAACAATCGACAATTAGTGCGAGAGTGGAGCCCAGAACAAGGCCCAACTTTTGTATCAACAAGTGGCGCCATCCGTGGGACCATACACTAAGAACCAACACTAGAATGACGAAGCCAGAAATCGGCGATCGCGCATCGGACCTTACGGAAAGAAGCCGCAAGAGGATTGACTCCTAAGCGAGACCTACGGGACAACAGTATTGCTAAAAACAAGGATCGAGGCCAAACTTGGTCTTCCTACGGAAGAACCGCTCGGGAACAACCCGAGCCACTTCAACCCCGCCCGGTGAGTAGATCCATCACGCCGTTCATACCACTCCTTTCAATCGGTGTTAAGCCCGACCGACAAAGGCACGGACGCACTGCACCGAAACAAGGGCATAGTGGTAGAAACAAACACGTTCACTCTTGAAGGGTCGCACGAGCTAGCGCGGAGGATTTCGTATCCCGAACTACGAAACCTTGGCCACCCTCATGCAAGAGGAAGAAAAGAAGAGATCGGTCGGACACGAAGCCCGACTCAATTTTGACTCGAGTGCACGAGACTTCCCACCGCGCCGTCGAAGAGAAGCGGAAGAGATCTGTCGCCGACCCCCGATATTCAGCGAATCGGGAGGAGAATCGAGGATGATGAGACATCTCACTCGCACCATCGAGTGAGAGTGATGAAGATGGAAGCGTACCAATGTCACACGGACTTGGTAGCCGCAGAATCAAGATGGACTTGGGCGAAGATATTCCCCAGTGAAAGCCCTCCGAGTCTGAACTCGAGGAGGGCGGTCGGTATGGCCGAAGAGAGAAAATTCGTCCTCGAAAATTCCTCGGACAACGAGGATAGCAAAATCGACACCGAAGTCGAGAAAGATATAATGACCGGAGGATGAAGATATATCCTCCTTGGCGCCGTCAAAGGTGGATGCGTTTACTAGGCGCATCGGTGAATTCTCGGAGAGCAAAGAAGGCGCATGCCCGCCAACGTAAAGACCTATGACGAGACAGGGACCTCGATGACCACCTCAAAATTTTTGAATCGGCCGCAACTATTGAGAGCGGCGCCACTGTGTGGTGCCATATGTTCAACTCACACGGTGTGGAAATGCGCGGGCGGTTCAACAAGCTCCCAGCGTGGGAGCATCAGCGTTTTGAGGAGTTAAGAAAGGCATTCGACTAAACTTTACTCAGCGGAAAAAGTGCGCTAAGAACCCCATTGAACTAGCCAGAGTCAAACAACGCCAAGGGGAATCCACTAGAACTTTTATGGAGCGCTTCAAGGATGAGTGCATGCAAGTTAAAGCATGTCCCGAGATACTAAAAATCTCAGGATTCATGAATGGAATCAGCAACCCGGAACTCATCAAAAGGATGAACGACAAGATTCCCCAATCTTTTGATGAAGTCATGAAGCGCACACGATCCTTTGTCCAAGGAGAAGCCGCTGCGGCGGATAGCAAAAGAAGCTACTCAAACTATCGGTCACAGGAACAACCTGGGAAACAATCCATAGACCGGAGTAGCAACCGTAATAAGAGCTACCGTGGTCAAGGTAATGGACGGGATAACGACAAGTATACCCCGTTGATAAAAAATCCAAAGGAAATACTCGCAGCAGAGGGTGCGAACTTCCCACGACCACCGCAAATGCGCACCCCAGAGAACAAAAGCACTGGAGGTGGATATTGTGACTACCACGCACAGAAAGGCCACACTACTAACGAGTGTGTCCAACTGCGCCAGTTCATTGACAAAATGGTCAAAGAAGGCAGACTGGACCATCTGGTCAAAAATATCAAGGAAGGAAAAGATAAACAGAAGAGTGGAAACAAGAAAGAGATACCTAAAGACAAGCCCGATACCATCTACATGATACAATCATGGCAGCGGGTCACCAGGCAGAAGGTTAGCCAAGAGTTTTCTCGGGGAACCGAAATCTCTTTCCCCACCTTAACTGCGGATAACGCAGTGGTGGAGCCACTCACTATAGAGATAAGTGCGGGGGGTCATGACATACACCGCATGTACGTTGATGGCGGAGCATCTGCAGATATCATGTACGAAAGACCGCTTGCGTCTGCGACACGAAATCGCGATCGGCTAATCCCGTCGAGCGGCGTTGACGGTTTCCGCAGCGAAAAGATATGGCCTATGGGCAATTACGGTTACCGATCGGCGCCGGAAGCGAAAAACACTCGCGACGACTGGATGGGTTTATGGTGATTAAATCTCCTCGCCATAGCGGCATTATCGGAGACACAGGATATCGGCTATCGCGCGGATACCATCAACGGCGCGACGGATGCTCAAGTTTCCGATGAAGGGGTATTGTTACTGCGTACAATGCCACTATACCGCATATGGAATGTAACACGATTACATGCGAACGCACCGATTCGAGCGATCGCAACCAAAGTCCCAAACACGAAGGTCGATTCACCGACTACCGGGCAGAAATATCCATTGGAGGGGCACCGTCGGACAACGGCAAAGCGGTATCGCGACTCTTGCAAAAACTTAGATATTTTGCATGGGGCCAAAACACATGATGGGGTGCCACGCTCGATCACGAGCATAAATTGAGAATCCGACAAGGATACTGCCAATACGAAGAAGCGCCGCCAAGCCCCGTAGCGCGTATGGCGATTCTTGCTTGATACACAAACTTGTGGGCGGAATTATCGTGAAGTTTACTACCACGGTAGCTCTCTAACCCGATAATGGTTAAAAGAGCGGCAGTACAGCGCATGTCGTGGACTTCACCGATCTTAACAAAGCATGTCCACAAGATCGCTACCGTTACCGAGATAGATGGAAAATAGAGTCCCTCACGGATACCCATTGAAGTGTTTCTCGATGCGTACAAGGGATATCATCAAATCCAGATGGCTAAGGAGGACGAGGAAAAAACGGCCTTCCACACAAGTCAAGGCATCTATTGTTACACAAAAATGCCCTTTGGCTTGAAGAATGCGGACGCCACCTACCAGCGTTTAGTAGACAACGCTTTCGACAAACAGGTGGGCCGCAACCTGGAAGTCTACGTGGATGACCTGGTTATAAAGAGCCATACTGAAGATGAGCTTGTGCGTGACATAGAGGAAACGTTCAAAACTCTACGAGAGATTAACATGAAGCTAAATCCGAAGAAGTGCACTTTCGGAGCAACTGAAGGCATGTTCCTAGGATACCTGATAGAGCCCAACGGCATAAAACCTTGTCCAGAAAAGACAAAGGCGGTCATTGAACTCCCCTCACCGCGCACGCTGAAGGAAGTCCAATCTCTCAACGGAAAGCTGGCCGGCCTAAACAGGTTCCTATCCAAGTCTGCAGAGAAATCATTACCCCTTTTCAAAACACTCAAGAAGTGTATAAAAAAGGGTGATTTTCGGTGGACCGCGGAGGCGGAAGAAGCCTTTACTCAGCTTAAACAACATCTAGCAACGCTACCGACACTTGTCGCGCCCCGACCAGGGGAAGAGCTGATCATGTACTTATCAGCAACCCATGGAGCAGTCAGCGCAGTGCTACTGACAAATAGGGATTCAGTACAAACCCCTAGTGATAATACATATATACAGTTCAACTTCAAATATCACTGGTGATACTACACGTATGGTACTTTTCACCCACACATTTCATCAAACATTTGGTGTGAATCCATGTATACAAAGTGTTTTACTCAGAAACTTAACCAAATGTAAACACTAAAAAACACAACCAAAAGCATGTCACAATCACAATAAAAATCACACCAAAACAAATTCATTTTTCTGTATATACTAATAAACAACTAAAATCAACAAAAAAGCAAAAAAAAATCTTGATAAACATTATCAAAAACTGAAATATAAGAATAAAATCACATCAACTAGTTAATAAATAACAAAATAATGAATCGGAAACTTTGTACCATGTTTTTTTCCCCGGATCTGATTCTGATTGCCTCGATTCGTTCATTTCTATGTATTTTCTTTGATTTTGACGGTTAAAATTTAATGATTTGTTATGTTTTTGTTTTATTTTGAAGTTTTCATTTAGAGAGAGAAAGTGATTGTGGAGATTCTGGAAAGTGCTCAGTTTGGGTGTGAGGTTGGTGGGTTAAGTTTGCAGAAGTTACATAAATTGTCCTTCCGTGTTTTTTTATTCTTAAAAATTGTTTTTTTATCGGACGGTCCACAATTGTCCATTGGTATGCAGCAATTTAAAGATATGTAAAATAAAGTGCGTCTAGTTTACTAAAACCAGAAAAAGGAAACAAATAATCTTTTATATAGAAACAAAACTTTAGAAAAATAAAAATAAAAAATGCAAATGTTAAAAAATTGATTACAAAAATTATAAATTGTCGTCTTAATTCCATCCGTCTTCTCGAATCTTTAAAACACTTGACGTCACAAGTTGACCAAAAAACCAGTGTCTAAGTCATGTAGATTTTGGAAAGGCAATGGGGCGGGTTTGAGGCGGGGCGGCCATCCTCATCCCCAAACCCGATTACAAAAATCATCTCCAAACCCGCCCCAATCTCCATTGGGGATCTTATCGGGGTGCCTCATTGGGGCGATATGCTCTCCCAAACCGGCCCTATTCCCCATTGGGGTTTTATCGGGTTTTCTTTTTTGAGCGTCATCCTCCATCATACCTATGCCTTTCCCCGTTTATTCTTATTTTTACGCTATTAACAATATGATTTTAAGAAATAACTTAAAGAATCGAGAACCCATTAATAATATATTAGGCATTGGAATAAATCACATCTTTTTTAGAATATTATGACACGAAACAAGATTTCATGATCACACTTTGAAATATTACAAAGATAAAAATTAACAAAATTAGAGAATTATATTTAGTACAATATCACTAGCACAATATTTAAGGTATATAATATGTTTCGGGGGGGGGGGGATAGTGTTCCCCGTCCCCAACCCGATAAGAATCCCCGTTAAGGCCCCAAAACCCGTCCCGAAACCCGACAAGCATGCCCCGCTCCGCCCAATAAGTTCGGGTTTCGGGTTTCCCCGTCGGATTTGGGTTTTTTGTCATCGCTATGTAGATTTTGCTTACAGTGTATGAAGCGGTTACCATCGTGATAACTACTAGATCCTTTGAAGGAATGAAGTCTTTCCAAGGAAAGTCATCCTTTGTCGACGGAGTCCAGTCCTCCATGACTTCGTTGTTTCGCTTTTTTGCCAGGGATCCATGTTTGGATCATGTGGACGTCTAACGTTTGTGATTCATAGTTGTCGTTTATGTGTTTTGAGCGATTCTTTCGATTTGACATAGTCGTAAGACAAGGTTTTGTGGTTATAAACAAGGTTTTTGTGTTGAACATGTAGATTTTTTTTTGAGTTTTTATGACAAAACAATAAGTTTTTCGATGAGATATGATTTTTTTGGTGGGCAGATACAGTCTTTTTCTTAACGGAAAGTGAGTTTGTGGCTATTATGTTTTGTATATCACTGATGACGTCATGTTTACGTATGGTACGTATTGAGGGGTGAGGATGGTCGATCGTTTGGTTTCTCATGTTCGTTAAGGACCCAAAGGTATCTTGGGTCAAGAGTTAGGGTAACACTCATGAGTCGACAAGTATTGTGTGTGTATTTTGTTTCCACATGTGACTTAGGCCATTATAAGAGAATGACTGAGTATTTATAAGGATGTGTCCAAGGTTTGGGTGTGACTCGTGGATACGATCTGAGGTCCTGGATAGTCCACGTGGTGGACATCCAAAGGTGGGGATTAAGATGATATGTGGTGCATCATCTTTGGCCAAGACGGGTGCATGGAATATCTTCATGCAAATTTTATGAACTACCACGATATCTACAACACTACTTCTCGAGTAAGGTAGTGGCATGTGGTGTTTGTTGTAATTTCCTAGTAGGTTGCCAGACGAGTCGCTGCTTGGGCATGTTTGCCAAGCATGATCTTGTCTAAGAGTGGCCTGGGAATGTGATTTCCAGGTCTGTTTGATGAGCCTTAGGGGTGTTCATCAGCTCGGTTATCGGTTTGTTCGATTCAGTTAGTTCGGTTAATTTTTTTCTGGGTATAACCGATAACCGAACAGAAGTGAATTCAAATTGTTTAAACCGAACCGAACAACCGAATCTTTATAACTGAAAACTGAAGTGAATAACCCGAAATTACATAAATTTAATTATTTATTCATTTATCTATATAGATTTTTTGGGAAAAAAATCATGATTAAAAAATGTTACTCCCTCCGTCTCAAAATTTAAGTTCGTTTTGACTTTTTGAATCAAAATTTGACTCTAAATAGTTTTGTTGTAATATATAATACTTGATGAAAATTATACCAATGAAAATACATTTAAAACACAAAATTCAGTTAGTAGTATAAAGAGTTTTAATATATATTTTCATATATATATATATATATATATATATATATATATATATATATATATATATATATAGTAGGATCCAAAGGAGAAGTAAATTAAAATAAGAAGTGGTGAGAAGTGACTAAAACCACGATTTGAGATGCAACGACTTACATTAGATGCAACGACTTACTTATATATATATATTTGAATTCGGTTTTCGGTTTGGATTGCTAAAACCGTAACCGAAACGAAAACCGAATATTTAATTCGGTTCGGTTCGAAAACCGAATATTTAATTTGGTTCGATTCGGTTTTGACAAATTTGGTTTGGTTATAAGTTCGATTCACTTATTTTCGATTCGGTTTCGGTTTATTCGGGTATTGCCCAACCCATGAACACCCCAAACGAGCCTTAGCCTCTGCGGGCTTGCGTTGGGCCTACCCTGATTGTATAGGCTTTAGCCCATTTAGTTGAAGCTCTCATACGCTAATATATACTAGAAGAATGCCGCAATGCGGTGATGGGTCCGATAACTATTTTTGTATGAGCAAATGTTTTTATTTTAAAATTCCTTATTATAAAGTAGTAGATAAATGTTTTCAAAGTAGATAGTCTAAATTATTAATAGTGTAAATGGTAAACATTTTTATTTTTCAAATTTTAGCATTAAATTGGTGGTTTAACTATAGTGAGCTTTTCTTATAAACAATTCCATTAAAATGTATCATTATTGGAGGGCGGTTACATATGGTTTTAATAAGACTTAAATTTTCAGATTTTATATTCATTTTCTACTTTTCTTTTTATAGTAATGTTTTTGGTCTTAAAATTTTAAGACTTCCTTTAATAGAAAGTCCCAAATGCTTTATAATGTAGTATAGATTAAAGGACATTAATGATGAAAATTTATCTACCAATCAAATTGCTTGATTTTGTTATCAATCAATCATATTGCTCAATTTTGTAACTTTGAAGATTGCTACAATTTAATAGAAATTTTAGGTAAATCTCAAACATCTTAATCGAAGACTACCACAGATAAATTGTAATTTTTAAGTAAAAAAGGGTTGCTATAACATCATTAATTGGTTTTTATAAAAGGAAAAAATTAGACAAACTGACTTTTAACTTAGTCATACATAATAAACACACACCATTATTAACTAATGAATAAATTCATACACATGAGATGCTCAACAATTTCGTCACGAAGCTTAAACTCGTCTGAATAATCCTTTAATGCTAAGATTATCGCCGCACCAATGATTATACTTTATTATAAAAGCCCTATTCAATGGTATGTATCTATTTATACACATGTGAAGCTCATATAAACATATTTTTTGCATATATTTATTATTTAAAGCTCGGTCTACATATTTTATTTGTATATCTTAGTATAAGTGGTACGTCTTATATATTACATGATATTTGATTTTTATCTCGATCAAGATTACATGCATGAACTCAATAGCTAAAGCCAAGGTACCCACTTTATTATTATTATTATTATTATTATTATTATTATTATTATTATTATTATAAAAACATCACTTTATTAGAAACTCGAAAGATTTACAAGAAATTAGTGTGGAGCCGCGAAACAATCTGGGCTCCCACACCTCTAGCTATAGCAAAGCTGATCCTACTAAAAATATGAATAGCAGCACGCGCACCGATATCTTGAGTCATCGAGAACTTTCGGATCCGCTTTAATAAGGCCACAACATCCTTCTCAAGTTCCCCAAAGGAAGAGAATGAAAAAGGGAGAAAACCATATCCAATATCTACACACTTAGCTTCATACTTGACGCGTTTACGTTGCGCGGCCTCAATCACCGCACGACCGGGCACAAAATCCACCATCCCAGTTTGCGTCAAGGGCGATGACCCTGTTAGATCCACACAAACATCAACCCCTCCGTTCCATGAGTAGAGCAATATATCAGCAGGACGCAAGGGCTTGTCTGGTCCTCCACGAAGCCCAATATCAACTTCCCTACCAGCTGAAATCCCAGACCGAAAACAGATGTCGACAAGGGTATCACGCATAATGTTATGTCGGTTTTTAATACCAACAATACCAGCACAAGATACAACATGGTCTCCATAAATATCCCCTGCAAAGACCCTAGAGCAAGCAGAGCACGGCTTCGGACCAGAGAATAAAGGAACACCCAACCGATAGCATAACACGCACCGGTAAGTCCTACTGTTCATAGTCTGTCCTAACCCAGAGATCGGAACCACCCTAAGCCAGTCAGAAGTATGCTCCTCCATATGAGATTTCCATAGGGCCATTTGTCGAGTAGATAGAGAAAACGTAGATTCAGCCGTTTGAGTAACATGTGTGAAATATATATTTGCCAGTTTCTTCATGAGTTTGGGGGTAACGACCTCACTCAGATTACTCAAAAGATCAATATCCATTTTCTCATTGAAAGCACTTAAAGCATCATCAAAAGTAGACCCAAAAGTAACAATATCAGAATGTCGAAGCAGTGTAGTTTGCAAGCTAGCAGATTGCAATATGGACGCAAGAAATGCATAATTCAAAACATCACCGCAGAGTAGACACCAAGCCCCGTGATGAAAAGGGTGTGGAGAGTCTCCATTGCCAATCACCAAATCCAGTCCGTATACGCATAATGCGCCTAAAGAAGAACGGCGCCACATCAAAAGAACACCGAGCTCGACAAAGACCCGGGAGAGCATGTGCGATAGCAAAATATAATTTGGAAATACCGCACAAGCACGAAGGAGCAACAACTCACACTGAGGGTCATTAATCTTAGCAACAACATCCATAAGATCAATGGTTTTGGCAACCCTTTTCATGACAAGCTCACTACTAAATCAAAGTCCACACTAGCAGGCCCACCTAATAATTTAACACCATGCAAAGGGCGGGAAATATTAGGCGGGAAAACACCCACTAGCCTACTTATGGGATCCTCCTTTGGCCAAAAAACCTCAGTTTTATCAACATTAAGGTGTAACCCGCAATGAGGTCCATCCATCATAATAAGCTCTAAAACCTTCCCCACAACCAAAGTATCTCCAACAATAGTGCCATCATCCAGATACCAAGCTTGAAGGGAAAGGCTAAAGGAGTCTCTAATCTTACAAGCCAAAGGATGTAACACTAAAGCAAAAAGAAGAGGTCCAAGTGGATCACCTTGTTGCACGCCTTGGTGTGACCATAAGGTGTGTTCTCCATAATATAATCTAGCTGGGCTAGAGTAACAAAATTCAACCCAACGTGAAATAGCAGGACAGCGAAGGCGAACCTCCTGTAACATAACTGCACGATCAACCAAATTGAAGGCATTTTTGAAATCAACCAACAACATTGAAAAACCTACATCATCTCCGCGGCCCTCAATCAACCGATTCACGGCATGAAGAATAGCCTCCCATCCTCCAGAAACCCCAACACCAAACTGTAATTCATTTAAATAACCATCTAAAGAATGGCCAATCATAGAAGCACTAACCTTGAAACTAAACGCCCAAATGGTTCCCACAAAGAATAGGTCGGATACCACCCCGGCTTGACCAAATGAGTAAGAGGAGCACTAGCAATATACTCCCAACGCCTGGGCATTTACCTTCAAGAAAAGATTCACCACTTGAGTGATAGAAGCGACCAACTCATCAGAAATAGCCACAGCAGCGCCACTAAGACAATCCAAAAGATGTTGGGCACGCAAACCATCTCGGCCACATGACGTACCACGAGGAAAACTCTTAATCATATCAAGAACAATAGCAGGAGATGCAATGAGGTGATGGTGGTAAATAGGTGTAGTAGGAAAAGGGGGAGCATGTTTGAAAGGTTGCTTAGCCTTTAAGTCCTCAAGAGTATCATCATTATAAGGAGCAATACCAGAAGAAGAAAGAACTCTGACCGCCGCAGTGTAATGACCATCACAAATCTTTCTCTTACACTGCTTGACATTACGCTCGCCCAAGTTTAGGTTGTCCTAATCAATAGTAGACCATGAAGGGGAGGGTTCAGCTAAAGCCTCTCTCACAAGCTGCGAAGACATACCCCAAGAATGAATGGCATTAGCAATATACTCCTCCTGGCGTTGACGCCTGATAGCAGACCTACACTCGAGATTACTCCTCGGGCAAAAGATTTTGAGGAGGCAGAGAGGCATGACTAATAAACTAACCCAACAAGAGATATCATCAGGCTTGCAAATCACCTTATCAAGAGCACCCTTCAAAGCCCGAGAAAACCCCAAACGACACTTGGGAGGGATGGATTTGACAGTACGCAACCCCTTTGAAAACAAACTATCAAGAAGAGCCAAGGTAAACCCATCATGTTGGTCGTGTAGCAAGTCACTAACATGGTCAAGCTGCATGGGGCAAGAAGAAATATGCGGCTTTGTAATGTCATAAAGCACGAACCGCACATTGCCATCACCACTATCAGGGGGTGACACAAAATCTGAGCCACCACCATGACGACATTTAGCCCGAAAAGTATGCGTTTTGAAACAAACACCACACAACCAAATTCCCATACTCTCAAGAGTTAACTCAGCCCGCTCAAAAACAACCAAATCAGTAAGTAGAGAATGTTTAGTGATAGCTTGTGCCTCGCCATTACAATGTCTGTCACGAAAATGAGTAACCAATGAAGTATTGGTAAGTCCCTTTCCACCACCGTCATGACACCCATTAAGACCCACGAAAGGACAATGGAAACGCACAACCATCATACAACCAATAAACCACCTCGAAGGCAAACCACTACTAAACTGATGTGCAAGCAGAATCCCAGTAACAAAGTACCAATAGAAACAATATAACCAAAGAGCAACTAGAAAACAAAAGTAGACAAAACCAAAAAGGCACATGCACTGTACATCGAGAAGAATAACATGAGCAACAATAGCAGCACTTACAACCCAAGACAGTTCGCAAAAACGTCTCGAAACTCACAAGCGCTCAAAACCCACTATTTTTTAATGAAAATGTACGGTTTCGTTCGTTTTTGTATGAAAAAATGTACATTTTCATGTACGGTTTCGTTCTTTTTCATACAAAAACGTACATTTTAAACAAAACCGTACATTTTCATATAAAAACGTTTTCATTAATACGTTTTTGTATGAAAAAACGTACATTTTTGTATGAAAATGTACGTTTTTGTCTGAAAATGTACGGTTTCGTTCGTTTTTGTATGAAAAAATGTTTTCATACATTTTCATACAAAAACGTACATTTTTGTACAAAAATGTTTTCATACATTTTCATACAAAAACGAACGAAACCGTATAAAAACAAATGAAACGTAAAATAGAGAAAACCGTATAAAAACGCTTTTATACGCCTTCATCCGCTTTTATGATAAAATTAAAAAAGTTTTTTTGTTTTTTTTTAAATTTTTTTTATTTTTTTTTAATTTTTTTTAAAAGAAAAAACAGTTTAAAAAAAAATTATAATAAACCACAGGGACAAGATACGTAACTTTTACCAAACCACAAGGACGATTTATGTAATTAACTCCGATCGTTAAAACCAAAATATGAAGTTAACCCTCACGCTAGCGAGTATTTGCAAGGGAGGTCCTTTTTTTGGGACCGGGTCGGATCAGGGACAAGATCCGTAAGATTTGTAAACCACAGGGACGAAACGCGCTAAAAAAAAACTATAGGGACAAGATCCATAATTTCTACCAAACCACAAGGACGATTTATGTAATTAACTCTTACAATTATTAACATATTTATATAATTTAAAGTTTAACAAGTAATGATAGTTTTTGTCATTTGATATGCTCATATGCTGGGGTTTAGTTTTCTTCTGTTTCCGTTCATTTTTTGGAAGAAAGTTTTAGGCTAAGTTTCCTCTTCAATTTTCTTCATTTTACTTTCTAAAAAAACACTAGAATACACAAGTTTTTTTTTTTTTTTTGATTTTTTGTTTTTTTTTGTTTTTGTTTTTTTTTTTTTTTTTTTTTTTTTTTTTTTTTTTTTTTGTTTTTAATTTTCTTCATATCTCCTAAAACTTAAACTCGAGAATACAATAATGTGAGTGAGGGTAAAATGGCGTATAATTGAATGCCAATTGCAAACCACAAGGTTTGTGTATTTTAAGATAACTGTTTACATATTTGTATGAAGCTTTTTAAGTTACTTACTACTGATTTTATCACAGTCAGTGACCCAGTGGAGTGAAATGCGCATTATAGAAGGTTCAATGAAATTGTCATCCAAGAGTGAACCCATACCGATTGTCATTCAGCTTGAAAAAATCAACATCTGGCAAAGTAAAGATAAAGTTTGATTTTAAAAAAAATTCAATGAACATGTTGTGATAATTTTTGGGTTGCAGAACACGTTGGATATGTTTTGCAAAAATAAATATTACTTATGCAGGTGTTGAAAAAGATAAAAAAAAAATGTATTTTTTTTATAGTTGTGCTACTGTTGTTGTTGAAAAAGATTAAAATCAGTTAATTTGTAAAAAAATAATCTTCATAATTTTTTAAAAGCTGGTTTTGAAAACTTATTTTTCTAAAATAATTCATAATTTTAGCTTGCCAAACAAAATTATTTTTTATCAAAGCTTATTTTTTCAAAAAAAAAAAAAAAATCTCCATAATCTTGCATCTTGCTCGCGCCAAACATGCCCATTGTGTTACTAATTTGTGTTTTTGTTGTTTAAACGCGGATAATGGGGTATATGTTAAAATAACCTTTTAATGAAGGAAAGTAAGTGCGAGGAGAAGAAAATCATGTATATAATAATAAAGGAAAAAAAAACATTTTGTTGGGTAACTAACAGATTATTAATATAGATACATTTCAAAAAGAAAATATTAAGGTGCGTTTAGTTGGAGAAAAAAATCTTTTGCTTTCTATTTTTAGTTTTGTAAAAATTTAGAAGATAAATTTATCTCCACAAAACACTTGAAAATATAGAAAACGCGTTTAGTTGATGTTTGTAGTTTTTATTTTGAAGAAGAGGAGGGAGGGTTGGGGTTACAAAAGAAAACAAGGAAAACAACTAAAATATGTTTTGTAATTTACTTTATTAAGTTAGGAAATAGGGGATTTTGTGTTTTGCAAAATATTTTGTTGAAAAACGCTTATTTGAACGCAATCTCTATTTTCCTTGTTTTTCACAAAACATTTTGTGAAAAATAAGGGTGTTTTCCCCCAACTAAACGCACCTTGGTGCGTTTAGTTGGAGAAAAAAATCTTTTGCTTTCTATTTTTAGTTTTGTAAAAATTTAGAAGAGAAATTTATCTCCACAAAACACTTGAAAATATAAAAAACGCGTTTAGTTGATGTTTGTATTTTTTATTTTGTAGAAGAGGAGGGAGGGTTGGGGTTACAAAAGAAAACAAGGAAAACAACTAAAATATGTTTTGTAATTTTCCTTATTAAGTTAAGAAATAGGGGATTTTGTGTTTTGCAAAACATTTTGTTGAAAAACGCTTATTTGAACGCAATCTCTGTTTTCCACAAAATATTTTGTGTTAAATAAGGGTGTTTTCCCCCAACTAAACGCACCCTTAATGTTGCAAATGTACTTTATCCTATCACATGTTGACACACACTTTTTACCCCACGGGTTTCAAGTTATCTTTGCCTATAAATAGGATGTTGTAAAGTGGGAATATGCATTTATTGTATTAAAAGTTTGTAACACTTTCAAAAGCTCATATTCCTTCAAGTTAGAAATAAGTCTCATATATTGAAATCAGTTTGTGTTTATGTTTAGAAAGGAAATCACCACATATACTTGTCATTTAATCCCTACTATTATTCCACAAACACTATGGTATAATTTTATATATGTATCAATAAAGAGTTAAACGTTGAAAATTATATTTGTCTATTTAACTCATTCACATAAATTGTTATAACTATGTAAAATTATAATGCTAGACATAAAACTCTAAACAAATTACTGGTTAATAGTTTTATAAACAAGTAAGTGGGAACAACAAATTGACATATCGACAATTGGACTTCATGATATTCGTTCAATTCGAGATTGAACATAATTCCACAAGATCCAACCATGTTTGAAGGAACTACACGTAGCAATATGGATCCTCAAGAGTATACAAATGACAACATTTGGGAAGTAGCTAATTAACTTAATATCGATTTCATGAATGTTGTTACAGTGTCATATACCATTTGGCGTCATCTGCTTATTTTGCTTATTTCTTTAAAAGTTATATAAGCCAGAGGCTGCGATTAATATGTGCAAGTGGGGCAATCACACACGGCCACTGTTTGTAAGGGGCCTCCGATTTAGTATCCTCATAAGTATTTATACATGTCTAACTTAAATTTTTATAGCACTTTTTAAATATTATGTGAGAAGCTTCCGATTTAGTATATATCTATTAATATTTATACATATCTAAGTATATTATGTTTTGAATTTTTCACAATAATTAAGATTTTCGTGATTTAAAAGGTATCATTCGTAGTTTTGTACCGAGTCACTCAAATTAATAGGACGGCCCTGATATAAGCAGATACACAATTAACTTAATATCATACGATTTGTACATAAAGTATAAATATATGGAATATCTAGACAACAAGACATTTAACATTCTTAATATCATACATGATCCACATTATCAGATTCCTAATTTTTGTTTTACGAATACTTTTATTATATAATTGGGATTTACATCAAGGTGGTAAGTAAGCGGGCAACAAGCTGCGCCGCCACCCTTTTCTGAATAGCAAGCCCTATTCTACTGAAAACATAATCGTGACCCATCGGGGCCGATATATTGTTGCGAACAATCTTACGAACCCGATCCAAGAAGTGCACAGCTTCAAAGGCTAAGGAACCAAAAGTGTCAAAAGCACTAGAGATAGTAATCAAAGATATGTCGAGCACTTATTAAAACACTAGAGATAGTAATCATAGTATGTCGAGCAATTATAAAATTCTAGATATAATTTATTCTCTATGTGGTACTTAAATGAAGATGTCATGTATCAACTATACCATCTAGGGATGGCAACGGGTCGAGTTCGAGCGGGTTTTAGTGTACTCATACCCGCACCTGTTTATAATATTCAAACCCATACCCTTCCCGTTACCCGCCGGATACCCGATTAATATTATCCATCGGTTTTTCAGGCTTTTTCGTGAGTATCGGTTATCCCCAATTAAATATTATATGAACAAAATGGCAGTATTAATATTAAGTCACACTAAAATCCACCGAGAAACAAAAGAAAACACCTTAATATATTCAAATTTTCTAAAAGCTAAACAAAATCAATATCATATCAAAAAATCTAACACTTTTGAATAATTCATGTACAAAATAAAATGTATTATGTAATATAGATACTTATATAAAAGAAATATAATGGAAGAAATTATATATAATGTATATATATTTTAGTTAATTATAATATCAATAAAGCGGGTATAGATTCGGGTACGAGTACGGGTAATCGGGCGGATATTTTCAGAACCCGTCACCAAACCCGGCTAAATTTTTTTATCAATACTCAAACCCGCATCTAAACCCGCCAACCTGCCCTCGAACCCGACCCAACCAGTTCGGGTTTCGATTTTCCCTGTTGGTTTCAGGTGCTTTCCATCCTATTACCATCAAAGATTATTAATATGTCACTATTCTAAAATTAAAGTCAAGTGTAGTGTGATCTAACAAACCTCCCGATTATTTTTAATTTTGCTAACTTCTGCCTATTGGGCACAAATTAATCTGTTTATTTTTTTTTGAAAGGTGAATTTCAGCATATGCGAGGTCGAGACTTACGTTGTCTTAACCGGGCCCGCGCTCGAGAGCTCGCAGTACGGTGAAAATTCACAACCCTCGTGAAACCCGATGGGGGGAAAACCTCCAATATAAGCCGCCCGAAGGCACGACACTTAAATTGAAGTAAACCCTGCCTCCTCCAGGATCGAACTTGCGCCGATCCCTTCATCGAAAAGGAATATTTTAATTAATTCAAATGAAAATCATGCTCAAAAATAGTAATTTACAAATTTATTTAATATGTATTTAATACATATTTTTAGTTAATTAAAAAATTTTGTGTTTATTAAATACACTTTAACCTCTGCCGAGTGACACTTGTTAGCAAATTAACCTATATACTAAAAGTCAGGAACGCATGTTTTGCAAATTCACGCATTTAATGCAAACTTTGACAACTTGGCGAAAAATTTTCGAGGTTCAAGTGGTACCGCAGTAAGTCCTTTAATATTAAATGCAAAGTTTCGCAACTTGGCAAAACAATCCCCGACGCTTAAGTGTCGTTCAGAAGTAAGTCCTTAGTTAATCCTCACGATCGCTACGGTTTTCCAACACTCGTTTTTACCAAATACGAATACTTTTTTCAATATATTTAAAACACACATCACTCACACAAACACACTTTTTTCAACAACAAAATGACCATCATTGCATTGACTTTTGAACTCTCGTAATGCTTGTGACGCGTGTCATGGTATCTAATACGTGAGGAATAAAGGCCATTACTCTATATACTAAAAGGCAGGAGCCTTTTTGCAAAACATTGTGCATTAAATGCAAAGTTTCCCGACTTCGGCAAGAATAGCCCCGAGGTTCAAGTGGCTACCGCAAAGTAAGTCCAAACATTAAATGCAAAGTTTCACAACTTGGCAAAAACAGTCCCTGAGGTTCAAGTGTCGTTCTAAAGTAAGTCCTTTAACATTAATAATCTTTCGCAACTTGGCAAAAACAACCCCTGAGGTTTAAATGTCGTTGCAAAGTAAGTCCTTTAAGCAATCCCGCTGCATTGCGCGGGTTTTCCAACACTCGTTATATCTAAAATCATCGCTTTCCGCATAAAATCAAATTAATAATATATTAATCCGTATTTTATCGTTTTATCGTTTTTGTTACACAGATAAGGTGAGATTAATTGAGAAATAAACTTAAAATAAGAAAAATGAGAAGTAACCACACAGCAGATTTGAGATACATCTCTTATGAATTTTTTCTTTCTCATTTTAAACGTGTGACTAAAAATGTTTATCAATTCTTTTTATTTTATTTTTTCTTCTCATTAGATCTCTTCTATTATACATATATCATAAGACATCATGCAGATGTAGTTTTTGAGAATTGCAACGGGATTTGGTGTTAAGAGTGTATCGTAAACGGTGAGAGATTTGTATTCAACAATCTTAAGAAAGTTGGATATTTTCTCTTTGATGTACGCGATTTAACTGATATTTCGTAACTCGGACTTTTTCTTCGATTATCCAAAATATTTACCCAGCTTTATTTGCACACAGGTCTTTTTTGATACCTTCTCGGCACCTTACCGTTAAAGATTTCATAAAAGTGAATGAGTACATTATAAGTCTGGGACATATTTTGGGCACAACAAAACTCTTTTATTAACAGAACATTTATGAAAAATACTTTCGCATTGGATTTATAAAGCTAGCAAACAAGTAGGGACAATGCATACTTAGGGGCTGTTTTTATATTTCATACGGGGAAGGAATAGTAAGGTCCACATCTATATAACAATTTAATGGGGAGAGATTATTATTTTTGGCTCGTGTATATAGAGGAAGTAACGGAAATTTAGTGTGTGGACATAACCTTAGTGTGTGGACATAGACATTATGACTAGAGATGGCAACGGGGCCGGGTTTGCGGGGAGTACGTGGTTGATATCATCCCCATCCCCGAAGTTCAATAGCTATTACTATCCCCATCCCCATCCCCGTCGGGGGTCACAATTATGTCCCCATCCCCGTCCCCGATAGGGAACGGGGATCCCCATTGGGGAATCGGGGATTTTTTTCCCCGTTACACTATTGTCATATGTAATATATTTGAAATGGTGCAACCATACTAACATCAAACAAAATTCATTCATTTGAGTAAATTCAAACATTCGAGTTACAAAATATAATAGAGAGTACGACTTATCGTATGTACGAAAACCAAAGTATGACTACAAAATCATCCTATATTGTGGAACGTTTGAGTATTTGAATTAAATATATTTACCCCAGTAGACCAAGATCAACAACAACCTTGTTTTTAAAATTATAGAAGACTATTTTAAAAGACGATATTAACTAGTAATTGACAAGATTTCAAATATTATATACATATATAATTTATATTCATATAGAAAAGATATTAGGGATGGGTTCGAGACCCGGGTATTACCATCCCCGCCTTCATACCCGCTTTTCAAGATTGGGATTCCCACCCCATCCCCATACCCGGTCAACTCGGGATTACCCGTCAAATCGGGTCGGCATCGGATTCTCCATCAGATTTGGGGTTTTTTGCCATCTCTAAATATGACAAACAGTTTGATAATTCGTGCTTTATATGTTTTTCTTAGCTCTATTTGTATTTTAGGCCGGATACTATACATGTTGGTGGATCATCGGTGGTGGCACCATCACGCATGAAACCGCATAGTAATCAGTCACCATCACGGGCGATGGTGGGGTTTTTCATTCTAAATTGTGAAAACTACTGAACAGGTACCAAGAAAAAAACAAACGGTCACATTTGGCGGGCCCCCAACATTTTAAAAAACGATAACATTTAAAAAATACATATTAAACATCATTACTTCATTTACCTATAATATCCTCATAATCCATCATTTTTAGACATAACTTCTCATTCTATTTTTATATTTACTCTTATTCTATTGTCTTTTATACAAATGTCTCAAAACACTCCAAAAATAAAACCTCAAAGTAATGTGAGCAACCAAACGTCCAAATACTCAATTTAAATTTTCGTCTCAATCACCACCGATAACTTTCGAGCCCCATCGTTTGTTTACGAAAAACAATACCAAAACCCAAAATACCAGAACCACCATTCATACGTCCAAATACTCAATTTAAATTTGTGTTCTTACTCCCACTTTCCTTTCCTCTCTATTTCTTTTCCATTTCCCTTTCCTCCTTTTAAAAAAAACTCAAGAACACAAAAAACTTTCCATTTCCTTTACTTTCCATTTCCATTTCAACTCGAGAACCGAGCGTTAGGGTTGTGGTCAACATCTTAAAGGTGTGACCTAGTGATGGGGCTTGAGATTAGGGAATTGATACATACATCATTTTGATGATTTACCACCATTTATGCATTACAAGATGCGATACACACCGTAATGCATAAATGGTGGTAAATGCATCAAAAATGTGTGAGTATCACCTCCTGAGATTATCTAGTGGAGGTCTTAAGTTCAAACCATACAAGCGGTGACTTTGAGGCCCGAACAAGTTCAAACCATACAAGCGGTGACTTTGAGGCCAACTTTCGGGCGTGAAATCTCTTACATAAATGTTTTTGTGAGGTCAGGAGAGACAAGGCTTTTGGAAAACCTTTAGGGTGTGTTTGGTACAAAGAAATGGGGGCAAAGAAATGGAAATTGGTTGATTTCCCATGTTTGGTAGTATAGAGAATTTGGGAAGCGGAGAATTCAAATCTCCGAAATCATCCCTTTGTATTTTTTGCAACTTTATTTCCACTCATTTGGTGGAGAATTGAGAATTGGTCCATGGCATTTTTTTCAACTACAATTTTGTTAAATAATGTGTTTTGTTTTAAATACATTATTAAAAATATATATATTTTAAATATTTAAAAAAAAATAAGTTTTTTTAAATAAATATATTTTCAAAATATTTAAAAAAAAAGTTTTTTTTTTTTTTTTCTTTTTTTTTTTTTTTTTTTAATACATTTTTAAAAATAATTAAAAAAAAGTTAAAAATAATTAAAAAAAATTTTAAATAAGTTTTTTTTTTTAAATAATTACATTTAAAAAATATTTAAAAAAAGTTTTTTAAATAAATACATTTTAAAAATAATTTTTTAAAGAAAGTACATAAATTTTTAAAAATAAATTAAAAAAAGATATTTTTTAAAATAATTTAAATAATTATTTTTTTTTTCATTTCTCGGTTGTTACCAAACATTAGAATTGAACACAATTCTCTACTGATTTCTATTCTCTGAGATTCTATTCTCTACTTCATTTCTTTTCTCTGAATTTCTCTCTACCAAACGCACCCTTAGGATTTATAGTTACGATCTTCAAAATGCGAAATAACCATATGCCTAAACTTGCATACAACATTTAAGGCACAAACACTCAATTTTTCATAAATCAACAAAATTCTCATACATTGATTTACGCATAAAGTTAGTTATATTTTTAGTTGTTCTAATCATTTCTGATTTAAGATTGCAAACTCACATGAATTGAATTGATTGCAAAATCCTTAAACTTACTTATTAATATCTATTTTATCATGTGCACAATTTTCTTTTACAAGTATAATTAAAATAAAATTGAATTAAAAGGAAAATTTTCATTAAAAACTAGTAAACAGATCGAGAAGACATATATTTTCTTGCTATATTAGTAGACTAACTACGCGAGACATGTATTTACGTGACACAAATTTAAAGATCATATTCATTTCGAGAAAATCGAGTTTTTAACAAAAAATTACACTAGATAGAAAATATCCATCAAGTACATATCAAAGTTCATGTGTACCCTCGAAAATCTCCCTAGGTCCGCCCCTAGTTATAAGATGAGACATATAATTCGACATGGTAAATTTAACCATAATCTTTTTAAGATTATGCTGATATGCTCCACGTTAGGGGGTGTTCATGGTTTGGGTAATACCTGAATAAACCGAAGACCGAAACCGAACTATAAATAATTGAACTGAACTTGTGACCGAATTGAATTTGCCAAAACCGAATTATATATTCAGTTTTTAGTTCGGTTATGGTTTTGGCAATCAAAACCGAAAAACGAACCGAAAACCGAATTCAAAATAAATATATATATTTTATATATATTTATGTAAAAAAAATATATTAAAACTATTTCATGTAATAAATATAATATTTTTTTAAACTTGAAAATTTTTTTCTTCTAAAAATCTATTTAAAGAAACGAATAAATAATTAAAATTATGTAATTCGGGTTATTCGGTTTGGTTTTCGGTTATGAGTCTTCGGTTATTCGGTTCGGTTTAATCAAATTTGAATTCGGTTTGGTTCGGTTTTCGGTTATACTCATGAAAAAAATTAACCGAACTAACCGAAAAAAAAAACTGAATAATCCAATAACCAAACCAATGAACACCCCTACTCCACGTCTAATGTGTTATAAATTTATGATCACAGAAACCTGAGAGTCGTGTAAACACTTTCATATTGAAGTATTTCGATGGTTCTATCAAAATCTTAAATCGGATAAAACTCAGATTAAGAAACGAGAATATGTTTTTTTTTGTTATGAAACCGAACCAGAGATAGATAATATATATGTATGACCAACAAAACTGAATGTCGGTTGTAACTGCCATAGCAGTTATTAACTACCGAATCAGTTAAATCAAAGGGCACAAATCAAGTCCATAATTCCGTAAAATTTATATTCAGTGCTTTTAATATAGCACTTTATACTCCAGCCTAGGGGCTCGCCTGATCTCGCCAGGGCCGCCCTGACCGCTACTAGGGCGCCGCCCGGACCGTGATTCGAGGCTTCACCGAATGATAATCATGATAACGTCATTCAAGTGTGCACTCCGCACAACCCCGACTTGTTGAACATTTATCACGACTACACATTGGTCAACTAAGTCAATCTATTACATTTAAATCATATTGGTGATGCAAAATCACCAATATAATATGTTAATTTAATTGGCAAAAGTCCATAAGAGCATTTGCAACCATAACTTGAGTTATGGTTTAACCTCCTGCCACGTCTGCGCCACATCAGCTTTAATATTTCACCTTAACTCACCAAAAAAACACCCGCAATCATAACATTCCCAAGGTTAAACCTTAACTCACCAACATTTTACAAAAACAACCCCTCATTTAGGGGCAGAAAAAAAAGAAAGAAATAAAAGGTAACGCACGTTAACTTGGTAACATGCAACTTTAACACCCAAATAACACCGAAGTTGCAATGGTTAACCCCCAAATAACACCCTCATTGCAAGTGCTCTAAGGTAGGGCCCACAATGGTAAAAATTGACGGATTGATTGGGCTTCTTAACCTCCTCAACTCAGCCCGAATGTTGCTAAAGAATTATTAAGATACTTGAAAGTGCACGTTAAATCCCTCCCAACATATATTATGACCTCTGATAGTAATACATGGAGAACTAAGATTAAGGTAAATGATTAGGACGTATAAGTGTAGAAATGCGTGGTAGCTTCATGGAATTAGTTGATCCCCTAGGTTTGGATTCGTATCACCTTTTATGCTTTCTTGTCTCCCAACTTTTAGCGTAGGCCCTTTTAGCGTGGGCTCGCTTTTATGCATTTTTAGCTTATGTTTGTTCGTTTAGGGATCTCCTATTATGCTTGAATGATTGCTCCCCTTTTATGGCTTTATGATTTTTTTGTATGTTTTTTTTTTTACTCTTATATGTTGTTGTGTTTATAAGGCTTTATTTATTTATTTTTATTGTTTTGGTTTATCTTCTTATGTGTTGCAACTGTGAAATTTGATCTTTATGTACCCCTTATGCCATTTCTTTTTTATATTAGCTTGCATTTTTTGTTGTTGTATGCATTTATTTCTTTGCACACTTGTATGTTCTTTCTTTATGATTTCTTTTATGTCATTGTCTCGCAACCGTACATAATGTTTATTTGCTTGCACGTATGCACATTTGCCGGAGGATTTTCTAGAAGCGGTCTCTTTACCCTCAGATAAGGGTGTGACTGTTTACATATCACCTCCTGACCTCTTTCATACATCGCTCCGGCAGGATTAAGTATTGTTGTTGTTGTTGTTGTTATTGTTGTTGTTATATTCACATGATAATTAACCAGTTTATTATTTGATTAACAAAAGATATGTAATATAACAAAAATGAGGGTTTAAATAAGTTTTGACTAGAAAATATCAACTGATTATTTTCTTTCTTTCATTAAATGAGGTTGAAATTTGTTCTTTAATATAAAAAAAATTATTAGTCCAAATTATTTTTTTCCACCTTTATTTTACTTAAATTTAAAATGTCACTTTAATTAAGATTAACATAATCTATCATGTTACCAAACACAACGTTAATCATTTAGAAAATACGTTTCTCTTGGGGTGACAATTTAGGTCAGGTTTGGGTTGATGAGTTCGGATTCGCAAGTTGACGGGTCAAAAACCCTCAACCCGAAACAACATGTTTTAAGTAATCATGTCAGGTTTGTCAACCTTAACCCGTTTACGCATAACGCACACACGACCTATTTAACCCATTTATTTAAATGGATTAATAGGTTAAATATATTACCCATGTTAAATGAGTTACCAGGTCGACTCGTTTAACTCATTTAACCCAAATAGACATATTACATAGGTTTAACAGGTTGAATGGGTTGGTAAGTTGACCCATTTAACCTATTTAACTTACAAAACCTATTTAATCAATTATAAATTCATTTATTAGCATGGCTTTAAAAGGCTCACAAAGGTCTTGCAAAAGCGTAAGACTTGGTCATGCCGTCACATCATCTTATGCCACATCTTTTCGTAAACTCGATATATATGAAGTATGATATAAATATATAAATATTTTCATATTTTATGCCGCCTTATGCCACGTCTTATAAACGCAAAAGCTTCGCCTTGACTGCAAAAGCTTGAGGCTTGATCAAAACGTCACGCCACGCCTCACGCTAATTGTAACCTTGTTTATTATTTGTAAAATAAACTAATAAATGGGTTGGCGTGTCAACTCGTTCAATGTTTCCCCAATGAAATTTATTTTCGTATCGATGTTTCCCCCAATGAAATTGGAATTCAAAATATAAAAGTAAGGCAACTTTCAATACCGTCTTTCACGATGTATGAGGAGGTTGAAACGTAAACAACCCTATCCCTATCTAAGGTAGATAGGCTCCTTCCGATTCTACCAAAGTTAAAAAAAGACCTCTCACCTTGCAAAAAAGGCAAAAATATTAACCCCTCCGTCCCATATTAAGTGTCTACTATTTATATGCACAAAGTTTTAGAAAATTTTACCAACTACACTCTTCACCAATCAAATATCATTTTCACCCACTAAAGTCTTATCTCATTGGTTGAAATATTCTATGAACATTTAATTTATGACATTTAAAGATTCCATTGCTATTTTTGGAATTCAAAATATACATATTAAAATAAGTAGAGTTTTTGGGCGGGGTGGTTATATCGGCAGGCCCACCTCTCTCTTCATTTCATTTGGGGGTTTAAAGATTCCATAAATAAATCCATAAACAAAAGGCAAAATCCCCAAATTAAAAATGGCAACAACAACAGCATCAACCGCTGATGAAGATGAAAATATGTGAGTATTCCGTCATTTTATATAATAATAATAATAATAATAATTTCGGTTTATTTTGCTAATGGAGTATCATTATTATTATTATTTAATTTGAACCAATAAGCAGGATTGTGAATGAGCAAGAAGATAACCAGCAGACGACGGAAACAAAAAAACCGAAATTAAATCCGTTTTCAGATCTAACCGATCACCAACTGTGAGTTTAATTACTTTCGCATAATGATTAACGGTTTCAGGGCTGAAATTTTCTAAAAAAATCATGTTTAGATAAGCTTATACGTGTTAAATAAGCCTAAAAAGTGTTTCGCGGGTCGGCTTTTAATAACCCCCAAAGTGTGGCAGATTTTAAATTATAATCTTGCCCTTGATTATAACTAATGTGACATTCATATTTGTGTTAATGCCATAAAATACCATCTTACTTCAGTGTCCCGTTAGTTATTATACTTTTCGTGGATCAAATTAGTCGCTGTTTTACCTTTTTACCGTTTTTCATGCTGACGTGTCAACAAATTTGAATATGTGGCTCTTTTATTTTCTTTTCGTCAAACGTGACGTGGATTTGTACTTTTGTAAATGTACCATTTTAGTCATTATACTTTTTTTTTAACCATATTACTGATTATTCCTATCATATTAGTAAATGATCAAAAGTGTTTTGACGCAAACTAAATAAACAATATTTTAACATTCCACATTTCCACCAAAATAACTACCAAGAGCCAAATGTCATCAACAAAATGTATGGCCGTGATATTTAGGTTTGACCGAATGGCAATTCCAAGACCTTAACGTAACAAAGGGCATGAGAAGAAATTGTTTTTATTAGAAAAAAGCCGCATATTCTAAATTGCAGACACGTCAACACGAAAAATGGTAAAAAGTAAATTAATGATTAGTTTGATCCACAAAAAGTAGGAATAATTACTAATGCGGTACAAACAAAAGTATAATAACTAAAACGGCACACTGAGAAAAGTATAAGTAAGATGGTATTTTATGGCATTAACCCTTGAAACTTTTCAACCCATATCTTTTTTGGTCATTTACCAATCTAAGCTAAACCGTTTAACTGAGCTTATTAGCTTATTAAATTTAAGCGATCCAAACACTTAACATGGGCTTATGAGTTATAGCCAAACACCCCCTTAATTGCTCTTTTTAGAATTCTACTTACAATTTGGAAAGTCAACATTTCATGTTTTCTCTGAAAAGTTGCAATCTAGCTATATCAATATTGGTATCTGTTTGTCTATCTATCTATACACTTGTCATATTTTAAAACACACACTATGTTTTGCTCGTAGTGAGTTTCTTGTAGGCAAGATTTACTAAACTCAAATTGTTATTAAGATCTATCAATCTATGTCAGTATTGGTATCTGTTTATCTATCTATAGGATGGCAATTTTCGGTGAAGGTCCCCACTTCCGGTTTGAGTTGTGTAGAGTTCGTCTTATATATGACAAGATTCCTGAATACCTTCAGCTGCATGGGACTATTCAGGCAGCAGTAGCTGGTTTCTCACCAGACCCGCTGTTACAGAATGTTTACTTTGATGTGTTCAACCGTAAATTCAGTAATCCTGTAATCGTCAACTTAGCGGGTTATCAAAATCTACACGATATCAGTCATTGTTCACTGCCTGTCTTCTCAACCTCCGCCATTCAGATCGCTGCTAGACTCTATGTTACCACTGACAAGGTCGATGACGTGGAGCACTATACTGATGATAAAAATGAAGTGCAGAATGACACTACTGATAACGTCACTACTGTCTGTAATCTTACTGTTGCTCAGGAGAAATTTTTGGCAGACTTAGATAAGTACTTCATAAGTACTTGTGCAGTTGAAACTTCTGGGGAGAAGCAGGACGTGTGCAATGATAATGAAGCAACGGATAATGAATTATGGGATAATGAAGCAACGGATAATGAAGAGTTGGAAAATGAAGAGTTGGAAAATGAAGAGTTGGATAATGATGAGTTGGAAAATGATGAGTTGGAAAAAGAAGAGTTGGAAAATGAAGGGTTAGATTATGGAGCGTTTGATAATGAAGCGTTTCTAGTTTGTGATAAACATGCGATTATAAACATGTCAGAGAAACCCCAGGGCGGTTCAGGTTCTTGTGAATTAACAGGTAAAAATGGCTCTATAGAGCTGCGTTACGTCACATTAAAGTATGCAGTAGACGCAGATCTGGAAGTAAATTTTTTTCCAACTTCTAAGGAATCAAAAATCACTGGAAGGGTAGTGGCCTATTATGGCAAAGGTTTTGATTATCACCTTCCTGCAAGAGATTTTTGCAGCACAGTCCTTTTTGAAGGCACATCTTCTGCTCCTGTTCAGGTTGGCCCAATGGACCTGATGCGATCTGTGCTAGCAGTACCAGTCAAATCCTCCCTCATAATTGAGGCAAACTTATTCGAGTACCCCTCTGGGCATGAGATTTTTTCGGGCATTTGCGAATTCCATGTGCCCCTTGATTTTAGAAGCTCCTTTGATTCTATTGTGAGTAATGGTTCCTCACTAAATATGAAAGTTAACTGGAAGCCGCCATCAGAAAAACTAAAAATCCCTTCCTCAAACTTATCCGTCAGCCGTCTGGTAATTAATATTAATCTCCATCCATCCATATTGTCTGTATGTTTAAATTGCGATTTAAGTTATCACTCTGTCACTTCAAATTGTTTAGTTTCGGTATATTCTCTTCTGCTGTAGAAGTAGAAACTTTGAATTAATTAGTATTATCATCGTATTATTGTAAAGGTAACAAGCCGTAATATGCCAGATTGAATAAACTTATAAAATTAAGAAATGCAATTCATTTGTGTAGCGTGTACATATTATATTTGCTCCAAGTTCTTGCTATCCCTTCCTCGTGCTAATCTACATAATATTTGTTACTGCAAAACTAGACTGAAAGAAGAAAATTTGGAGCCCCTTCTACGTCGACCATGGCAGATCCTGATGTAAGTCTATTAACGTGTACTTTAGATTCAGAAGCTTAATATATAAAACTAGAGGATAATGGATGATGTGATACAGGGAGCTAATAGATGGAGTCTACAAGAAGAAATTGAAAAGGTATTTACAACCTCACTGGAACGTACTTTCAATCTTCGAGAAGCCGGGTCTTGTAGTATTTCTACTTGCGACAAAGAGGACGGTGGTGATTACCTATGGTAATATGTTCTTGCTCTTACTTTTGCAATTTTACTTTCTTTGCTATATATGGTTTTTATTTATTTAGTTATTTTTTTTATTATTCTTTTTTAAAATTTTTTTATTATTTATTTATTTATTTATTTATTTTTTCCTCCTGAACAATGAGTACTAATTCAGAAATTTGCATTTGGTAATAGCTCCAGTGTCTTGCACATATGGCCTGAACTAAGAAAGAATCGCAAGTATAGAGGACCAAAACTTGCTGGACTGGTAATTTTTATTTGTGAGTGAAATATCATGGATTTTGAATATACTGTATAGGTGTTGTTACGATTTTTGTGTATATAGGCCTTAAAGGATAACATCAAGGGTTCTGAGTATAAGGACATGATGGAAAAATGCGTCGTATGTGGTCCTGGTTTTGTTAAGTTCAAGTTATCTGGGAATTGGATAGATAAGGTAATTTATTTTCCAACTGTTGTAAAACGAAGATTACAATTCTGACCTTAATTCTTGTCTACTTCAATATCGTCACTTTTTTTTTTTCTCCTTGCAGAGAATTTTTACGATGCTAATGAATGGCATAGACACATGGGCACCAAAACCTTCTGTGAAAAAAGCAATTATATACTTTTTGTCACGAAATATAACCGATGAAATGCATATTGGTCATTTACGATCCACTTTTATTGGAGAAGCGTTAGCTCGTTTGCTTAAGTATTCTGGAGTTGACGTACTCCGAAAAAGAATCCATGATGGGGATCATCTGGACACTAATCATCTGGACATCAAGGTACACGCAGTTGGTCTTGCTGTTTGAATGTTTGTTAAACTAAATCTTATTATACCTGCATCTACATGCTATTTGAGGTTACACATTTGCCAATATTAATGTAGAGTCTAAACTTGCATCAATGGCTTATTAAACGTATACATTTGACACACAAACACACACTGATACACATAAATACATGGTGACACCTTTTTTTTTTTTTTTTCAGTTAAAAATGATGACCGAGCTTCTAATTGAAAGGTTCCCTAGTGGAGAAATTGACGGTCAAGCTATTGGAGAACTTGAGGTGAGCACATTTACTTTGAAGTTAAACTCACATGTGCTCCTAAATGAAGGTTCCTAATATCATGTTCTTCGTCAGTTGGAAAGTGCAACAACAGTTTCTCTTTCATGGAATGATATATAATTAATCAAAACAATCCTTTTTCTTTTTTTTTTTTTTTTTTTTTTTTTTTTTTGTAAAATTTGAAGCAGTGTTACTTAGATATGTCAAAATTTTATTATTGATGATTTTGTTTTGGTCCAAAAGATATCCACGTTATATGTTAAGTACTTAAGTATCTGACTAGAATAGCAATTGCAACTTTTTTTGAAACAGAGGAAGTACTGCTTATATTCTTGCTAAAAAAGTTAATTTAACGTCTTTATTTGCCACTGATCCATTCTGAGGTTTTAGTTATCTATAATTATGTCTCATTCTTTCTCAATTGGTACTCCGATAGGTGTTGTATAAGGAATCGAAGGAGAGGTTTGATGGAGATGTTGTATTCAGAGCGAGAGCCCAGCTGGCGCAAGTCAGTCTTAAAAATTAATTTTTATGATTTGCCTGATCTTCTTCATTTTTCTGGTATATCTAAAATACTGAATTTCAAAATAGGGTTGGGATGATAGGCACCAAATTGCAGCGGTTCAAATATGCAAGATAATCCGAGAACATGTATATCAACGTCTAGGGGTCAACGTGAAAGAAGAGGTGTCATGCTTTCCCCATTTTGATATAAAATAGGAATATACCTTTTATTTCTGTAGTTAGTTAGTTTAATTCCATTTATTGTCAGGGTAAAAGCTCGTATGATCTCTGCATTAGCCAGACTCGAGATATTTTTAGGGGAAAGGGTTTGACTACAGTCAGTGAAGGGGATGAGGCGGTGTTTATAGAAGGTCGAAAGTTATCTCTTGTGGATCTCACAGCTTTGTGGTCAGTTTACTTGCTATGAATGCTGATTTTGTCAAAACATATTTCAATTGGCTAGTAATACATTTTTTTTGGAAAAAAGCTCAAAAAACCTCTACTATTTGCATATGTAGGCATGCACTTAATGAGGAAAAAGCAGACTGGCTAGTGCATGTGACTGATGTAGGGCAACAAGACTATATTGATATGTGCATCACAGTAAGCAACTTTAATACACCATAACTGATGTTCAAATAAAGATCAAAAAATCAAATTGAATACTTATTCCGTTCAACAATTTTCCCCCCCAGGCTGCTAAACGTGCAGGGTGGATCGGAAATGATCATTCTAAATATCCTTTAAGTCATGTAGGATTTGGCCATGTTCAAGGTGATGATTTTGAGAGATTCCGAACTTTTAGTACTAAAGTAGATCAGTTGGTTAATTTGCTTGACGAAGCTAAAAGTCGCTGTAAAGAAGACCTTTTGGGACAAGGTATACCAAATATTTGAGTTCTTGCTTTCAACTCGTTTGACCTGTTTGAATTTAGTTAGATACCCTTCATATCCTAAATCAATTATTAATAGGATAATGGGTCGATTTAAAAATGAGTACGTATACATTTTTTTGGCAGGCAAGGCTAATGGGTGGACTGCTGAGCAGCTTGAGCATACTGCTGAAGCGCTTGGATATGGCGCTGTGAAGTAAGATTCTCATTCTTTATCATAAATATTCCGACTATTGTTTTTATGTTATTACTATCAATAATATGGAAGAGTGGTAAATTCTAATTCCCGAAGAACTTCCTGTCATCAAATTTTTAAATCCAAAAAGAGATGTAGATGAACTTAAGGGCTATTTCCTTTGTTTCATAACACAAGATACCTTACTTTTTGCTCAAGTTTCATACTTTCATGCTTATTCATATTTTATGCTTGTGTGTTTAACAGGTATGCAGACTTGAAAAACAACAGATTGTCTGATTATAGATTCAGTTTTGAACAGATGTTTGATGAAGAGGTCTTATGATGTTTATCCTTTACTAGTTTTTATGAAATTCTATTGTATCTTCTAATTGATTTGAAATCTTTACATCGACCTTTTTTCTTATTTGCTCACTTTCATTGATAAACAGGGAAATACTGCGGTATATCTACAGTATACACATGCGCAAATTTGTTCAGATATCAGGAATTCTAGTAAAGACGTCAAGGCATTAAGCGTAAGAATCTTTTTTGTTTTATTGTTATTTCATAGACAGTTTTTGTGTGGAGTTTTCAAAATTGAAGTGGAAAACATGTATGCAAAAGCAAGTTAGCTAGCATGTGTGTGTAAGACAACGAAAAGATCCAATTTTATATATTAAGAAGATATTATAATTGTTTGCGACAGGCTGAAGAGTTAATATTGAAGAATGATGATGAACGTGAGTTGGGCTTACATTTACTCCGGTTTACTGAGGTAAGATAAAGATTGGTTAAATTTTTGTAGTACGCTCTAACGTTTCAAAAATGAAATTTTAATAAAATGAACCATTTACCTTCCAACTCAACAGTTATGATAAAGACGTGAAACTGTTTAAATGGCATCTTAATGTTAACTAACAGAATATCAAATTTTATCAAATCAAGTTTTTAAATTAACCCCACAAAACCTTACCTTCTAGATTTCCCCTTTTTCTATCAGTTTCCCCAAACATGATACATATATATACTATATATAATACTTAAAGGCTCAGGAATTGTGAACTTGTGTGTGGACTGTTATAGTTTGCATGACAATAACGCTATTTTCGTCTTCTTAGTATAATTCGCATGCAATACTTCCAAGTCTCTATCTTCATCCTATGATGCACAAATGTTGTGTTGTAATTTGTAAATGACTCTAGGAAAAGTCCTTTTTTTATAATAAGAAATTCAATGTTGACGTGAAAACAAAGATCAATCGATATTTTAATTTGAACTCCTATGATTAGAACTTCTTGCTTTCCACACTCATATGCTCTCCCTCAACTATCTCTAGGATTTACTGTGTTTGAGTTATGTTACTTAAGCATCTCCAATGCATTAACTACTAATAGCTTTTTACTATTTCAAAAAGTCATTTGAGAGTGTTTTTTGCCATTGCATTGAAAGCTTTTTCAAAAGCTTTTTAGAAAGACTTGTGAAACTTCAAGTCTTTTTCAAAGTCTTCTTCATTGAATGATATATACATTAAATGCATTAAATGCAAAAAGTCATTTAAGACTTTTTGCATTGTGGATGCTCTTTGGTATAACTTGGGTATTTGAAGAGGAGTGGTGTGAAAATATGGGTTTTGTATTTCAGACTATGTCCATCTCCTCACAATTTCATATTAGTATACTATGTGCACCCTTGACTTTATATAGTCTATTTACAGTGGTCCTTCATAATCATCATCATAACACCGGTGTTACATAAAGCATAGTTGATTGAGTAGTTAGTAGTTTAATGAATAATTAAAAGACATACTAATATGTTTTTTTACCAGTTGCGAATTTTTATTTATTTATAAATAACTTTAATAGTTGAATATGATTTTGTAAATTATATGACTCCATTAATAATCTAATTTCCGTTTTAGGTTCTAGGAGAGGTTTGCACAAGTCTTGCACCACATATCCTGTGTGATTACCTTTATGGTTTATGCAAGAAGTTTAACGGTTTAAACTCTTCAGCGGGCAGGTATATTTACTTGCATATGCGCTTTTTCTTATACAGTACCCACTTATCTTAAATCACAGTTAATTTTCTAAAAGTTGATTGATAGAAAGGCCTTTTTTTTTTTTTTTTTTTTTTTTAGTTGTTGGGATTTAGCATAACTTTGAAAGTTTTGGCAGGTTGCCGGGTCTAGTGAGGAGAGTAGCAAATTATTGTTGTGTGAGGCAACTGAAGTGGTAGTGAGGAAATGCTTTGATCTTTTGGGGATCACTCCTATCTGTAAAATCTGATCGTTAATGTTACGATCTTCTTGATTACTGAGTGATCATTTGGGAATCTGATAGTGGATTGGAATGATTGCTTTAGTGTTAAATTTTTTGTAAATATTGTTAGTCTTTTAGAGGAAAAACATGGAGGGTGCATGCAGCATACCCTTGAAAAATGCTGTGCATACTCTTTGAATGAACTGTCGATAGCCTTATTCTTTAGAGCAAAAAGAAGTAAACCTGAAACTCTAGACTAAGAGCATCCACTATGATAAACCTTTTACAAAGGTTTATACAATAACACATCATTAATTTTTAGACCTTTTGAGATTATAAACCTACATTCACTATAGTATAAACCTTTACAACTTCATAAAATGTCTTATATAACAAATGCATTAAATGTATTGAATTTATAAAGAGGTTCAAGAATTAGGACCTCTTCATGCCACATAGACATGAAATGAGTGTCCACTATGGTAGAAATAAACATAAAACTCTTCATCTTTCTTAAACATTTTTATAAACCCACCATAGTAGATGCCCTAAGGTCGTGTTTGTTTTTTAAAAAGAGGCTCGATCACATAGGAAAGCCCAACACTTACCTATTCGATTGTCATTACGAAACATGAGAGATTTTGTAGTTGGGTAGGGTGATTTGTCTAGTTTAAAGGTCGTTTCTATTAACACTAATATTCCAAAAAACGATTTTCAATATCTTATGATTTTCTTTGTATTATTTTAGGAGTAAATATTTATGAACGCATTATCTAAATGCTTGTTATTCACGTTTCAACAATATATACAAGGATTCTCACGTATATTTTTATTACTCCATTCAACATAAACTAAGTTAACTAACAGCATTTTCTCGATTTTCGTATTTGTTTCAAACTTCAAAGCTTTATTAGCCCAATTGGATGGTCCATTATTACGATCCCAACTTCGGTTTAACAAATCAGCCCAAGACCACCTCCTCAACCCTAATTTTTAGAGGATATAAATAATACTCCATCACTCACAACCCTAATTGATGCAGCGTACGTGGAGGACAACAGGGAGAATATATTAGGGTTGAGGAAAACCTCATAATGTTTTTATTAATAATCAAAAAGCTGCTTCAAAGAAACATCCATGCACTCTTTAAATAGGTAAACCCTAACCTACAGAATGTAAATAAATTAAAAAAACAAAGTCCTAAAACTTTCAAAATATGACAAAACAGTCCAAAAGTGATAAAACATGACTTTAACCCACTTAACGACCCTTCCCGGCCAAAGTTTGACGCTCACCGAATCTTATGATGTGCCCACCGCATAAAATCTTCCTCGAATCGACCCGCATCATTTCCTTCGGGTGAGAAGATTCGACCTAACTGGAACCGCAACGTCATCATCGAAGAAGAATCACCCACAAAGGAATAAGATGTTTCACATTAAAGACATCAAGTTCGAACATGGCTAGGAAGTCGCAAACGATAAGCATTGGAATTAATCTTCTCCACAATCTCCACGGACCAATCTTCTTTGCATTTACTTGCTATACTCATGGGCCGGAAAACGCCCTTAGTCGTAACACCCATACAAAATCGCCAACTTCAAACTCAACAAGACGGCGTTTGAGATCCGCTTGTTCCTTATACTTAGCATTATTTGCCACCAAATGGTCATGCGTCTGCTGATGGACCTGGTGGAGCTGTGAGATAAAATCCTCTGCAGTAGCATGGGGACGCACCTTGCTGGGCAGTGTGAGTAAATCAAGAGGACCCTGCGTGCTAAAGTTGCTAATCGTGGACTTTTCACGGAGGCTCAAGAGTCGGATTCTGCCCCAATTTCGGATTCTTCTCCTATTTATGATGAGTACCGGAGGATGTTGCGTAAGAGCATGTGTCGGGTGATATTGGTCCTCTTTGATGTTGCGCAGGCATTCTTAACTCCTCGTGTTCTCGATAATCGATTGGTTGCGCCATACTCTATTTACTTCGACTTGTACCATTGGTGGGAAGGTTTGCACTTTTATTATTGATGGGGGGAGCTGTGAGAACGTAATCTCCGAGGTTGCTGTTTCCAAACTCAACCTTCCTACTGAGCTGCACTCTAAGCCTTATCGCCTTTCTTGGCTCAGTCACGGTACAGATGTTGTTGTTTCAAAACGTGTACTAGTGAATTTTTCCATTGGTTCTACTTATCAGGATACTGCTTATTGTGACGTGGTTCCTATGGATGCGTGTCATCTCTTACTTGGTCGTCCTTGGCAATATGATAATACTGTTCAACATGATGGTCGCCTAATACATACACTTTCCTTTTTCGGGAAAGAAGATTATTTTGGTCCCAAATAAGCCCGAGGCGATCTCGCCTCAAAGAACTCCATCCTTTTCTCGATGACCTTGTTGTCTCGTGTTCCTTTGAGGTCGCTATGGATGAGTCCGTGTGGTATGTGTCTTACTTTCTTATCCGTTTTTCATGCTAGTCGTCGCATTTCGTCGTTGTACAACCTTTATTACATGAATTTTCGGATGTTTTTCCGAATCTCTTCCATCGATTTACCCCTTTGCGTGATATTCAACATCACATTGATTTGGTCCCGGTGCCGCTCTCCCTAATCGACCCCATTACCGCATGAGTCCGAAAGAGCATGCGGAGTCACAGAGACAAGTTGAAGAATTATCTAAGGGCCACATTCGTGAGAGTCTTAGTCCATGTGTCGTGCTCGCCTCCTTACCCCAAAAAGATGGTTCTTGGCGATGTGTGTTGATAGTCGCTATTAATAAGATTACAGATGCGTTACCGCTTTCCTATTCCCGGTTGGATGACTTGTTGGACCAATTGGGTGGTGCTTGTGTGTTTAGCAACCGGATCTCAAAAGTGGCTACCATCGATTCAGATTCGCATGGGAGATGAATGGAAACCGCCTTTAAGACTCGTGAGGGTTTATATGAATGGTTGGTCATGCCATTTGGGTTATCCAATGCTCCTAGCACTTTCATGCGTGTGATGAACCGTGCTCTTCGCCTTTTATTGGGAAGTTTGTTGTCGCTATTTCGATGACATCTTGATTTATAGTGCGAATCATGTGGTGCACCTTGAACACTTGCTGAAGTGTTACCGGTTCTCCGACGAGACAAATTCTATGTCGCTACCGCCAAGTGTGCATTTATGACGGATTCTATTCGGCTTGGTTATGTGGTTTCGTGATGGTCTTAAGGTCGATCCGAGCAAGGTCCTCATTGTTGAACAATGGCCCCAACCTTCCTCTATCACGGAAATCGTAGCTTTCATGGGTTGGCGCCCTTTATCGCTGCTTTATTCCTCACTTTAGTGGTATTATGGCCCCTATTACGATTGCATGAAAGGAACCAAATTTCTTTTGATCATTGAAGCCAACATGGCGCTTCACGAGATTAAACGTCGACTTATCTCTCGCACCTATCCTTGTGCTTCCGATTTTCTCTCCTTTCGAGCTTCATTGTGATGCCTCAAAACGGGATTGGTGCGTCCTTAGCCAATCTGGGCGTCCCGTAGCTTATTTCAGTGAAGCTTTAAAAGCGAAACTTCGCTTTACTACTTATGATGTTGAATTCTATGCGTTGTCCAAGCAATCAAACATTACGCATTATCTCTTCCGTGAGAATTTGTTCTCTATATCGATCATGATTCCTCAAACATCTTGGGAGTCAAGATAAGATCTCACATCGCCACGCGCCCGGACTTCTTTTCTTCAAAGGTTTACTTTTGTGATCAAGCATAAGGTGGTGTTTCAAACCGTGTGGTCGATGCTTTGAGTCGCCGCCATGGCCTTTCGCGGAGATGCGCATTCATGTGCCCGGCTTTGACTCATTTGTGGACTTTACATGGATGATCCATTCTTTCTCGGTGCTACGAAAATCCAACATGGTGAACCTACGGATTTTGTGTTGGAGGATGGGTTTCGCTCCACGGCCTTCGCTTATGCATTCCGACTTGTAGTCTACGATTGAAGATCATTCAGAACTTCACAATGAGGGTCATGTAGGTCGTGATCGCATTTTCAACCGATTGCACGCTCATATTTCCGCCATCGATGCGAAAAGAGGTTGGTAGATTTGTAGCTCGTTGTCGATTGTCAACTTGCCAAAGGTTCATCCACCAATGCTGGACTATATTTGCCCCTTCCTATTCCGACGCAGCCATGGTCTGATGTTAGCATGGACTTTGTCCTTGGTCTTCCTCGTACTCAGCGTGGCAGTGACTCTATATATGTGGTGGTCGATCGTTTCTCTAAGATGGTTCATTTTATCCCATGTAAACGTACATCTGATGCAGCGTACGTGGAGGACAACATGGAGAATATATTAGGGTTGAGGAAAACCTCAGAATGTTTTTATTAATAATCAAAAAGCTGCTTCAAAGAAACATCCATGCACTCTTTAAATAGGTAAACCCTAACCTACAGAATGTAAATAAATTAAAAAAACAAAGTCCTAAAACTTTCAAAATATGACAAAACAGTCCAAAAGTGATAAAACACGGCTTTAACCCACTTAACGACCCTTCCTGGCCAAAGTTTGACGCTTCCGCTGAATCTTATGATGTGCCCACCTCTGCATAAAATCTTCCTCGAACTGACCCGCATCACTAATTCATTTCACCTAAAATTTGCCCCCATCATTCTTTGCAGTCACATTTCAACTCTACATCCTTATTCTGCTAACACTCGAACAACAAACACAATCATCAAACAAACCCGTCAATCTTTAAGTACATTACGAACACAAACCTGCAGTACATCCTTTCAGCTTACCCACAAAAAGCTGTAAAGGTTACTGTGAGTTTGAGGAGGTATTAGAGGTAAAACAACGGATCTTCGTGAAAAAAGTTTAAAGGAAGCAAAAGAGTTGTTTAAGTGTTACAAAAATTATGTTGGATATCTTATGCTAAAAGCCGGAGAAAAGCATGAGAGGGTATATGTAAACAATTTTTGACATATACCCTCCTATTCTTTTCTCCCTTTTAGCATCAAATATTTAACATGATCTTTTTTTTAATGCCTAAACAACTCTTTTGCTTTATTTGAATTTTTTTCATGTGTCACCTCCAAATACCTCCCTAAATTCACGGTAACCTTTGCAACTTTTTTTTGTGGATTACACACAACGCATGGAGGGTGGTCGACCATGGTTACACATTCATTTTTAGCTCATAACCCTAATTTTACCTATTTAGGTCTATGGTCTTGGGTCGACCCAATATAGTTTCTAAAATGATTTAAACGAAAACCGATGTACTGTATGTTTGAGTATAATATTCTTTATTATTGTTTTTTTTTTTTTTTTTTTAGAAAAGGCATTTTTATTTATTTATAATAAGGTGAAAAACAAAATTTTATTGAAGTGGGTGTAAAAAATATATAGTATTGAGAATGAAAGTAACAAGGGTTTGTTTGTAAATGAGTTTATGACTATATATTTTAAGTGAATACACAACACTTAGAGGTGACGGAGTGGAGCTCGGGTTGATGGGCGAGCTCGTGAACCCGCTCGGCTACACCATTCCGTGTAGTGCGGGTATCACAATCGAGCTACAAATTCGAGTTGGGAAGCCGCATTCGAACGTTGCAAATTTAAACGTTGGGGAGCGTTTTTAAACGTTGCAAATTTAAACGTTGGCCCAAATAAAAAATAAAAAAATTTCTTCCTATTTAACACCTACACTCATCTCTGAAAAAAAAAAATAATTACCCAAAAAAACACACACTAATCTCTCCAAAAAAAATGTCTACCGATTCTTCCGATCACGTTGTTCCTTCTTCGTCTGACGAGCTATCCACGGGTAGCTCGTTGCAAAATATGCTTCAAATAGCGGCTCAGTATTATGAAGACACGGCAAGCTCTAGCCGAACTATCGTAAATCGTCATCGGGATATATGTCTTGAAACTTTAGAGAATGATTGGTTCGTTGAAACACCAAAGTACAACGACAATTACTTTAAAAAAAATTTGAATGGAGAAAAGCCTGTTTTTGCAAATAGTGGGTGACATTGAAGCGAGATACCCATATTTTCAAGAAGGCTATGACGCACGATTTCAAAAAATTTCACGGCAAACAAAAATCACATCGGTCGTTAGGCAACTCTCAACCGCAATCCGCCCGATGAGTATGACGAATATTTATGCATGTCTCAAAGAACGTCACATGAAAGTCTTGATCATTTTAGTGAGGCCATCATTGAGTTGTACGGTCGGAGTACCTACGTAGGTCGACAAAGACACCCACCTTGCTCGCATTTTCCGTGCCCATGAAGCGAAGCATCACCTCCGGGATGCTTGGTAGCCTCGATCGCACACACGCCGATGGAAAAATTGTCCTAGACATTTGAGAGGGCAATATACGAGAGGTGACTATGGTGTTCCCACTATTATGCTTGAAGTCACCGCGTCACAAGATATGTGGATTTGGCATGCTTTTTGGTCCACCGGGTCAAACAACGATATCAACGTATTGAATCGATCGACTTGTATCTTACATTTCGAAATGGAACGGCGATGAGTAGTTCATTCCACGTGAATGTACGCTTACAAACGCGGCTACTATTTGGCGAGATGGAGTTACTAGACGAATTTCTCCATGACCGTCTTCGATATGATCTCACGAGCACGTAGCACATGAAGACTTAAGATCTCGATGATTAATGGTTTTTTTTTTTTTTTTTTTTTTTTTTTTTTTAATCTAGTTATTTTTAAGTATTATGTTATGTTTTTTTTTAAAGTATTATGTTATGTTTTTATTTTAATGAAATGGTATGTTTTATTATAAATATTGTATGTGATTTTATGTATTTAAAAAAGAAAAAAGAAAATGAATTGGTATTAGGGTACCACCCCACTAGTTAGGGTAGTGTTAGAGTAGTATTGGGGTAGTTTTGAGTTGGAAGATTTTTATTGGATAGAGGTGATGTGGCACCCTCAGAGTATTAGGGTAGTAGGGTTCCACTCCTCCCTCCCTTAAGGTTTCCTTAGTTAAGTTTTTAAATAACAATTTAATGGTGTTGTTTAAGCTTTCTGTAGTTAAAAACGTTTCCAAACCTGAAGTAATCATTTTTATATACACGACTTAAACAAATATGATTAAGGTAAGTGCTTTTCAATAAGACATGTATTGTCATCAAGTAAGTTCTTACATGAAAATGTTTTTAATTAAGGAAATATTTATAAAAAAGAAATAACAAAGTACTAATAAATACTGTAGTAAGAAGACACACTAAGGGTCCGCTTGGTTCAAAGTGGGAAAGGAAAAGGAAAGGGAAAAGGAAAGGAATGCAAAAGAATGAGTGGTGGGTAATCAATACCTTACCCCCAATTTACTCTATAATGGTTCATTCACCACGGGTAATCAAACCCTTACCCTCCCCAACCAAGCATCAATTTATCACAAATGTGGGCCTTTTGAATACTTTACCCATTCCCACCCCCTTAACCCCTAACCAAGCACGCCCTAAATATTAAAAGTAGACAAGTTAGCTATGATTTGTACAAAGCAAATATTTAGGACGGATTTCTGATTTTGAGACCCACATTTACATACCAAGTAACAACTTTAAATTCAAAACCTATCTAACCAATCGGGCTCTAAATTCAGTTTGGTAGCTACTTTTGGTTTTCATTTGGTACTCGTGCCGAATAACAAGTCATCTACAAAACCTTGCAAGATGCAATGGTTTTATGGCATATTTTAGTTACTGTCTATCTCTATCCTCAATTTTTATGTTACTAAAAGAAGGATCTGTAATTATAAGCTTCAAAACTTGATTGAAAAGTATCTTTAATTTTTAAGTATATTGGTACATTTTAAACAGGTTACAAGAAGAAACTAGTTCTTAAAAATCGTCCCCATAACAAAAATCTAGAAAACATGGGAAATATGCGTGTTTGAGTACAAGACTTCAAAGAAAACATGTATGCAGAACAAAATTTGCGTACAAGACTTCAAAGAAAACATGCGCAAGAGATGACACAAAGTTGCTTAATGAACCTTGTTCTGTAACCAAAACCATGTCACTATCAAGAATAAACGTAATACGATGAGCAATCATTATAACAGTAGAGTCATTAAAGTGTTGGTTGAGTGTTTGTTGATTCATTCCATCAGTTGCAGTATCGACTGATGCAGTTGCTTCGCCAAGTACCAAAACCTGCTTTTTGAGTGGCACACGCCTAGGCACACAAGCTGCCTTTGACCCACACTCCGCTCTTCCATTCTCAGTAACTATTTGTGTAAAATGAAAACTAATAAGACACTGTAAAAAAGTTGAAAATGCTTAATGACCCACACTCCGGTTCTCACCATTTCTCTTGCTGACGGCAAGCAATACTGTTGTAACCAAATGCACATTCCCGCAACACGAATGAACACACATTGTGACATAACTGCAATGATGCCAAGAAGCTGAATGATGGCAAATGCAAATTATCCGACTTGGTAAGGAATTTGCATGTTGACTGCACTTTGATCTGTAGATGCCTATAAATTAAAAGATGCTAAGTCAAGAACAACAGCTTAAAACTAATTAACTGTTGGAAAATGTATATATTTACAAGTACGTAAATGTCCGGATTCGAACTCGTGACCACGGGATTGCACACTTTACGTATGAGACTCGATGTTTAAATAATTAATATAAAATATTATGTTTAATTATTAAATTCACAATAAACGACTAAACGAGCGATAAGCACTTATCGAAGTGACTATTGGTCGTTAAATGTCAACGGATATGAAGAAAAGTAAACAAGCCAAGAGACGGTTTTAGGAACCTTCTTTGGGCTTGTTTTTGGCCGAAACTATGGAATCCCACATCGGAAACCATAGTAAACATGACATCTACCGTAAGGCTATAAATACATCCCCATGTATTCATCCTTTGGTACACTTGATTTCATTAGAAGGCCAAACTTCTTCTTTTCTTCCTCTTATTCTTGGTCGACGAGTGAATCCCCATTGTAAGGGATTTACGGTGACCTTGAGCATAACAAGGTGTTTGGTTATTCTATTGTGATCAAGAACTAGCATTCGTGATCGAATCGCTAATAGTACGTGTGTACAAGAACGTGGTTGTAAGACATTATTCTTACACCAATAAGTACTTCTTTGGTTTGCTTTGCTCGAGGGTTGTTTTGCTTTGCTCGAGGGATTTGATATTCAAGAGGTACGTTACGCATACTTTCGATTAATTAATTTATTTGTTATGATCTTAAGTCTTTCACGTGTACTCTTGATGTCTTTATGTTTTATTGTATTTTATATATCATAAACTCAACGGTGGCATCACGAGCCTTGTATAACAAGTAATTAATTATCGAACACATAATTAAAATAAACATGAATGTGTTATTATTTGTATGCTTAGATCTAGGGTTTGCAAAACCTAAACCCTAATTTTGAGGGGGCGTTTTTGGTGCCCTAATTAGGGTTTTGTAAACTATTGTTTTAATTGGATTAGAAACCCTAAGATGCATGCAACTTTATGTGTATATGCGTAACTCGCTTAATTGCATTAATTGTTAAGTGTAATTTATATCCATGATAATTATCTCGCATGTTTTATCATGGATCCGCTTTTATTGTATGTCTTTCATGTTTTAAGTGATATACATTAAATTATGATAGATCTTAAATTGGGAAGACCTCAATAATTATTTATTTAATCAATTATGTGCTATGTGGTATATATTTAGTTTTGACTTACGCAATCGATGAATCAATGCATGTGGTTCACCTTGTACATAGATGAAAACGGTGGAAGTCTTAATTAAATATATGCATATTGATGATCTAGAATTGGTTATTAATAAGATTTATCAAAACCGCTTGCATGTGGCTATTTGATATGCATGACTTTTATTTGTTATGTATTCATTGTTTATTTGTTTATTTTATAAATACTTGCTTGTTTGTGTTTTAGTAACAAGGGTATTTTTAAAAGAAAAATAAACCGACCTAAACAATGGTGAAACATGTATTTTTAAGAATAGTAATCATAATCGCTTAATTGATTGATGACTTCAAGACAAATGACCTGAACGGCTCACCCATGAGAATGAACTAATAAAAGGGTTTAAAGAAGTGCGACATCACACCGAAAGGATGTCTAAGGTTGTGCTTTAGCGCGTGCACCAGTCCTCTCCGCCTGTAAGTTCGAATGGAGCTACTTAGTAAGTCATTAAATGTGCAAGCTCATCTTAAGGGCTTAATTCGTGTTGATTCCATGCGCCACTTCGCTGGTAATTATCCCAAACACTAAGTGTTTACACTTATGCAAAAGTACGGTATAATGGATGATAATTAACACTAAATTCCTTGATTGGTGAAACCAATACCTCAATTAAAGTTTGATGATGAAAACTTAAACATTAAAACAAGATATAAATGTTTTAATAAAACCTATGTTACGAAGATGAATGCATGACATCTTTGTACATATTTGATTTTACATCAAAACTATTACCCTTTAATTTAAGTTATATGCCATCCAACGAAACGGAAACACCTAAGATTACCTTTTATTTGCGTGAGATCGTGACTTAGATCGTAATCAAGGGTAAAATGTCCACGTGTCGTGAGAACGGGCATGGACGATTTTGCGTTTCTTAAGTTGGACAACTTAATTGAGTTTTGTAGTGAAGCGGCAACTCAAGGCATAAGATGGGATAAAACATGTTTACATGGCAATTGAAATTGGCTATATGTAAATCCCATAAATCTAGGAATTGCAATTGAAATTGGCAATTGAGCACAAGCTCTACCACTTTGTATAAGGTTCATTACTAGCAGATCAACTGACGTGATGAGATTATGACAATTTGGATCCTAGTTTTCAGTGAAAATTAAATGGTTATATGTTTATGAACCATGGGTGTTTAATTTTCTTGAAAAGGTTAATTATCGAAAATACTAAAATTGAATTTTGTAATTCTTTTGAATGTATAATTGCAACATTTAACCGTAAACGAAGTTTAGTCTTTGATCAATAAATTGTTCCATTCTGCTTTCAAACAAATGTTTGATCGAGAATAATTTACCGAAAAGACAAACGAAGTCTCTTTTCCATGGGAGAAGCATGAGACTCAATCCTATTCCTTTTCATGAATGAGAAAGGTATAATAGGAACATTTGAATTGTCTAAATTCTAAATGTAACTCATAGCAATGAATTGCACATCTTATTTTCCATAAAGATTTCATTACCTTCATTTGGTGAATGAATTCTTTTGTAACAACATGAATGTTGATTAACCGGAAAATATGTATGTGAGTTACTAAATTAGAAGCTAGACTAATTACCGCGAAAATTGGTAAAAGGCAAACTAGCATATTTTATCTAGTTGTTTTGCTTTAGCCTTTAAAGGTTCTACATACCGTATGGGCATGGTAGGCTCATAAGGAAGAAATTGCATACCCAATTTTTCGTTAATAACATTGATGGATAACCCATCATTCAAAGAGTAGAATACACTTTTAGTACCTTAGTAATGATTACGTATGGTTCTTTAAAGGTGTAAGAAAGTAAAAGCAAGCAAGTTGTTTTCATCGGTTATGCAACACTTACAATGTTGTCGATTCGGTGAGAGTATTTGTGTTGCATTCTTGAATAAGAAGTTGTTTTAATAATTTCTAATTCGATGGGAGCTACAAGCCTTATTTCCGTGTAGTAACCCGATTATCTTCAAAAGATAATTACTTTCCAATTGTAGGCACTTATGTTTTTTAAGGATTGTTATGTGCGTTTCCTTACAAATCAATATAGTCCTAAATCTACTAGTTATATCTATGACACAAATCATATTAATCAAATAAACGAACGTATCGTGTTGTTTATATGTTACATGATGTTGTTCCATGCACAAGTGGGAGAAATCTTTATTGTGTGCAAGGTACAACACATAATATGATTTAAGTGAATTCTCTTGATCGAAAAGTAAGAGAATAACGTTCTAATAGGAAGTATACATTTAAATATGTATGATTGCCCTATTAAGAACATGTGTCAAGATGATAACAAAGACTACTTTATTTTAAATATTTATGTCATTCAATATTTAAGAAACACTTGTAGTTACAATTTATGTTACGTGAGAACGTGAACTAGATTGTAGCCAAGGTAAAATATCCACGTGTCGTGAGAACGAGCATGGATGATTCTGCAGTTTCTTACATGGAACATTTCATGGAATGACATAATTAAATGAAGTAATCTAATACTACTTTGAATTTAAGTATTCGTTGAATGACTTAAATATATGTAGTAATTATTAACTTGAAATATTAATTGAAACCTGAGGTGGTGTTCATAATTACTTTAATTATAAATGTTTATGATTTTGTAAAGTCACAAACATGAAGTCTTTTAATACAAGATTTACAATATAAAGTAAGACGTTAACTTGCTATGTTTTAAGACATATGCATGAAGTCAATGAGGTGATCAATGACTTATAACGTATAGTGGGATTATAACTGATATGTCTTTTGACTTGGTCAAAGATACTTGTGTTATAATACATGCAAATTGATTTGGTAATTCTATTGTACCATTAAGTTTTACTTTGTTGGTAAATAGGTAAGCCATAGAGTAGATGGTTATCTATAATATTGTTAGATTTTATTACAATATTAATTCTAATGAAATACCATAGTTTTATGGTATGTTCAGTTAGAAGAATCAAAATCTATTGGCATGTTTGATTCAAGATAACTATAGTTTCTTCCACATGTTATCAAGGTTAGTAGATTGAGTATAGATTGAATATACTCAATAAGACTCCAACCTAGAAGATTGATAAGACACCATTTGTTTATGGAATGTGATGAATCACATTAAGTCTTATAAATGAAGTTCGAATTTGTTAAACTACTTATAGAGTGAGTTGTAACAAACTAATGTTAGGAACATCAATGTTTTTGTAGTATCCCAAAAGAGAACAATGTATTGTTGCTCTACTTGATAAACTATTTAAAGGTAATCTTTAAATTTTAAAAGGCAAGTGGGAGTTTTGTTTAGATCTTGAAAGATTGAATTACAAAAATACATAATCTTCTAAAATGCACTAGCAAATATCATAATGAGGCTAAACATGAAAATGATAGACCTTAATATGATGGAATTGTCATTCATAGATTCGTAAGGATATCTCGGATATTTAATATCTTGAGGAATATGAGTTCTGAGGATCATGGTAAGCTCGTTAATCATAATGATGAATTTACCAAATGATGAATTGTGGAAAATCAATCATACTATGAATGTTGAGATGTCATTCCATAAAGATAATCAACTTTAGATACTTGGTTTATCTTAATAATGAATATGAGTTTCTTCAAAGGATGGAAACCTTAGTGGTTTAAATCTTTATGTAAAAATCATATGGACAATATTGTACACATATTTAATGCATGTCTAGTGATAATAATATTAATCATATTTAAGCAATTAACTATGATTGAATATTCTTTACTAGATCCATTAAATAGAAGTATAAAGATTATAATTGTCATACTTAGTTTCATTGATATGAAATTTTGACAATGAATGTCATAACTCTTTGTTGTGGAATTACTTTTGCGAGGACGATGAGTAATACAAAGAAGTTTTATGAATTCAAATAATCCTTGGATATGTACAAACTGCAAGAATCCATAAATGGATATATGCATGCATCTATGAGATGATTCTTATGTTTAATATTAAATCCATGTTTGATTTAATAATTAAAATAAGATAGCTCATAAGTATTCCTGAAAGCTAGTGGAGTATTATTTTATTTTCTTAAATCTTATAAGTTGTATGGGCAACTACATTCCACTTAAATTAAGTTTTAGTTGGGAATGAAACTTTGTTTGTAAGATTTGAAAATAAGACATGCAACCTTGGAATATATGTTTATTACTATAAACATATGCGGTAAAATAAATGAGTCTAATAAAACATGATAAATACATATCTTTAACAAGATATAATATGAATGAGATCTTAAAGTTTAACTTGAAGATTCATCATGTACATCATGTTGTGTATAAGATTGTTGTGTCATGCTTGGTTACAAGATGATTTGACAACATTGAAAGTTGTTAGTGTAATAAATATTTTAAAAGGAATATGTTTGGATTTAGAATCACATTCCACGCCCGGATATGCTCCTAGATTCTATGGACGAATATATGGCAATTATTTCATAATTGTCATTGCCAACAAACTTGAGTTTGGTAGGCACCAACGTTACACTATAACCTGCTCAAAGTTTACGGATGTTTAAAGTGCATATTGTTGTACACAATGATCTTTGGTATAATTGAGATGACACTCAATTCTAGTCATGGTATTCTTGATAATGACCATGTTGACTAGTTATGCTCAACTAAGAGCATAGTTGCATTATACATTAAAGAAAAGAATACTTTAAAACTTTAAAGTTTTGAAAGATGATTGTCATAAAAGGGTGGTTCAGTTATCACGCACCTTATGGAATGATATGACAATATCAAGATATGTGTAAACATATACAAGAAATTCACTTATTGAATTTTTGAAATAAGTATTCTCAAAATTCCTATAGATCAAAGTTAATTGAAATTATGCCTTGTCAACAAGTATGATTCTCATGACTTGTGGCAAAATTCATTAACTAGTATTATCATGCATTGATCTATTTAGTATTTGGATAAAGGATGTTAAACAATTATTATTTATAATGAATTAAAGTACGGTATACGTTTAATTTCATTTATAATATTGTTTCCTATGTTTTCATGTTTAAATCCTTGAATAACTTAAGTTATTCTAAATAGTCCGTTGTCGATCAATAACATGGGAATGATATTGAATTAAGACAAATCGAGTATTAGTTAGAATATACTTGAAAGTATATTGATGCGTAGCATGACTAATTTCGATGATATTCAATGAATCGAGTATAGGACTTATCCCACCCGCATGATGATACTTTATGGATTTTTGTCATTAAGTATATCATGGATATTTATCCTCGACTTGAGATACAAGAGATATGTCATGGATGTAGTGCATTTTGTGAAGCAATTTAACGCTACACGAATCGGTAGTTATAAGGGTTTTTTCTCAAGTGTTGCGAAATTTATGAATCCCGCTTGTAGTCAAATGGGATTTGTTTCCTTCAAATTTATTTTGAAGTATAATTCTTGGGCCCTCGTAGGGTTGTTAAGATGTTTGCATGGCCATGCCCAAGGTCTTCGGAATATGTTCGGAAGAATTGGTAATCTTAATCAATCACATAAAACGAGAAACAAAATAGTTAATTAAGAAATGAGTGAGATCCATATTCTTATTAACATGGTATTAGAAACAAAGGATGAATATGATGATGAATCATCAAACTTGGTTTTCTCCAGAAACCATACACGAGTTGTACCGGGGCATTGGCGTGTTGCTAGACGCTAACCAATGTCATTTCACGCTTTGTAAACATATCCAAGTGGGAGTCGTTGGAAAATGTATATATTTACAAGCACGTAAATGTCCGGATTCGAACTCGTGACCACGGATTGCACACTTTACGTATGAGACTCGATGTTTAAATAATTAATATAAAATATTATGTTTAATTATTAAATTCACAATAAACGACTAAACGAGCGATAAGCACTTATCGAAGTGACTATTGGTCGTTAAATGTCAACGGATATGAAGAAAAGTAAACAAGCCAAGAGACGGTTTTAGGAACCTTCTTTGGGCTTGTTTTTGGCCGAAACTATGGAATCCCACATCGAAACCATAGTAAACATGACATCTACCATAAGGCTATAAATACATCCCCATGTATTCATCCTTTGGTACACTTGATTTCATTAGAAGGCCAAACTTCTTCTTTTCTTCCTCTTATTCTTGGTCGACGAGTGAATCCCCATTGTGCGGATTTACGAGTGACCTTGAGCATAACAAGATGTTTGGTTATTCTATTGTGATCAAGAACTAGCATTCGTGATCGAATCGCTAATAGTACGTGTGTACAAGAACGTGGTTGTAAGACATTATTCTTACACCAATAAGTACTTCTTTGGTTTGCTTTGCTCGAGGGTTGTTTTGCTTTGCTCGAGGGATTTGATATTCGCAAGAGGTACGTTACGCATACTTTCAGTTAATTAATTTATTTGTTATGATCTTAAGTCTTCCGCTGTGTACTCTTGATGTCTTTATGTTTTATTGTATTTTATATATCATAAACTCAACATTAACATGGTCACATCTTATACCTTACACCAATATTTAGTCACCTAGATAATAAGTTGGTTATGTTATTACGCAATAACCTATTAAAAATGAATAATATTTGGAATTATAATTTTCATCATATTTGAGCATGCATTATGTATAGATAATATAAGGTTTGGACAAAAAGTTCTTCGACAATTTCAACCCGAATAAAAATGACCTATTTTGACCCGTTACCCAATGTGTTTGACCTGCTTATATTGCTACATTTAGATTCTAGAAATTGATTATGAATAAGGATAGAAGATGTTTCCTTACTCTATTTAGTATTCATCCACTTGGAGTAGAGTCAAAGAAAGACATGGGCGACCAGAAAATAGACAAGTGCATCTTGTGGAATAGAATAGTAGCCACTTTATATGCAACAGTTGCAAGAATGATTAATCTTGCAAGTATGCAAACTGCACTCCCAGCTGCTAAAGCTACATAAACAGTGATTAGTGTTGAGCCTTTAAAAGGAGCTGGATCACTAGCTGATACTGGAGAAGCCCAAGCCATCCAATAATTGCTTCTAATTTGAAGTACTTGGAAGTTGCTCATGGTTGATCGAAGTAAGTAGCTCATGCCTTATAGTACAAGAATCCGTTCCAAAAAGGCGAAAACTGGTAGTTTTGAGCGTTTGGATAGAAGTAAGTTGCACTTGTATATACCAGGAAAATCACGTGTGATTTGTTATTTGAACTTTAAAACTGGAGTATATGACAAATCACTTATTATTTCGTATCGGGTAACATTCAATATCAATAAAAAACGAAATGGTATGATGGAATCAGAATGCTAACTTGAAGTGCTCCTTATGCAATGAATGTGCTGATTCACATCAACATCTTTTCTTCAAGTGTAAGTATACCGGAAAGATATAGACCCAAAATGAGTCATATGCTGCAAAAAGATGGTGGTAAAGATGATTTAAAGACAATTGTGGATCAGTTAGCTAAACAAAAAAGTAGAAAAAGTATATGGTATGTGGTACATAGGCTTGTGTTGGCTGCTTCGATATACTTTATATGGCAGGAAAAGAATTATAGATTGTTTAGAAATGAAGGTGAGCTGATTAAAATCATTAACGAGAACATAATAAACTTTCCACATAAGTATGAGGAATTTGATAAAAAGATTATGTTCAGAAAGTCATGAAGTTGAAGTGCAACAAAAGAGGCATTACCATAAAGCCAAAAGGAACAAAATTAGCCATCATACTCGTTAACTTTTGTTTATCTTCGCCCATTGTTGGCACCTGCAGTGTTGATTTTGGTTTTCAAAGTACATATCAAATATAATATTAGGATTATGAAAACATGTCCTTGACATTTGCTGATTCTAGTAATCTTATGACTTTAATTTTGTGATATCAATGGTGACTCTAGTTATATTATATATCTAAAAGGGATCTTCATACATGGAATAAACCACTCCTACAGAAAACATTTGTCCGCCCTGTTATACGATGCTCCATGTTTGAAGTTTTGTGTGCAGTTCCCTGTATGCCTCAAAAAGTGGCACAAGAAACAGTTTAGGATTCTGACAAGGATTTGGGTTACAATGCATAGTATTGTACAATATCATCTATTTGAGTTCAAGTTTTTTTTAGGCAGATTTACATTGATTCTTCGCTAAATACGAGTTAACTTTTACGTTTTGTCTATATATATAGTTTAATGGTGAACGGGGGTGCTCGACACATGGTTCATGCCCCATTGCTGCCGGTCTTAGAGAGCTGTCTTGATCATAGCTGTTTTTAGAAAAGGTCAATTGAAAATCATACAACACGATTATCAAACCATGAAAAACATTTACTATCTGAAAAGCTACACACCACTTCATACGAGAATGAGTAGAACTTCATCAGCAATAAGCTTTTGCTCACTTTTGAGTTTTCAACATAATTTCTACCACCGCTAGAATCCTCACTCACTTTCATTATTGTCTTCATCATTGACCAAATGACGAAAGAGGATAATTTCTTGAGATGCCACCTAACACGTAGGAACTTCCAAATTCCTGAATAACATTAGAACAAAAAACAATACAAATATAATGGAATAAGAATGTTAATATTATGATCACTATTTCAAAATTAGTAGAAAAAGAACACTTGTACTTGAGTCAATTGACCTAAGTTTAAGTCTCATCTTCGGTATTTGTTTCAAATAGGTACCCATCTCCGTAAAAAAACTATTGGCACACTGGAGAGAATTTGTGAAATAAGAGCTCAGGGGGGGTCCGAGTCTTGGCTCGTGCTCACTCCAGTTGGTGCCCCACTAGGCCAGGAGAGTTGCCAGAGTTATTCCTTGTGAGGTGGATAATGGCTGGTGCCAAAAGGCACCCGGGGTCAGGGTGTTCCCGCTAATCTACATCTTTTGTGGAATAACTATAACCACACATTAAAGATTCATATTCATATTTTAATAGCAAAAATACCCTCGCTTTAGCATACTAAAATAACAAAGTTACGGGTTTTAATTTTTTATTGTAAACATTACGTCTTTTCGTTATTTTATTGTTGAGGTACAATCAAGAATTTATGCATCAGATAAAGAGCAAAATGCTATTTGGATTGTTGCTCGTAATTATAATGGCTCTTTGCTTCAATGTTTGGGTGAAAAGTGTCGTAGTGAATCGGTTCTTCTTCTTTGAGTTGAGTGCCATTCGATCGACTTGTATCCTTATGGCTACAAACGGATGGCATCAAGCTTTTATTGAACCGATTCTCGCCGGCAATTTCGCTTGCTTCTACGTAAGATGTGCCACCACGGTCTTTAGCGGCTTTGGTTTCGATATTCAATATTGGAAATCTCAAATGAATTTGATTGTCTTTGGGCTGGCCTCGTGCATGTAACTGCGGCTTATCATGTTGCAAAAGTTGCTTATGATTCGATGTAAATTTCATTTGGGTTGATAACTTTCCTTGTGATATTACTTCCATAGCGAGAGTGATGCTTTGTAGTGTTTTGGCTTCGGCTTCTTTTAATATATTTTGATGTTCAAAAAAAAAAAAAGTATTTCACAACGGCCCAACGTCGCATTTGCAATTAGAGCATGTTCAATCATAACACCATAACACCAATAATACCATCCATTAATAAAAACTAGAAAATTGGTAATAACGAGATATAAGCTAAAGTAAAGTACCACTTTTGCATTAATAAGAAAATAGAGAAAAAATCTTGGACAAACTAAAAACTGCAAAAAAAATTGACAAAAAAGAAAAAATAAAGTTGCAATAGTATCAAATGCTAATGATTGACAAAAATTTGCAAGAAATTGAAAATGAAAATTGATATGCTGGTTTCTTTTTCTTTGTTGCGCTCTGCTGTCTTTTTATTCTCCATCGAGCCGACCGTTAGAGCATGTTCAATCATAACATCATAACACCAATAACACCGTCCACGTCAGCGCCACATCAGCTTTAACATTTACCATTAACATCCCCAAAAAACACCCACAACAATAACATCCCAATAACATCAATAACATTTCATATTTTCAATTTAAACCTCTAAACTAAAACAAACACTTTATTTATTAAACTAAAACAAACACTTCATTAAAATTGAAAACATATTACAATACGAGATTAAAATAAATAAATAAATAAATAAAAATTACAACGAAATAAAAAAACACACTGCAAATAAAATGTTACAACAAATTAAAGGAAATGACGAACACGATCTCATCGACGAGGTTTCAAGTTATATTTTTGATGATTCGATCTTTTCGTCATTGATCCACTCAACGACCATTGGATCTTGCCCTTCGATGGCGTCATAAAAACTTTATCTCCTCCAACCTTGTTATTGTGAGATCTTTTTCTGCTTTGGGCCGATCGCCGCCGTGGCGGTTTCACGTTCAAACGATACTCGTATGCCATAGTTTCGGTGAAATAAGTTGACGAGCTCGTTCCTCAGCTTGCTTGCTCCCCGATTTGTTGTAGTCTCGGATCTTGCTTTCTTGGTAGCGTTTCTTTCCCATGGGCGTGGTTGTTCATCATTACCAAACAAAGCCTCGTTTGTTTGGGCATCGCCGGTTAAATCAACCGGTTCGGCGTGTCCCATTTCTTATAATGACGCAAAACCTCCCAGCGCCATCGAGACCAAGCAGTGCTCCTTTGTTTTCCTCACGATACCATTGCTTTCCGTTTCATCACATCCACTCACTTTCCCGGTTCTTTGATCCCGTTGCTTGACGTATGTAACAAGCGTTGAACTTTGTGCATATGCCGTTCAACGTTTTCCATTTGCTTGACATCATGTCCTTGTGCGCCGTTGAAAGTTGTTTCTATTGAACTCATTTCGACCCGATACCAAAACGTATCTACGGGTTGGCACTTTCCAACTTTCGGATCCTCCGAAGCGACTATGTAACACCTTGCAAGTAATGCTTCCTCTGTGAAGTCCAGCAGCGAACGACAACCTCCTCTTCATCGAATCAATTGGTTCGGGCTCGGGGTCTTTGGATTTTTTGATTTTCGCCATCGACCTTTTCCTTTTTGGAGGAGGCGTGGGTGTGTCAACAACATCATGTGTTTCAGTTGTGATTGTTGTATTTGTTGTGTGGTGTAGATTTTGAAAGTTGGAGTTTAAGGTGCTTTGTTGGTTTTGTTGTTGCCAATACAGAAATGTTTGATGTTGTTGATACATTTCTTGGCTCGATAAGCCTAGTGGGTTGGGGTTTGAAGATGAACCCGCGTTCGGGTTAGATGATGAACCCGGGTTTGAGGGATTCCACCCACCACCGAGAAGATTGAAGAAAGTATCATCGTTGCCTCCCGACATTGTTTTTTTTGCAGTTAATTGAAGTTGAAAGATTGAGAGTATTGAGAGGATTTAGTAGTGGAAGTGTGAAAAAAATTGTGTTTTAAATGTGGATTTATAGTGGTAAAAAAAAATTTAATTTAAAAAAAAAAAATAAAATAAAAAAAAAAAGTAGTCATTAGGGGTATTTTTGAATTTTTTTAAAACATAACGGCTAGTAGCCGTTAGAAGGACTTATTTTGATAATGTTTTGATTTTTTTTTTTTTTTTAAATTTTTCCGACGCTTAAGCAGCGTTGATGGGTTAGAGGGAGGACCAACGCAGGAAGAAGCTAGCCTCCAGTAACGCCGATAACGATGTTATTTGGCCTCTATCAGCGTTACCCCATTAACGTTGCACATGCTCTTAAAGAATGCAGCTGTTGTTTCTTCTCGTGGGTCCCTCAACAAAAGCAACGGTCAAATGAAAGTGCCAACAGCTGCATTCTTTAAGAGCATGTGCAACGTTAACGGGGTAACGCCCGTTAGAGGCCAAATAACGCCGTTATCGGTGTTACACCCTTGGAGGCTAGCTTCTTTCACGGCGTTGGTCCCTCCCCGTTAACCCATTAACGCGTTAAAGCGTGAAAAAAATTCAAATTTTTCAAAACAAGTCCTTCTAACGACTACTAGCCGTTATGTTTAAAAAAAAATCAAAAACACCCCTAACGACTACTTTTATTAAAAAAAAAAAAAAAAAAAAAAATCAAAATCTTTTTACCACTATAAATACACAATTAAAACACCATTTTTTCACACTTCCACTACTAAATCCTCTCAATACTCTCAATCTTTCAACTTCAATTAACCGCAAAAAACAATGTCGGGAGGCAACGATGATACTTTCTTCAATCTTCCGGTGGTGGGTGGAATCCCTCAAACCCGGGTTCATCATCTAACCCGAACGCGGGTTCATCTTCAAACCCCAACCCACTAGGCTTATCGAGCCAAGAAATGTATCAAGAACATCAAATATTTCTGTATTGGCAACAACAAAACCAACAAAGCACCTTAAACTCCAACTTTCAAAATCTACAATTCACACAACAGTCACAACAATCACAAACTGAAACACATGATGTTTCGACACACCCACGTCTCCTCAAAAAGGAAAAGGTTGTATTGCGAAAATCATAAAATCAAAGACCCGAGCCGAACCAATTGATTCGATGAAGAGGAGGTTGTCGTTCATCGCGTTGGACTTCAAAGAGGAAGCATTACTAAGGTGTTACATAGCTGTTTGGAGGATCCGAAGTTGGAAAGTGCCAACCCAAAGATACATTTGGTATCGGTCGAAATGAGTTCAATAGAAACAACTTTCAACGGCGCACCAAGGACATGATGTCAAGCAAATGGAAAACGTTGAACGACATATGCACAAAGTTCAACGCTTGTTACATACGTGCGCAACGGATCAACGAAGCGGGAAAGTGAGTGGATGTGATGAAACGGGCAAAGAAATGGTATCGTGAGGAAAACAAAGGAGCTTTGTTTGGTCTCGATGGAGCTTGGGAGGTTTTGCGTCATTATAAGAAATGGGACATGCTTGAACCGGTTGATTTAACCGGCGATGCGCTAAGCCAAACAAACGAGGCTTTGTTTGGTAATGATGAACAACCACGCCCATGGGAAAGAAACGTGCTACCAAGAAAGCAAGATCCGAGACTACAACAAGTACTGGGGAGCAAGCACGGAGGAAAGAGCTCGTCAACTTATTTCACCGAAACTATGGCACACGAGTATCGTTTGAAACGTGAAACCGTCGAGCGCGATCGGCCCAGCAGAAAAGATCTCACAATAACAAGGTTGGAAGAGATAAAGTTTTGATGACGCTGCTGAAGGGCAAGATCCAATGGTCGTTGAGTGGATCAATGACGAAAAGATCGAATCATCAAAAATATAACTTGAAACCTCGACAAGAGATCGTATTCTCGTCATTTCCTTTAATTTGTTGTAACGTTTTATTTGCAGTGTGTTTTTTTATTTCGTTGTAATTTTTTTTTTAATCTCGTATTGTAATATGTTTTCAATTTTAATGAAGTGTTTGTTTTAGTTTAATAAATAAAGTGTTTGTTTTAGTTTAGAGGTTTAAATTGAAAATATGAAATGTTATTGATGTTATTGGGATGTTATTGTTGTGGGTGTTTTTTGGGGATGTTAATGTTAAATGTTAAAGCTGATGTGGCGCTGACGTGGACGGTGATATTGGTGTTATGATGTTATGATTGAACATGCTCTAACGGTCAGCTCGATGGAGAATAAAAAGACAGCAGAGCGCAACAAAGAAAAAGAAACCAGCATATCAATTATCATTTTCAATTTCTTGCAAATTTTTGTCAATCATTAGCATTTGATACTATTGCAACTTTAATTTTTCTTTTTTGTCAATTTTTTTTGCAGTTATTAGTTTGTCCAAGATTTTTTCTCTATTTTCTTATTAATGCAAAAGTGGTACTTTACTTTAGCTTATATCTCGTTATTACCAATTTTCTAGTTTATTATAAATGGTTACTTAAATATCTTTTAACCTCACTTTTGTAATAAAAAAATTTCAAACTTTTTAGTTTTTAGAGTAAAATTAGTGTTTGCATATATTAAAAATCAAATTTCTAGCGTTTTATTAAATAAAGTTGTAAACTTTATCCCAAGTATCACCTCAAAATTAAATAAAGTTTCAAGCTTTTGAAGATTAGTCGAAGATTAATGGGTAATATGGAGTATTTTGGGTTATTAATGAGCTTTGGATGGGGTATTTAGCTTTACTAATCTTTTCGTCATCGCTCTTAATCCAATCCCGGTGCTTTCTTATCTCTTCTTATTAATCTTTTTATTTTCGTTAATTGCCATGTTTAGTATAGTTAATTATGTCATGTTTTTAGCGTTAGTATGTTAGAGTAGTTTTATTTGTATACTTGTTTGGTGATGGGTTGATTTGAGGTGGTGATTAATTAGTGATTTGAAACATTGTTTTAAAAAGTAATAAAATTTGTTCAAACTAAAATCGAAAAATGGAGCCACATAAGATTTTAGTAATTAATTATCTTTTAAAGTCAAAAGCATTTTAGTAATTGATTGATCCCGAACCGTCAAGTTTAATCACACAAGCTAACCACTTGTGAATGGCTAACCGTAATAAACTTAAACCGCTTTCGAAACCAATGCAATTAAGATCGAGGAATATAGTGGATTCTCGGTCGTTAAGTCCCACGGAGACTCAATGGTGTTTCAAAACTTTCGGTTGATAGAATGATCACTAAGGATAGTGATCAAGTAAAGATTTTGATGAATAACTACACCTCGATTGCTTGGAATGAATTTGGATCGAATTGATAAGCACAACAATCGATAAAACAACGTAAATACGACGTTTATAAACTACGAAACGCACAAAATAAAAAGTGAATTAAAAGAAATAAAAGACCTACAAATATGAAAATGACATTTTGGAATCCTAAAATAAAAGAAAATTATTAGAAAAGAAAATTATTTTACAACTATTTATTTAATTATTATTAATTAAAAACTATTTCTAACTATTTAATAATACTCTAAAATAAAAGAAAATATGAAATAAGGCTAGAAAAATAAAATTATGATTTAGAAAAATCTAAAATATTATAAAACTAATTTTAAAACTGAAAAGATATTTTTTATGCTTTTTAATTATTTATTACTAATTATTTAATACTTTTAACTATTTAAAATTATAATAAATACTAAATAAACAGAGAAAACTATGAAACTTTTACTAAAATTGACTTAAAGTGACAGAAAACTAAGAAAATTATAAAAACAAGAAGTGCTTAATAATAAGCTGAAAAGAAAAATCAAAAAGCTAATTAATATTAAATAAACGCTATCACTATATTTAAAATGATGTTTTTGTGATTTTTATTTTTTGAAAACTATTATACTACTGATTATAAGCTACTTTAATGAAAACAAAAATTTTGAAACCTAAAAATAAGCAGTTTGAGAGCTTATGATTCAAACAGTGGACTTATGAGCTTATTATGATGTTTTAAGCTCAAACAAGCTTGCAAGCTGAAAACAAAAGCTGAAATAAGATGTAATAAGCTAAAACTACTCAAATGAAACTAAAAGATGCAGTTATCAACACTGATAAGCTATAAATAAGCAAATAAGCACTTATGAAAATCCTTCTAACCAAACAGGCCTGCAGCCATTTTCCCAAGCAAATTCAGCTGATCAAATAAGCTTAAAAGCTCAAAATTAAAACTGAGGTGTCAAGATGAGCTGGTGGCCTTTCCAAAAAGCCAAAGTGAGCAAGATTTGACCAACTATTAAGCTCGTGTGAGCTTGTGAAAGTAGTCGGTAAAAGCGTGATCAATGACTCGAAGATACTTGAGTGAAATGGGACAAATAAAAACTACTAATGACCTATTAAATAAGCCAAAAGCGAGAATAAGCCTTTGGAATGAAAAGACACTAGGTGAGCTTTCCAAAAGTCAAGATTCAAAGCTAAGTCTCACTAATAAGCTCTGTGTGAGCTTATTAAAATGAGCAGTTAACACAAACTTCCTTGGTACAGGGCACTTTTTAAAACAGGTGATCAAAATAAGCTAAGAAATAAGCCATTTAAAAGTTGAACTAGATATTATAAAAAATATTTTTAGAAAGATGAGCAACTAGATTTTAATAACCCAAAAGCTTAAATCTTGAAATCTAATAATAAGTCCTATAGAAAAGTTTCTAGTTTATTCAAAAACGACCAAACTGAAAATTTGACTTTTTAAGAAAACCAAATAAGTTGACTTATGTGAACTTTGAATTGATCCTATGCACTGATTATGATGTATTAAGGTGTATTAAGACTTATTTGATCAATATTATCAACTTATAAGCATGAAAACAAGATTATGAAACATAAAAATCCAACAGTTAATGATCAAGGTGTGATCAAAGATTATTTTGACTTTTTTAACAAATGACCACTGGTTTTCTTTATTACACTAAGCTATAATGACCTATTAGAACATGTAACACTAACAAGTAACAACTATAATAACCTCTATCACAGTTAACAAAACAAAACCAAACACCCTTTAATGAGACTGTTTTGACACTTTTAGTACTAAAACATATTTTTAAACTAAGAAACCTAGTGATTAACTTGTATTAACTATATTAAAACAGATTTAAACCAAAATTAACTTACTTTAAACACTTAAACTAAAAATTGCAAATTATGAGAAAATGCTTACAAGGTGAGTCTAAGCACGTAATCGAGGCGAGGTACAAGACCACAACCTATAGCTTCTCAAGAAGCTCTAAACCAAGGCCATCCACAATTTACCCTCGCCCAAATTGTGACCTTCATTTCCATGGATTTTTTTAATTTTCAACTATTTTATTTGTATTTTTGGTGATTTTTGCTTTTTGATTCTAAACTGATTTTTAAAGTTTCTAAAAGCTTTAATAAGCTTTCTAGGAGCTTATATGAGCTATTTTAGTCCAAAACAACAACTAAAAACAACATTCGAATCATATTGAGATTTTTTACTTGAAAATGCATAAACTTGAAATAAAACTGAAATTTGAAATTGAGTACTTAAAATAGATTCACATACACTTGAAAAGCTTAAACAAAGTACTTGGAAAACTTAAATTACACTGGAATTTAAATTTTTGCTAAAACGACATAAGTAAACTAAAATTATACTAGATATCTTCCCACATTGCTTCCCCTCTCTTTATAAAGATCTTTTTGACTCTAGTCGACATCTCTGAGACTTTCCCACCTCTTTCCAGCCATTGGATCCTCAAAATTCATCATATTCGTCCATGTGTAGATTTGGCGCCAAAAAAGTCATTAGCAGGTTTGAGACAATTAATGAAGTTTGGGTGTTTGTGAAGGTGGAAGGGGGTTGGTATACAACTTGGAAGACAGGTGGAAGGGAGTAGGAGCAAGTGGGATGAAAACTACTCGGTTTCGGATTTGGCGGGACGGTGAGGTAGGGATGAGCAGTTCTGGTTTTGACTTCGTGACCGTTTGATATTAATAAAGGGAGGGTTCACAATGGGATAATGGCGGGGTTCAAATTGGATTGTGAAGCCGCTCAAGGTCGGGTCGGGGTCAAGGTCCAAGTGTGGGTTTGGGCTTGGGTTGCAAGATTGGGCCAGCTGGGTTGGATATTAAAAGGAGTCCGGTTTGGTTTAGTAGTAATACAAGGACCATTTGTGTAATTCGGCCAAACATGAGGGACCAAACTTGACTTTTTCCAATGTTATCAAAAGGACCAAACTTGACAAACTTAAATAGTACAAGGATAACATTTGATCATTTTCCATTTTAAAATATCCAAGGACTAATTTTGCCATTTTTTCAAAGTTGAGGGACCTTTTCTGCCATTTGACCAAAGATTCATTCAAGGACCATTTTTGACAATTTAGAATATTTCAGGGACCTTGAATGATATTTTTCTTTATTTTTGGATTCCAGGGACTAGATTTGACAACTTTTGAAACTTGGGGACTAAAGCGCCAATTTTGCAAACTTGATCGTTTTCATCGATTTTGATATTTTGCATTTAAAACACATAAAACACTTATTTGTGATATTTTCATCATTTGATGCATTTCTTAGTGTTTTCGGATGTTTTGGCATTCTAAATAAGACAAAATGATGAGTATTTAGACACTCATCGTTAATAAATTAACTTAAACAAGTTTTATGAAAAGTGTTGTGGATTATCGTTGTTTGAATTACATTACATTCTTCTTCGAGTTTATTTGGTAAACGGAACCGATGAGATATCTAAGGGTCAAATTTCTTATCTTAAATTATCAATTATCAAGTCCAAATCACCAATTAGTCAACACTAAAAGTCAACCATATCCAAACAAGTATATTCATTCTCTTATATATTTAATTTCCATTATTTAGTTGTTATCTCTTTAGCTTTATTTTGCCTTAGTTTTCTTTAAGTAAGTATCCCATTTAATTTATCTCATAGTTTATCGTTAGTTTTCCTTAGTTTTATTTGCCTTAGATTCCCTCTAGTTTTCCATTTAGGCTTTAATTCCTTAAAAACCCAAACATAGAGATATCTAAGCATCCAACAAGAACCAAAACACGAGTCTGAAATCCATCATTCCTTTAGAAAGACAACTCGGGAGATCAATGTTTACCGCGATACTTAGGTATTTAGGTTCGTATCCGTATCATTCCCTCATCTTTACAAATAACTTTTGTTGTGCTCCAACGACCAACATCAACTACTCACAGCGATCAAGCATATCATGATTCGGGTCATCCTGAGTTTTAGAAACACTGACAGTTGTACACTTAGTCAAACCGGAAAAAACAACAGCTTCTTCTTCTTCTTCTTCTTCAAGGAGACCAAAACGGTCCTGGTAACGTTTAACAAGATCCTGACACAGAAAGAGTTCACACATGTTTTCGTTTGTCTCTTATTGCAAGAGCCAGTCTTCCACAAGAGCCTTTTTAGCATCAATATCTTTAGTATGGATCAATGATTCCTCAATGTAATCCTCTTTAAAAGCTTCAAATATTTTTCTAGCTTTTAAAATAATATCTTCCTTAAAGCTAGGTGGGTCATTCGGTAACACATCCACAAAGGGACAATCAGCCCCCCGACATTTTCCTAGAACACAAACCAGACAACAAGACATAATGATGCTTTTTTCGATGCCCTAATCCCCTAATTCTTTTCTTTATATAGAGTACCTCCGATGAATAAACAAACCCCTAATTTGCTTCTGGGCCATATGGGTCTTCCGTTTATCTAACCCACTAGGTAGGCTGTCAGTCTAATAATGCTTATTTTCTTCTTACCATCAATCACGAGGTTAATGATATAGACTATAAGCCTACTAATATTTTGACTTATTTGACATATATAAGTGCTTAAAAAGGATACACTACTCACAGTGATCAAGCATATCATGATCTGGGTCATACTGAGTTGAAATACTGACAGTTGTACACTTGGTCAAACCGGGAAAAACATCAGCTTCTTTTTCTTTTTCAAGATGATCAAAACGGTCCTGGTAACTTTAACAAGATCCTGACACCGAAAGAGTTCACACATCTTTTCGTTAGTCTCATATTGCAAGATCCAGGCTTCCACAAGAGCCTTCTTAGTAACAACACCTTTAGCCTGGATCAATGATTCCTCAATGTAATCCTCTTTAAAAGCTTCAAATATCTTCCCTAAAGCTAGGTGGGTCATTCGGTAACACATCCACAAAGGGACAATCAGCCCCCCAACATTTTCTTGGAACACAAACCATACAACAAGACATAATGATGCTTTTTTCGATGCCCTTGTCCGCTAATTCTTTTCTTTATATAGAGTACCTGTGATGAATAAACAAACTCCTAACTTGCTTCTGGGCCATATGGGCCTTCCGTTTATCTAACCCACTAGGTAGGCAGTGAGCCCATAATGCTTATTTTCTTCTTACCAACAATCACGAGGTTAATGATATAAACTATTAGCCCCTTAATATTTTGACTTATTTGACACATACAAGTGCTTAAAAAGGATATACTACTCACATCGATCAAGCATATCATGATCTGGGTCATCCTGAGTTTTAGAAACACTGAAAGATATACACTTGGTCAAACCGGGAAAAACAACTTCTTCTTCTTCTTCTTCTTCTTCTTCTTCAAGGGTTTCGGTAACACATCCACAAAGGGACAATCAGCCTTCGACATTTTCCAGGAACACAAACCACACAACAAGACATAATGATGCTTTTTTTGATGCCATAATCTCCCAATTCTTTTCCTTATATAGATTACCTCTTATGAATAAACAAACCCTTATTTTGCTTCTAGGCCATATGGGCCTTCCGTTTATCTAACCCACTAGGTAGGCTGTCAGCCCAATAATGCTTATTTTCTCCTTACCAACAATCACGAGGATACACTACTTACAGCGATCAAGCGTATCATGATCCGGGTCATCCTGAGTTGAAACGTTGACAGTTGTACACTTGGTCAAACCGAGAAAAACATCAGCTTCTTCTTCTTCTTAAAGGGGATCAAAACGGCCCTAGTAACGTTGAACAAGATCCTGACACCGAAAGAATTCACACATCTTTTCGTTAGTCTCATATGGCAAGAGCCAGTCTTCCACAAGAGCCTTCTTATCATCAACACCTTTATCATGTATCAATGTTTCCTCAATGTAATCCTCTTTAAAAGCTTCAAATACTTTTCTAGCTTTTAAAATATTGTCTTCCCTGATGGTAGGTGGGTCATTCGGTAACACATCCACAAAGGGACAATCGCCCCCCCCCCGACATTTTCCTGGAACACTAACCACACAACAAAACATAATGATGTTTTTTTCAATGCCCTAATCCCCCAATTGTTTTCTTTATATAGAGTACATGTGATGAATAAACGAATCCCTAATTTGATTCTGGGCCATATGGGCCTGCCGTTTATCTAACCCACTAGGTATTTGTCACCAATAATGCTTATTTTCTTTTTACCATCAATCACGAGGTTAATGATATAAACTATAAGCCCATTTATTTTTTGACTTATTTGACACATATTAGCGCTTAAAAAGGATATACTACTCACAACGATAGAGGATATCATGATCCGAGTCATCCTGAGTTGAAACACTCACAGTTGTACACTTGGTCAAACCGGGAAAAAAATGGCTTCTTCTTCAAGGGGACCAAAACGGTCCTGGTAACATTTAACAAGATCCTAACACCGAAAGAGTTCACACATATTTTCGTTAGTCTCATATTGAAAGAGCCAGTCCACAAGAGCCTTCTTAGCATTAACACCTTTAGCCTGTATCAATAATTCCTCAATGTAATCCTATTTAAAAGCTTCAAATATTTTTCTATCTTTTAAAATACTATCTTCCCTGATGATAGGTGGGTCCTTCGGTAACACATCTAGAAAGGGACAATCAGCCCCCTAACATTTGTCTGGAACAAAAACCACACAACAAGACATAACGATGCTTTTTTCGATTCCCTAATCCCCCGATTCTTTTCTTTAAATGGAGTACGTCAGATGAATAAACAAACCCCTAATTTTCTTCTAGGCCATATGGGCCTTCCGTTTATCTAACCTACTTGGTAGGCTGTCAGCCCAATAATGCTTATTTTCTTATTACCAATAATCACGAGGTTAATGATATAAATTATCAGCCCACTTATATTTTGACTTATTTGACACATATAAGCGCGGGTTAAAAGGATATAATACTCACAGTTGTTTGACACATATCATTATTCGGGTCATCTTGAGTTTTAGAAACACTGACAGTTGTACACTTGGTCAAACCGAGAAAAACAATAGCTTCTTCTTATTCTTCAAGGGGACCAAAACAGTCCTGGTAATGTTTAACACGATCCTGACACCGAAATAGTTCACACATCTTTTTGTTAGTCTCATATTGCAAGAGCCAGTCTTCCACAAGAGCCTTCTTAGCATCAACACCTTTAGCCTGGATCAATGATTCCTCGATGTAATCCACTTTAAAAGCTTCAAATATTTTTCTAGCTTTTAAAATACTATATTTCCTGATGCTAGGTGGGTCATTCGATAACACATCCACAAAGGGACAATCAACCCCCTGACATGTGTCTGGAACACAAACTACACAGTGATCCAAGCAAATGTCTGGGGGCTGATTGTCCCTTTGTTGATGTATTACCGAATGACCCATCTAGCATCAGGGAAGATAGTATTTTAAAAGCTAGAAAAATATTTGAAGCTTTTAAAGAGGATTACATTGAGGAATCATTGATCCAGGCTAAAGGTGTTGTTGCTAAATAGGCACTTGTAGAAGACTCGCTCTTGCAATATGAGACTAATGAAAAGATGTGTGAACTCTTACGATGTCAGGAACTTGTTCAATGTTACCAAGACCGTTTTGGTCCCCTTGAAGAAGAAGAAGATGATGTTTTTCTCGGTTTAAGTAAGTGTACAACTGTTAGTGTTTCAAGTTAGATAAACGGAAGACCCATATGGCCCAGAAGAAAATTAGGGGTTTGTTTATTTATCAGAGATACTCTATATAAAGAAAAGAATTAGGGCTTCGAAAAAAGCATCATTAAGACTTGTTGTATGGTTTGTGTTCGAGGAAAATGTCGGGGGGCTGATTGTCCCTTTATGGATGTGTTACCGAATAACCCACCTAGAATCACAGAAGATAGTATTTTAAAATCTAAAAAAATATTTGGAGCTTTTTAAGAGGATTACATTGAGGAATCATTCATCCAGGCTAAAGGTGTTGATGCTAAGAAGGCTCTTGTGGAAGACTGACTCTTGCAATATGAGACTAACAAAAAGATGAGTTAACGCTTTCAGTGTCAGGATCTTGTTAAACATCACCAGGACCGTTTTTGTCCCCTTGAAGAAGAAGAAGATTCTGTTGTTTTTCCCAGTGTGACCAACGGTATAACTGTCAGTGTTTCTAAAACTCAAGATGACCCGAATCATGATATGATTGATCGCTGTGAGTAGTATATCCTTTTTAAGCGCATATATGTTTCAAATAAGTCAAAATATAAGTGGGCTTATAGTGTATATCATTAACCTCGTGATTTTTGGTAAGAAGAAAACAAGCATTATTGGTCTGACAGCCTACCTAATGGGTTAGATAAACGAAATGCCCATATGGCCCCGAAGCAAATTAGGGGTTTGTTTATTCAATAGAGGTACTCTATATAAAGAAAATAATTGGGAGATTAGGGCATAAAAAAAAGCATCATTATGTCTTGTTGTGTGGTTTGTGTTCCAAGAAAATGTCGGGAGGCTGATTGTCCATTTGTGGATGTGTTACCGAATGACCCACCTAGCATCAGGGAAGATTGTACTTTAAAAGCTAGAAAAATATTTGAAGCTTTTAAAGAGGATTACATTGAGGAATCATTGATCCAGGCTAAAGGTGTTGATGCTAAGAAGGCTCTTGTGGAACACTGGCTCTTGTAATATGAGACTAGCGAAACGACGTGTGAACTCTTTCGGTGTATGGATCTTGTTAAACATTACCAGAACTATTTTGGTCCCCTTGAAGAAGAAGAAGAAGAAGCTGTTGTTTTTCCCGGTTTGACCAAGTGTACAACTGTCAGTGTTTTTAAAACTCAAGATGACTCGGATCATGATATGCTTGATCGCTGTGAGTAGTATATCCTTTTTAAGCGCTTATATGCGTCAAAATATAAGTGGGCTTATAGTTTATATCATTAACTTCATGATTGTTGGTAAGAAGAAAATAAGCATTATTGGGCTGACAGCCTACCTAGTGGGTTAGATAAACGGAATGCCCATACGGCCTAGAAACAAATTAGGGGTTTGTTTATTCATCACATGTACTTTATATGAAGAAAGGAATTGGGGGATTATGGCATCGAAAAAAGCATCATTGTGTCTTGTTGTGTGGTTTGTGTTCGAGGAAAATGTAAGGGGCTGATTATCCCTTTGTGAATGTGTTACCGAATGAACCACCTAGCATCAGGGAAGATAGTATTTTAAAAGCTAGAAAAATATTTGAAGCTTTTAAAGAGGATTACTTGAGGAATCATTGATACTGGCTAAAGGTGTTTGATTCTAAGAATGCTCTTGTGGAAGATTGGCTTTTGAAATATGAGACTAACGAAAAGATGTGTGAACTCTTTCGGTGTTAGGATCTTGTTAAACGTTACCAAGACCGTTTTGGTCCCTTGGAAGAAGAAGAAGAAGGCGATGTTTTCCGGTTGACCAAGTGTCTGACTGTGAGTGTTTCAACTCGGGATGACCCGGATCATGATATGCTTGATCACGCGAGTAGTGTATCATTTTAAGCACTTATATATGTCAAATAAGACAAAATATAAGTGGGCTTATAGTTTATATCATTAACCTCGTGATTGTTGGTAAGAAGAAAATAAGCATTATTGGGCTCACAACTTACCTAGTGGGTTAGATAAATGGAAGACCCATATGGCCTAGAAGCAAATTAGGGGTTTGTTTATTCATCAGAGATACTCTATATAAAGAAAAGAATTGGGGGATTAGGGCATCGGAAAAAGCATCATTATGTCTATAGCATGTGTTTATCTTTGATTACCAATAATCTAACAAGCAGGTTTTTTTTATTTATTTTTATTTATTTTACTTATCAAATCTAGATCCATCATAGAAAAACATAGATCTAACTAAAAAACCATACATATTAAGTAAGAACCGCAAAAAGAAAAAAATACATGGTTTTTAACATGCAAACACATAAAGAAATGTATCATATATAATTAGAAGGTACCATGCAATGCGGTGGGTACCGATGATTATTTTGTAGCGAACAAATGTTTTTCATTTTACGTCTAATTCAAGTAAGTTTCTCTTTTCAACTCCGCTTCTTCCCGACTACTAAAGAAAACTCATAAAATATATCAAAATGGATGTTGAATTAAAGAGCACAAAATTTTAAAAATATGGTGAAATTAGATCATAAAAAATTAAGCGGATTAAAAGATATTTAAATTTAAAAATAAAGGTGATTAATTAGTTAGGAAGTGACGTATGTCACCCCATTATCGGAGCTCTTTATTTTAGTTTATTAGAGCTCCATTTTGTTATTTTTAGTTAGAGAAGTGACACATGTCACCGATGACGGACTCCTTATCTTATTTTTTTAATTCTTTCCATAATAAGCAAGTAAAAAAATCTGAATTTTTAAGCCTTCTAATTTTAGAAGGCCTAAATGCATTATAAAGTAGTATAGATATAAGGTTTAAAGAACTACAACTTACATCTATTAACATGATGGAACCGTCCACCAGCATCATATCATAAGGCTTTCGAGTTTGTGTTTTTGTTGTAAGAAGTGTGTGTGTTTTAGGGTGGAAAACAATGTGCAGAAACAATGAAGCTAGAGGTGAGAAGAACTTAAAATAGAACAAGAGTTTGGTCAAAATAATTGAAGGAGTGGTGGTTGAAGGTAATAAAAGAGGGTGCAGTGTAGTAGTTGGGTAGGATAGAATGCAATAATGCAAAGAGAAAGGGGTTTTCAATGGAGAATGAAAAAGGGAAATATATCTTATGTGATTTATTATACACTAGTCACTACTAGCCGTTGAGATTTTATAGCGTCATATAATTTTGATATGTTGGTTAATTATTTCGTGTAACGTTTATGCATATAACGTAGAATAGTCAAACCTTAACTAAAAAATATTGTAATATTCGATAATTCAACTAAAAGAACAATTTATAAATGTATCAAAAGACGTATAGAATATTTACTGAAAATGAAAATGAAACCATGTTTTATTTTTTTAATTGTATATGTTTCCAGTAACATATGTTAACCTTTTTTTAGAATATATGTCAACTATCCGTAGGATATTAAAAAGGAATCTGAAATTTAAAACCATGAAGATTAAAGAGAGATTTTGATCATAACACTTACCCACTTTTAAGTATTTTAAGTTTAATATGTAGTTAAGATAGTACAACTATTTAAGACACAAAGTTGCCAAAATAAAAACTTGTACAAAGGATATATATGCAATTATTCACTTTGGGGGGGATATATATGCATTTTTGCCAAAATAATAATAATGGAAAACAAATACTAAAAGAGCGCAAATGAAAGCAGGTCATGTAACGAGTCATAAAAGATTTGGTATTAATGCATATTAATATTTTGAAAATGATACAAGAACCTAAATTTAGGCTTAAATTTAGACATAAAACAACTTGGCATCATCTTAATGGGTTGTAAAATAAGTAGGCCCTGTCTGCAGCCATCAAGATGGTGACACTTGGTTTTAGGTCTAAGTTTAGGTCATGTATCATTTCTCTAATATTTTATCTAGAGTTTTTCTAACTTGTGCCCTTAAGCACACCAAAAGTACACTAGGACCTACATAAAAGTACACCTGTTTGTACTTTTATGTGGATCATTTGTATTTTTTGGTGGGTCCCGATGTAATTTCGGTGTGCTTAACTTGTGCCACGCGGGCGAGGTTGAAGGGGTCTTGCGCAAACTTTGACCCTTTTATCTAGAAACTAACGCCATTAACATTTGTTATTTTTCCTTTGTTACATCTAGAGATGTTAAAAGAGCAGAGTTTGCAGTGACCAGTTTCAAAAGTAGAGGTTTAGAAAAGTGATATTCGGCCAACTTCTAATTTGGCTACCAATTCAAAAGATATTAAACATACTCCTAATTTGGCCACGAACCCTAACGTTGTTAAACCTGTGTGTACGAGTTCGTGCGTGCATGTTGGTGATGATAGTGAGAGTAATGTGGAGGATGTTTATAATGAAACTGGGAGCTTTATGGCTTCAAAACAGTCGAATAATGGCGGTGTGGGATCAAGAGCTTGTACGAAAGTTGGAAGGAAATATAGGATGATGATTATGATCCATACGACGATGATGAATACAATGCCGACGGTGTATCAGAGGAACAAGAGGCTTTTTGTAACGCTTTGGACATCAAGCTTCGTGGTTGCAAGAAATATTATAGGTTATGTTTGGTGTTGGTTTAAGTCAAATGTAATCTAGTAGTAGTTTTTTCTTCGTTTAGAAGTAGTTGTGATTTGTTACGTTAGCTTTACCGCGTATGTAACGGGCTTAAATGTGTGTTTCACTCACATCCTTTGTACTTAAATGCTCCAAAAGGGCATATACCAACCTCTCTTGTATATGCCAATTCCAGGCGTGTTTCACTCACATCCTATTACAATAAGAGACTATAATAATAACATGCCAAAGAAACTTTAATGCCAACAAGAAAGTCAACCTTGATATTTAGCAAATCATTGAATCGGTAGAGCAAGTTGAAACTATTATGAGACACTATTTGAGTCTAACAAATTGGTCATGCTCTTGGCTCGACCATAGGTCTACAGTCTTTTCAATGTCTTGAAGGTAAAAGGTGATATGAGAGTTAATAACGAGTGTGGAAACCCGCGCGATGCAGCGAGATTGCTTTTGTAGCCGTGAATTTAGATAGGGACTATTTTTGCCAAATTGCTATAAAGGACTTACTGCGTGACAATTAAACTTTAGGGACTATTTTTGCCAACTTGGACTTGCTGCAACCACACTTAAACCTCGGTGATTATTTTTGCCAACTTGCGAAAGTTGGCAATTAATGAGACACGTGTCGGAGAAGAACCCATGTCCTACTCTATAGTTAATATATATAATATAATATGGTATAAAGATTTTTGAATGAAAAAGCTCCTAGTTACAAAGGCTTAAGCTTTTTAATGATATGTCAATTTTGACCAAGTTCGTCGACTAGGTGTATGTTTTAACAAAGGTTATCATCATAAGGTTACGGACCGAATTCAACGGTGACAAAATACATGTAATTAACATGCATGGCTAACTAGGAATGTGAATAAAGTGATAAATGTACCAAGAAAGAAATTAGATCTACCTTTATGTATACTTTCGAGACCATCTATTTCAACAAAGATGACTAGATAATCTGTTGAGTTTATAATACATGACATACAATAAAACATGTAGACATCAAGAAAGACACACGGAAGACTTAAGATCATAACAAATAAATAATTAAGCGAAGATGCGTAACGCACCTCTTGCAATTGGCTAGATCTCTTCAATTCAAGAACCCTAATTAGGGTTTATGTGGTTTAACGAATTGACCCTTACCGTTTTTCAATTCAAACCAATTGATGTAACGATAGTGTGTTACACCACGTTTTTGTACACACGTACTATTAGCGATTCGATGTGAATGCTAGTTCTTGATCACAATAGAATAACCAAACATCTTAGTTATGCTCAAGGTCATTCGTAAATCCCTTACAATGGGGATTCACTCGTCGACCAAGACAAAAGGGAAGAAAAGAAGAAGTTTGGCCCTCTATTGAAATCTAGTGTACCAAAAGATGAATACAAGGGAATGTATTTATAGCCTTATGGTAGATGTCAAGTTTATTATGGTTTCCGATGTGGGATTCCATAGATTTGGCCAAAAACAAGCCCAAAAGAGGGTTCCTAAAACAGTCTCTTAGCTTGTTTACTTTCTTCATATCCGTTGACATTTAACGACCGATAGTCACTTTCGATAAGAACTTATCGCTCGTTAAGTCGTTTATTGTGAATTTAATAATTAAACATAATATTTTATATTATTTATTTAAACATCGAGTCTCATACGTAAAGTGTGCAATCTCGTGGTCTCGAGTTCGAATCCGGTCATACACATATTAAATATATCCATAAACCAACATAATCGTCATGCCACATGCCACACACGCCTTTCATGGCTAAGATCCATGGATGATTTTTTGGTAGAACTCAAAACTGAATTTCTCAAGGTTGTAAAAATCGCTAGGCGTTAGTGAGGCGGTTGGGTAGGGCCTAGCGATTAATCGGTTAGGCGGGGCTTAATCGGATTGGAATTTTTATACACAAAATTGTAATATTAGATAATATATTATGTTAAATGTATGAGATAAGCATAGGGCATCAAAATTCAAATATTTAAAGTGTTCAAATATAAACATAATACATAATTCTTCAAAGTTTAAAGTCAAACATAGATATTATTCGGTTTGTAAACCATTTTTAAGCGATCTTTAACCGATTTTGTTCGATAAATCGGTTTGTTGACCAATTTTTAAGCGATTTTGTCTGATTTTTAAGCAATTTTGTTGACTAATTTTTAAGCGATTTTGTCCGATTAATCCGATTAGACCGATTTTTTCTGATTAATCGGTTTGTTGACCGATTTTTAAGCGATCTTTGACCAAACCGATTAAATAGGCCGATTATGATAAATCAAGTCACTTAGTGAGCGATCATCGATTATGCGGGGATTAATCGGCCGCCTGGACCGATTTTTACAACAGAGATTTGATAAAAGAGTTGCAACTGAGGTTGAGCTTCTTGGGCAATTAGTGCAAAAGTAATGATAAACCATTTAAACAATCATCAACAACTTAAACTAACTTTTATCCATAAATCATTACCAACAAAGCACGGTTTAAACAATACATATCATACAAATTTTTCATAATCAAACTTTTAACCGTAAGCTATCACTAAACAAACACAATTTAAAATCATAAATAATCATTATTTAACATTCAACACGATTAAACAATAATAATCGTAACCATTCCTTATCATCAGAATAAACAAGTTTCAACATTAAACTATACATATCCATACATAAACAAACTTTTAACCATACATATCCATAAGTAAACATCAAAATTCATCAAACTTTAAAACGTAAAGTATAGATTTTTAACCGTAACTTATAACAAAATAAACACGATTCAAACAGTAAACATAATAAAAAGCAAAGTAATCATCACCTACAGATTCATAAGTTCATAACTATAAACAACAAATTTGACAAAGTTTTAACCTTATAAAAAACAAACACGATTCACACAAACAGATTCATAACTAAACAACAAATTTGACAAAGTTTTAACCTTATAAAATAACTTTTTAACCGTAAATCATCACAAAATAAACACGATTCAAACACTACATATATTAAACATGTATACAAATCAACAGCTTAACAAACACGATTTACACACAACATATCATACAGATACAGATTAATATATAAACAACGGATTTAAGTAAATGAAAGGCTACTAGTTATACCTTAGTGATGAATCTGGTATGAGTAAATGTGTGTGGAAAGAGAGCAGCGTAGACAGAGACTGCAAATGAGACAATATATAAAGTGGTCATTTAGGTTTAGGGTTTTTTTATCAGCCGTTGGATTGTTTGATCTGATCATGATGGTTGGAGCCTTTAAGAAGAGGTAAGAAGAAATTAATGGAGAGTTTATTGTAGTAGTTGGGGTAGGAGATACAAAATTTAACTGGAAATTGGCATGTATGTGTCGCTCATGATATCTCATTTGGGATTTAACGAAAAGATAAGCACATGACAGATTAAAAAATAACAACATACGTTAAGAAAGAAAGGTCACGATAAAATGATGATTTGTCGAAATTGTTGGTTTATTGTAAAATATTATGGGCTTATGTGATTAAGAAGTTAGTGTTTTCCTATGTCTTATAAATACCTCCTATTGTAACATTATATCTCAATAATAAGAATTTTCTTCTTCTCTCTTGTGTTCTTATTCATTACATTTACAATACGTTATCAGCACGCTTACAGCTTTACTAAAATTTCGGTACGTACTAAATTCTTTTATATCGAAAGATGACAATGGTCCATTCATGAGGTTTCAATATCACGTTTGATTTTAAAAGAAAAATAAGATCCACCTATTCGAATTGTGCGATTTAACTACGAAGGTAAATTTTTTACCATAATTTAATTGTTTATCACATACGGCTAAATAAATGTTCTAAATTCGATTGAGCAATCAACAAATTATTTTGACAAATTATATTTAATTGTTTATCACATACAATTAAATGTTTTATAAAATTTGGTATAAAGCAAAGTGCCATAAATTGTTAACGTTGAAAACAATAACACATCTACTTGAGTAGCTTATTTGGCTTGGTGTGAGTTTGCTAATCTGATGCTTAATACCTCAAATACTCAATGAATGAACACTATTAATTTTTATTTTGTTTTATCTTTAATATAAGTTAATAAATATGCTATGTCACTTATGTGTAATTAAACTCATGTTTTTAGATTGAGAGTGAATCAAAATAAATGTTGCGTAATGCACTCTATATTGTAATGACTTTGGATTAATTGGCGATACTTCATATGCCTTCTGTTATGGGTTCTTTGATTGAATTTCGTTAGTCTTAAATTATCTATGTTGTTCATGTATCAAGTTATTTAATTAATATATATCTACGTGATTGTATCTATTAAAATCTTTGAGATGTAGTACGATTGAGGAAAAGAAAAACTTAGTATGTTTTCTTGTAATAGTTCGGATCATAAGTGACGGCTAATTTGGAAAAAAATATATATCATAACCTCATGTTATGAATGAAAAAAATAGAACCTCATGTTCTAATTTGATTCAATCAATAGAATCAATAGCATAACTTTATGTTATGTTAGAAAAATAAAATTAGAACCTCAAGTTCTAATATGGTCCGATCAATAAAATTAATAACATAACCTCATATATACTACATTATAATGCATTTAGGACTTTCTATAAAAAGAAGTCTTAAAAATATAAGCCTACACATGTAACTATAATTAGTAATTCATATAATTAAAAAAAAAAGCATAATGTACAACACTTTAATGCACATAATTTTCAGACGTACAAGACAAGAAACATAGCATACACCACTTTAATGCACATATTAAAAAAATAAAACACCACATTAATGCTATTTAATATAGTTAATTAATTAACTGATCAATAAATACAATTAATACAGTTATTAAAACACTCATAACATATTAAATACAAATTATCAAGCATATTGTACAACCAAATTAAACACAATTTCTACATTAAATGTCACTAATACAAATAATATTCAAGCCGAGGCAGGCAACATGCCAAATGGGCTTGGCAGAGTGGTAGCAGCCAAGCAGACTCGGCCGGAGCAGGCGGGCTAAGCGAAATTCTTGAAATCCGTAAATTTATTGTCAAAAAGAACATAATAAACTAAAATACATGATTCACTTGAAAATTTTATATCAGTACACTTGCAAACGAAGCAGCGGGTACCTGCATTAAATGTCACCAATACAAATAATAAAGCATATTATACAAATATTAAAGCGAAGCAGACGGCAAATTGTCTTGAGCCGACAGCCTGGCCAAATGGGCTCGAGCCGAGCAGTAGCGGGCGAGCGATGCAGCAGCTAAATGAAATTCTTGATATCCAGTAAATTTATTGTCAAAAGAACATAATAAACCAAAATAAATGATTCACCTGAAAATTTATTTTAGAGTACCCGCCGCCGCAACGCGCGGGTACCCTGCTAGTGTTATGTTAAAGAAGAAAGAAAAATAGATACTTATCTCATAAAATATCAATAAGATATTTACATCCACCTTGAGATAAATTTGTCTACATACAATATATTGCTTGATATTATGCATGATGAAGATCAAACATCAATTAATATCCAAATGTGCACTCAACGAAATGATTGGCCAACATAAAAGGACTTAGTATCTTGCAAATACTAAAAGTCTTGAAACGTGAAGTTCGTACACGTCAATGTGTAAACTCTATTGGATATAAATCGGTTTTTTTGTGGTAAACCGAAATAAGAGCTCTAAAGTTATTTGTTTTAATACTTGACTTGTGAAATAAATAAATTCACAAAACAATAAGTTGATTATTGAGAGACAAATTATCTCAAGCTGGATGTAAATATCTTATTGATATTTTATGAGATAAATATCTATTTTTCTTTAAAATTGGGTTTATTAGAGCTTTCATATTCTTTGAAGGATATGTAATGTCTCAAACATGGCTTACAACTTCAACTTTTAGATACGATTAATAAAGTTCTCAATAAATTTTATTTGATAAAGTTGAATGAATCCGTATATGGATCAAATTGATTTTGGACGCATATTATATAAATTGCTTTTGCACATGTCTCAAAGAAATAATTAGTCCTCGAGTACCATACATAAGTATAATTGAGGTTTGGATGCCAATTTTGGAATTAATATGCGTCACGAGAGCGTATTTTTCTCTTTTAATATTTGTACATGCATTGTATACTTTCCAACCAATTGATTTGATATTAGGTTGGAAGCTACACATATATTTGTCATTTTTGCAGGACTTATTCGTAACATCATCAATTTGATAGACTTCATTGTAAAGTTGTTGCCAACAACAATATACGAGCAACTCATTTAGAAGATTAGCATGCGATGCTTGAAATATATATATTAAATTGAGGAGGAGCATTATACGCACTGCACTCTTTTCCTTCGCCAAAGTTTTTTTTATCCCATTGGGTTTTTCTTGATAAGGTTTTTGATGAGACAGTCTATGAAGTATAATGAACGATGAATATCCAAGGAGGAGTATTGTAAATATTATAGGCTTATGTATATTCATCCTAATCTTGATTAACAAGTTAGGGTTTTCCTATGCCTTATAAATACCTCATATTGTAACATTATGAATACACTTCAATAATAAGAATTCTCTTCCTCTCTGATTCTTGTGTTTTTGTTCATTACATTTACAACAATTTACACATTCTTAATTTTTATTGTGCATTTGTATTTTAAATTAACATGTTTTAACTAATTGTACATTAAAATGTTTCAATAAAAAATAAGAATGTGTAGCCAACTATTTTTTTCTTATTGTGTGTACTGAACTTTCAAAATTTGATTATTGTGTGTATTTTGTGACCATTTTACCCTTAACTTTTTCAAATTTCGAAGGGTAAAATAGTCATTTTACATGGCAGAATAGTCACAAAATACACATAATGATCGAAATTTGAAAGTTCGATACATAATAAAAAAAAATAGTTAACTACACAATCACATAAAGTGTCAAGTTCGATGCATTTTTGTCATTTGCCCTTAAATATATTATTATAACAGTTACTAACTACGCATTTACCAAACTCATGACGGGTATACAAACGTAAACATTCATAATCTAAAAGGGCATTGCTATATCATCGAGGCTCACAATGCTCACATCTAGGGGTGGAAACGAGCTGAGCCGCTCGTGAAAAGCTCAAAATCGAATTGGTAAAAAGTTCGAACGAGCCGAGCCTAAACGAGCTCGAGCCCGATACAAAAAGATCGAGTAGGCTCGCGAGCCTAAACGAGCCCTAGAAATATATATGTATATATATTGTCTATACGTATAACCATGTATAAAAGAGCTTAAAAGAAGTAAACGAGCTCGAGGTTTGTGTGTTAAGGAGTTCAAGCCTTTTGTTAACGAGCTGGGCTCGATTAAAACTTTGTTTTAATCAACACATCAAATAAATTAGTCGAGCTCGAACTCAAAATATGAGGCTCGAAACGAGCTCGAGCTTTATATATATAAACGAGCTGGACTCAAGCTCTGGCATGCTCGAGCTCAGCTCGGCTTGTTTCTACTCCTACTTGCATCGCGTATATCATTGAAAATTTCAAATATAACACGTATTTCCAAAAAGTTATTCAATATACATTTAAATTTCTCAAATACATGAAATTATCAATTAAACTTACAGCTTTCATTATATATAGTTTTTCATATTTCTAAATTACAGTCTTACTTTAAACTTATCAAAATAGAGAACCACAAGTGTTCATATTTACTGTTTAGAGATAGAATAAGAAACAGTTTAATGGAGTAGGTTTAGAGGCAGAGTCACAAAGTTATAGTCGAAGGGCCAAGTTTTGATAACTTTTAAAAACTATACTATAAATTGGTTTGTTAGAGGAGCAATTTAATAAAATAATCACATATTTTGAAAAATTTACGATACAATTTAATAAAATAATCACCGTGCCCCCTCCACATCTTGTGAGTAGCTTTTATTAATCTTTTGAAAACAATTTAACGTGTGTTTTCATTTGTTGCAACTTGGAAGTAAGCTTAATAGTTTTTTTTTTTTTTTTTTTTTTTTTTTCTCAACTTCAACTACACAACATAAATGTAGATCTTCTTATTGATCAACATTATGAAGTCGTACTTGTAGTTGGGTAACAAAGTTGAAGGATGTGTCCCACAAGCAAGCATTTATCAGTACAAAAAATAGATTAATTTTTCACACTAATTTCTCTATAGTATGACCAAATGCTGACTTCTTTTTATATGGATCATAATTTTGTTATATTTGTAAGTGTCACAAATATTTACAAAAATAATCCACAAATATAAGTTGTACAATTACATTAAACCTACACTTATAGGTGTCACAAATGTTTCTACACTTTTTACTATAATACATTTTTTGCAATTTTGACACACTTCTAGGCGTGAACATTTAAAAATTCCACACTTTTAACCATAGACATTTGGATAATATCTCCACACTTATATGTACCGTTATTACTACACATGAGTAAGTGTGGACTCTATAAGTTTACACATTTATAACCATAACCATTTGATCTTTAAAATGTGAAGAATTTAACTAGTTTTTGTAGTGTATATTGTTGGATATGAGTCATATGACCAACTCACCTGTATTTGAACGATGCATGAACTATCTAGTTACAATAGCACTACAGTTCTAACTAAATGCTTTTTAGCTATGTCTACATGCCACATTGGAGTTTGTTTAGTATATAGATAGTTAGATTAATTGCTCAATCCTCTAATCGTGCTATTACTTAAAGACAGTTCATGTACTGGAAGTGTATTCTTTCTAATGTAGTGGAAGTTTGTTTCTATTTCAATGCATATACATATTGTTTGATTGGAGTATCATATTCGTCAATACTTAACAAAAATCACTTAGATACAGATTTTAACATGACATACATATTATCCAACAAACTAAAGGTGCTATTATACAAACCTTTCTATAGAACTAAAACCATTTCACTATTGTGCACAGATGTGCTATCATTATCACTGTAGAGTCATTAAAGTTTTGCTTGAGAGTTTGCTGAATCATTCCATCAGTTGCAGTGTCGACTGATGCAGCTTCGTCAAGTACTAAGACTTTGGTTTTCTTGAGTAGTACACGCCCTAGACACACGAGCTGTCGTTGACCCACACTCCAGTTCTCTCCATTCTCCGCAACTATAGTGTTTCATTTGAAAAAAAAAAAAAAAAAAGTTGGTGAATATATTAAAAGGCTGAAAACGCTTAATGTAAAGACAATGGACAAGACCTGGCGAGTCTAGCTTCCATTCCTTGCTCCTCACTTCATCTCCAAGTTGACACTTATCAAGCGCCTAAAGTAACAGATATTGTTAAGATTTTGGGGATGTGTTTGGGATCGCTTGTTAAAAGTACTTATAAGATAATTGTGTGTTCTCATCAGAAGGACCCGATACGTGCCAATAGAACAAATAAGAGAAACAGTTTTGAGGGTGTGTGACGGTGCTTTAAGGGTTTTTGGGATTGTTAATTTTAGCGCTAAGCTACTTATTATCTAAGCAGATAAGCAATTTTGAGTATTCGGATAAAATTGTGCATATGCTTATATAACTTTTGCACTCTCTTAAGTATGTATCCTTCTAAAATACACACAGCTTTTTAAACCTGATTTTTTCAAGAACGAACTAAACCAGAAAGGTGCTCGTTTTTTTGTTTGCCGCCGAGTTCCACAATTTAACCAAAAAACAGTAAACATCTTAATATACATTCATTTTTTTATCAATCATAGAATGAAAGTATGCTACTATTATCAGTATAGACAATATGTGAGATCTGTAAAACAGAAGCTAAGTGACGATGACCTCAGAAAGGCAACATGTGAGATCCTCAAAGAAGTTGACTTCAATACGGTGAGAATCTTGTATAATTATATGTGTTCATAATTATCGATCACCCTCTTTTTTCAGCAGTTAATTAATGATTTTTGAAATACTTTCTCTGTTATGTAGGCAACCTTACTGATATTCTCAAGCAGATTGGTAAGCACCCTCATTCCTCATTAGTAAATACTTATCAATGGTTGCTATGTTTTATTTTCTATTTGTCAATCGGGTAAAGTAAAATTAGAAAAGACTTAAAGTGAACAAGTCAAACGGGTCAAAAGTTGCCAAATTGTACTTTCAATGCAACCAGCTTTGGCCCTTCACCCAACCACCAATTTTGTTGTCTATAGTCATCAGTGTTGGGCGGCTTTACTTGGGTGTGCAGTGGTAATGCCGCTTCTTATGCACCATACATGACGTTTGGTTTGATGGTGGATCACCATAGGTGTGGTTTGGTATGGTTGAGATCATGAAGAGAGTCCTTTGTGAAGCCCCTCTTTTTGTTGCTTTAGAGTTTAGAGTATGCCTTACTTTCTGTTAAGGCTTTATATTTTATTTTTTCGTTATCTTTTTTTACTTTGGCAAAAATGAAAATGTATTGGAATGAAACCAACTCCAACCAATTTGAAGAGAGGCACAAATAAGAGCACCAGATAATTGGCAAACAATGAATAGACCGAATTACACTTTGGAAAAAGTTTATGAAAAGAGTCACTTGATCGAGCAGAAAAATCAAGTCATGCACACTTGATTGTTGATACCACCAATTTGGTAACCATGTTTAACCAATAAGTTAACCAGTCACTTCTCGAAAAGAATAAAACTTATTACTCATTTTCATATGCACAGAAAAACACTACCTAAATACCCAAATAACTCACGACACGTGTTTGTTGTTAACTCCCTAAACTATTCAAGTTGGTCTCATTTGCTAATTTACTAACATAGGTTATAGTTATTCAAATGTGATCCGTCTAAATAACTCAAATGAGTGAATCAGAGTCTCAAAAAATTGAGACGATTATACTGGCAACACCTTTCCCCATTCATCCTATAGATTTTTATGAGCTTGGAACTTGCAAACAAGTTAAAAGCGATCAGACTCATTTTAGACCATCTAACATGTTTTCAAGTCTTGTTCAGATTGCCACAGCACGTTTATAAAACTGAATTAAACAAAGCTAAAAGGAACACTAAAAGGGTCGCTGTCAGCAGCCAAGATCCAAGCAGGCCTTTACCTAGTTTTAACTTAATACTACAACGGCACTACCAGGTAAGAGAATCGCATATCACCTTGCTTGCAAGAGTATAAGCAGGCCATAGAATTTTGACACATATTACTGTAAGCAAATCACGGTGTCAATCTCATAATTAAGCACATTGATAAGATCAAAAGCAACAGTCACATCAGCAAGATACACATGCAAGTTTGGTTTCAAGGGTAAATTTATTGATTCAAGTGGTTAAGTACATCCCTTTTAGATATATAATATAACTAGAATCACCATATGGTATCACAAAATTAAAGTCTGAAGCATGTCATAAGATTACTAGAATCAGCAAATGTCATGGACATGTTTTCATAATCCTAATATTACGTGCCTAATAGTCCTCCATAAAGATAATAAGATGTTTTCATAATCCTAATATTACATGCCAATAGTCCATAAAGATAATATAAGTTAACTATATAAGCATATCATAATGTTACTTAGTAGAAGCGCCTTCACAAGTCCCCGTCTTCAAACTAAAAAGCACACATGAAAAGAACGTTAGCAGAAGTGTGAAACGCTAACATAAATGGAGTAAAAAAGATCAAACGCATTAAAATGTAGAAAACAACAATCAATGAACAATGTTTGGATGCATATAAATATGCAGTTCATGAAGTGATAACTGGATTTAAAAACCCTATGGCCTACTGATTCCTAGAGCAAAATATTGAAAATTTCACTAGCATTGATGCTCTTTTTCATCTAGCAACTTGCATTCCTAAGTAACAAACAATAATCACTATTAAAGAGCCATACAAATTTACATAATCCAGTTCAATCTACCCACATTGATAAAAAAAAAAAAAAAGAAAAAAAGAAACACAGACATAAACTATAAGGCCACTCATATTTTGACTTATTTGACAAATATAAACGCTTAAAAAGGATATACCACTCACATCGATCAAGCATATCATGATCCGGGTCATCCTGAGTTTTAGAAACACTGAAAGTTGTACACTTGGTGGGAAAAACAACACCTTCTTCTTCTTCAAAGGGACCAAAACGGTCCTGGTAACGTTTAACAAGATCCCGACACCGAAAGAGTTCACACGTCTTTTCGTTAGTCTCATATTGCAATAGCCAGTCTTCCACAAGAGCCTTCTTAGCATCAACTCCTTTAGCCTGGATCAAGGATTCCTCAATGTAATCCTCTTTAAAAGCTTCAAATATTTTTCTAGCTTTTAAAATACTCTCTTCTCTGGTGCTAGGTGGGTCATTCGGTAACACATCCACATAGGGACAATCAGCCCCCCGCCCCCCGACATTTGCCTGGAACACAAACCACACAACAAGACATAATGATGCTTTTTTCGATGCCCTAATCCCCCAAACCCTTCTTTTCTTGTGAATAAACTGATAAATGTAAAAAGAGAGAGATTAAATCTACCTTAATTTCCGAGACCACCTATTCCAACAAAGATGACAAAATAATCGCCATGCCACATGCCACACACTCCTTTCATGGCCAAAATCCATGGCTGCTAAGCTTTCGGTGAATTATAAACTAAATGTTACTTGTTGATCCTAATGTCTTCCCGCCACTTCTTTGGGTGAATTAAAGTGTTTGGGTTTGAGTAGCTAGAGAGAATGAATGCAGTGGTGAAATAAAATGTGTTTGTATTTATAGGGGTGTATTAAAGGAGGGTGATGAGAGCCAATGGGAGTGAAGTGTGCGGATCGGGAAGGAGGGCCGTTGGATTGAAATACATCTTGTGGCTGGTAGAGATTTGTGTTTGTTATTGTGTGAGGGATGAAAAAGAGTAGTTGAGTGGTTTAAATTTCTTGCAGGCTTGGTGGTTGACTGCAAATAAATACTCCTGTATTTATGTTTGGGTGGTCTGATGACTTACGTGATCAATGTGGATTAATAAGAAGTATAATCTGCAAAATCCAATCAAACAGCATACAGATAACAAATAAGCACTAAAATGAATAAAACTTTCCACTTTTAGCAACTTTTCAACCAAATTAAACACTCTAACACACGTCAGAGCATAACACTTGCCATTTTTAGAAACCCTAAAAACCATAAGTGAATAAAAACACAAACTTTAACAAAAACACGCACTAATTTCACACAAAAAACACACAGTTAACCTAATGAACACAATTGAACCGTGAAAAATCCAATCAAACAGCATAAAGATGATAAATAACCACTCAATTGAAGAAAACTCACAGAAATTAGGCTGATTTGAGGGTTAATTAATGGGTTTGAAAAACTAGGGCTCAGTTGATAAAATTGGGGAAAATAATATTTAGTTCGGACTTGAATAAATGAGTGATGATGATAGATACTTGTTTTGTTTTTGTGTTTGACTTATTTAAGTATCAGTAGGTGTTCATGTGACTTACTATTAAATTTATTAAATTTTGAGTTTAAGTTTATGACTTTTAGAGCGTAAGGTATGTTACCCTTTTGATGCATGCATTATTATTTGTGCATCAAACTAGGGGTGTTTACGAGTCGAGGAATTAGCGAGCTACTCGAGTTCGAGTTCGTTTACGCCGACTCGGTTTGATAAGATCGAATTCGAATCGATCTCGGACATTGTTTTAGTTTTCGATTAGCTTCACGAGCCGGTAGGTAAAATATTTAACTCGGCTCGTTCAAAAACTCGTTTAATATTGTCGAGTCGAACGAGCCTATCGAGCATAGCATCTAAGGATAGATATTCCATATTCCAAAATGTTGGTATTGGGATTTGAACACAGGACCAACACTATGAAAACACTAATATTTACCAACTCTCTGCAAGTCCTTTAGTTTAATCTATTTACATTTTAAATATATCATTTATGTAATTACACATTTTTTTTTCACTAATATCCTTTTGCTTTTAGTTTACATATGAACACCGAACATGCCAATTGTATCATTTGTTTAATTCTTAGCCTAAATTTTTTCTTTCTAACTAATATTTCATTTTTGTTTTTTTTTTTTTTTTTTTTACCTTTTCAAACACATCTCTATGTTGGATATCTTTTCATTAGTAACTTATGGAGAACTTCTCATATCTCAGCCACATTTTTTAGTGTTCGATTAATAAATGTTGTTCTTTATTATTGTTGTATTTTATTTTTGTGAATAAAAGGACATCATGATTACCAATCGGATGAGGATCCTTTCATGTTCATTTGAACATGAGAGGTAATGTTGTCTTTGTGGTAATTGTACATTCTATTAGTGCAAAACATTTATTTTATTTTATCCCAAGTGTACAATTACATGAAGCAGCATTCCTCTCGTATTCGAATGAGCGTGGAGGATCCTATCTTATCAATAGAATGCTTTCTTGAATCGTAAAGTGAAAATGATACCAAAATTCCAATCATTCATTTTATAACACAAGTTATACATTGATATTATTAAGACAAAGGGATAAGTGTTTCTAAATGTATCCAAGTTACCCTGTTTTACTAAGTTGTGTATCAAAAAATTAATCCTCCTAAACAATGCAAACAACTTACTAATCATACTATTATATACATATTTTATCATTTGTTTAGAGATATTTACATAAATCGTCCTTGTGGCTAGGAACAAATTGCAAAGACAGTCCTTAAATTTATTTGCATAAATCGTCCTTGTGGTTAGCATGGTCAATGGAGGTCAATGCCACGTGTCATCGCATGAGTGGTGCCACGTCATATCGGGTCGGGTCGGTCAATGGTTCGGGTCGGGTCGGGTTGCCACGTGGACCAATGAGGTGGTGCAACGTGGCATTGGTAAAATATACATCATTTTGGCTCGAGTGGGATTCGAACCCGGGGCGTTTGTGAGAGAAGCATAGCTTCAATAATATTACCCTAAATCAATTCATAACCTTCCTAAAATTTAAAGGCCCGATTCAATAATCTTAAAGGTTGATTTAGTTTTGGCCTATCAATTTAAGGTTATAATATTTGTAAAAATAAATAAATATACCATCGGACTCGTTTTTCGTGCTCTTTCCAATGGTATGCTCGGGAATGCCGACTTCGTTTGGACCTCGTAAAATGCGAAAATCACCATTTTTCTATGTTTTCGCATTTTCGAGGTTCAACAATCAATCTCGAGCATACCATTAAACTTCTTTTCAGTTGACGAATATCTTCGAGAATTTTTTGACTTTCTTTGCACCTCGTAAGGGCGTTTCTCATTTTCGAGGTTCTAACGAAGTCTAAAAATTCCCGGCATACCATTGGAAAGAACGAAAAAACGAGGTCAATGGTATATTTTTTTCTGGTCCATATAACCCTTAAATTGATAGGCAAAAACTAAATTGAACCTTTAGTATTATTGAATGGGCTTTAAATTTTATGAAGGTTATGTAATTGATTAGGGTAATATTATTAGCTATCTTAGCCATTAGGCAAAGCTTGGCTTCCCACACAAATAACCCGGGTTCGAATCCTAGGCCAACCAAAAGTGTGGTTTATTTTACCAATGCCACGTGGCACCACCTCATTGGTCCACTCAGGTGATGACACGTGTCGTTGACCGTTCTTTGACCGGGATAACCACAAGGACGAATTATGTAAATTACTTTAAGGATTGTGATTGCAATTTGGTCCTAGCCACAAGGACGATTTATGTAAATATCTCTAAACAAACGATAAAATATGTATATAATAGTATGATTAGTAAGTTGTTTGCATTGTTTAGGAGGATTAATTTTTTGATACACAACTTAGTAAAACAGGGTAACTTAGATACATTTAGAAACACTTATCCCTAAGACAAAACCATAATACAATCATTGATTCGAATTGAAATTCTAACTTCAATCTTCGACTTTATTTATTCAAACATGTTTCCAAATGTCGTCGCAAATGGGAATTTGATGAGTTGGAGGACGACGGTAGAATGTTTCCACATTTAATGCATAGAGCTTGATGTTTCCCATCTTTCATTATTAGCTGAAAATTTTCCCATATGGTGGATAGACGAAGACGCTTTTTGTTTAGCACTTCGTAATCCATTAGAGATCAAACAAAGTATCACAATTCAAATAATATCAAGAGAATTTTTCTAGTTGTTTTTTTTAGTTCATAGTCAATAGTTAAAAAAACTTATATATAAGTGAACAATAGGTTGTTGGAGACTTGTAGTAATAAATTTGGTTGTTAGAGGATGAGTTAATAAAGTTTTTTTAGTTGGTTGTTAGTTAGAGGTTGGTTTAGGATATTAATTAATAAAAGTTGATAGGATTAATGAATTTGATTTGTTAGATGAAAAAAATCAATATTGGACCTTGAATATATAATTGTCGCGTTTTAGTGTCATTTGGTCGATTTTTCACCAATTCACCAACCCCGTATGGCGCAAAGAAAAATATCTAAACATTACACGAGTCGAAAACTCTATTAGTGTCATTTGGTGAGCATTCGAAAACCCTATTAGGATCATTTTGTCTATTTTTCACCAATTGACCAAATCCTTATGGCTCAAATACTTAGACAATAAAGTTATGTGACCTAAAAACTCGGACAATAATTAACCAATAAAATATGTTTGAAATAATTAATAAAATTATTAAATTTAGTGGGTAAGATTAAACAAAACAAAAAAAAAAAAAAAAAAAAAAAAAAAGTTGAATATGGCGAAGTGGTGCGATGCGGTTATTTGAGACGGTTTTTTGGTGGAAACCAAAACCACACAGCAAAATGCGTTTTTATATTTTTAGAAACCGCACCACAAAATGAGTTTTTCTATTTTCAAAAACCGCACCATGAAGGTCGATAAATATAGTCATTATACAACACTTTACTAGTTAGTAATATATGTACATTAATAATTTAGATTTATCAATCTAAAGCCTTTTTATATAGAAAAAGAAAATCAAGAGTCTTGCATTGGAGAATGGGATTTGCAGCCGCAGAAACGAAACGTCAAATACCCATCAGTCCATTGGGAGATTAAAAAATTTCTTCACTTTCTTTTTCATTATACTACTACACTTTATCAATTCTAAGGGCCCGTTTGGTTGATGCTCGTGAGTGGCTGGATTTGGGATGATGCCCATTTTTTGTTGTTCGGAAAGAAATAGTGGGGCCCAGGATTGTGCATGAGTACCAAAAATGAGGCGCTGGGTTAAAGCGAAAAAATAGGTGAGTTTACAATATTGGTAGGCCCAGTTTTTAGTGTGTCTCTATCTTTCTCCATCCACTATTAATATAAATTAATATTTTAATTAAATATATTTTTTTCTCTTACATAACTTTTTAAAATATATATATATATATATATATATATATATATATATATATATATATATATATATATATATATATATATAGGAGAATTGCATATATCCCACTAAAACTCAAAAATTTGCATATTTCCTAAAATACAAGTTTTAATGCATGATGTACAATGCAAGTTAAGCATGTTTTGGGTATATATGCAAATATGCAAGTTTTAGTGAGTATATATGCAATTGACCCTATTAAATATTACCCTAAATCCAAATCCATATCCAAATTCAAATCCAAATCCTAATCCTAAACCCATCTACAAACCAAACGGGCCCTAAGTTCATAAAAATAAAAGGCTTGTCCTTCTTCTTCTTAAAAACACATGGCTCTGGATGCAAACGAGAATACTGAATCAAGCGCATATGGTTCTAGTGATCCTAATGATTCGAACAATCCAGCCCAAGAGAATGCTTCTGAAGCACATCAATTTACAAAGAGAAAAAGAGCTAAAACATCAAAAGTTTGGATTGGTATGATCCAGATTGATGATGGAAAAAAGGCACAATGTATTCATTGCAAAAGTTTGCTACACGACTTTTGTTTGTTGTTGAAAAATGATGTTTTGCATTTGTAATGTTTCTTTTGTTTAAGACTTATTAGAAGAAGGATTACTTTTGTTCCTAGACTTTGGACTTACTCATTGCATCAAGTAGTTGGAATTTTGGATGTTTATTTTTATATGCTAACCCTTAAAAGGTGTCAAAATGTTTGGGTTGTCGTAGTTATTTGATTGAGCAACTAGTCTTGAGTCAATATTTATCTATTGTAGAAAGTATAAAATTGTGGTCATAAACTTCAGATTTTATCTCATGACAAGTAATTTCGAACTTCTAAACGAGCTCATTCGAGCAAAAAAAGCGAGATATTAAACGAGCCTATCGGTCTCGAGCTCATAAACGAGCAACTTGAACTCTAAAATTATAAAGAAAAAAAAGATATAAATTTATACATGAGCATAAAGATCGAGCTCCAACCAATTACATATACTCGATTACGAGTTCGAGCCTAGGTAAAAAATATTTTACGAGCTCGAGTCGAGCTCGAGCAAAGTAAAAAAAATAGCGAGCCTAGCTCGATTAACTAAAAACTCGACTCGGCTCGGATCGTTAACACCCCTACATCAAACAATAATGCATAAATTGTGGTGCATGCATAAAAAAATATGGTGTGAGTATCAATTCCTTTAAGTTAAGAGCGTCACATCAGCTTTTACATTTCATCTTAACTTAACAAAAAAACATCCCTTATCATAATTAACTCAAGTTAAACTTTAACTCAAATATTTTCAAATTCAACCCTTAAACTAAAACTAACACTTCATTTATTAAAAAACATATCATTAATTCGTAAGCATATTACAATACAAAATATAAAATAACTAAAAAAAAATTACAACGAAAAAAAATCGAAACATCGCAAATTTAAAAACATACGAATTACAAATACTTATTCATCGTCGTCAGTCTCTTGTTATTGTTGTCGTTCAAGATGGTTCTACCAAACATGCTCCATAAGGTCTAGTCAAGGCCGGTCCTGAGTTATGTGATGCCCTGGGCGAGATGAAAGAAAAATCCCCCTATTAAATGTAAATAAATAACAAATTATTTTTATGAACTTTTTTTAATAACATAGTATTTTTCGTATATGGATTAAACAAAAAATTAATTTGTAAAAGGTAGTTCCGTAGTCCTTACTACATCTCCGATGAGCGGCAGATCAATGACTCTTTAGCATTGGAATATAGTTAGTCATTAGAGGTAGACGTTAGTGAATATTGACAAAGAAAATGTATTTCATAGGTAAATTGCATTAGTGAGGTTAAATACAACATTGTCAAGTAATTTAAGATAACTATATTTTTATATAATGAAAGGTGCAACTATTTTAATTATAAGACAAAGTATAAGATAACTTTTTCTCATTCTTGTCATTATCTTTTTCTTATAATATTAAGTTAAGCTAAAAGACTCAGTAAGAATTCACGAATCATCCCTTATTATACGAATAGATAATAACCAAAAATCCAAAGAAAGAGTTGGTTCTGAGTCAAAATAAGCATACATATAAAAACTATCTAATAGCATCCACAAGGTGTAGCTTTTAGAGTTAGGATCAAATAAGAAGATTACTTAAAATAAGAAGGAACAAGAAGAACTATAACCGCAAATCCGAGATGCACCGACCTAAATTAGATGCATCCCTATAATCTTAGATGCATTATAACGCACCATAGTGCGTTTTCTAGCTTTTAATCAGATGCATATATGTATATTAGATGCATTTCATGATTTCTCTTGTTTTTTGTTCCTCTGCACGTGCCTAAATCATGAAAATCAATTTGCACCATCTACACATCAAATTAACTTTCGAAACTCAATATGTTGCATCTATATGAATAGAAATGCATCTAATGCAAGTCGTTGCATCTCAAATGCGTGGTTTTGGTCACTTTTCACCACTTCTTATTTTAATTTACTTCTCACTTGATCCCTACGCGTAGCTTTTAAAAAGTTTATAAAAATATGAAATAATCAATTTTTAAAGTTATTGATTTTATTAACTTTTGTTGCATTATGTGTGAATCTTTTCAAGTTTATAAAATGCTCCATAACTACAAAAACATTAAATTTGTAAAAATGTTCAAGATTTGACATCTTTATTTCACATAGACATGAAACATGAACTTACTATAGTTATAACAAATTATAAAAGATTTTCTTTTATTTTAAACCTATTCTTAAAACTTATATTATGACTGCCCTAAGTAATACTAGTATTAGATTGAGATAAATGAAATGAATATATGTGAACTAAAGTGGCCAATAATTAATTTCTTAATAACTGATGTGGAAATTCGTATATGGTGTTTGGGTGAGAACGGGGTGTTTTTATAAGATAGATGAAAGGTTTAAGTTGCAAGTAGTTAGTTTTCTTCAAATAAAATAAAATAAAATCGAGAAATATCAAAAGAGAACGTTGAAAAGTTCAAAATAAAAGAATCTTCTCCCTCTTTCACTTTATCTTTCTTCACCCTCAATGGTTGTAACGCTGTTCTTCTTCTTCCATGAAAATACATCAATTTTTATTCTTTCTTTCATGTACACAAATCAAAACTTATGATGCCCCCAATGTATGTGATGCCCTGGGCGGTCGCCCAGCTCGCGCATGACCTGGGCTGGGCCTGGGTCTAGTTGGAGTTGACTATGCGTTTCTCGGTCGCATATTTCTTTTGCCTTGCGATGGTGGGTATCACATCTTTCGACCCACCTTTGTTGCCTAATACGTGCTGACGGATCCACCCACATTTCGTTATAGACACGTAATGCAGATTTTTGATCTTTTAAAATCAAGTTATGCACAATAATGCATGAATACATGATTCTGCGTATCTTGGCAATTTTCATTTGACGTGTCGGTTGTTGTAGTATACCCCAACGTCCTTGAAGCACACCAAAAGCACGTTCAACATCCTTTCGGGCACTTTCTTGTTTCCTTTTAAAATAAGTATATTTTTCGTCAGTTGTTGACGAGAAGGATTTGACGAAAGTTGCCCACTGTGGGTAAATTCCGTCAGTCAAGTAATACCCCTGTTCATACCTAGTTCCATTAACCATATAAGTGCTCTTGCGGCAATGTCAGCAAGAATGTCTGATAAGGTTTTAAAAGGTACCATTTTGAGGGGTCGTTTAAGTCCTTATTTGATCACTTTTGTATCCGTTATTGCTTAATATCGTTCCTTTTCACTTTTTAGGTCTCGTGAAGGCAAAATGCTGGAATGGCACTTATTTGGACGAAAAGGCGCGAATATATGAAGAAAATGGCCAAAGTCAAAATCGAGACACTCACGATTCTTTGAAACTAGAAGGCGGCGGCGTCGGTGCTAATGGCGCCGTCCCAAAATTATAGTGACGGTCCGAACCCAAAACTCGTATTTTCAAGTAGCGGCGTCTAGTTGTGAAAGAGTAGGCCGTCGCTACTCGGACGGCCTAGATTTGATCCGCACGACGTCATAGGCGAAAGCGGCTGCCACAACGCTAAGGTGGCCGTCACACAAGGTGATCAAGTCACAACTTCTTGCATAAGTAGTTGATATTGTTTTGGCCATAACTTTTGCATCGAACTTCGAATTAGGTGATTCAAAAGCCAGCGCGACCGAACGAGAAAATCTACAATTTCTTTGAAAAAATGGTCGTGGACGCCGTCACTCTATAAGTGTGGCCCGTCGCTCTTTGCCGACATAAAATGCGCCTATAAATATAACATTATAACTTCACTTTTTGTAAGCCCTAAACCCTAAGTCCGATTCCGAGGTTTAGGTAGGTGTTCAAAGAACTTAAAGGGTTTCAAACACTCCATAAACATCGTGTAATGATTTGTTTGTTAATCGATCCTATGGTATGTCTTGATTATCACAATTGTTGCTTGCTCTTCATTAATTATGCTTGGCTAATTCACCTTGTGTTTGCTTATGATTGTATGAAACTTGTATATAATTAATTAGATCTTATTGATTTCTTAGTGATGCTTGTGTCTATCTTCATCATTAGGGGTGTGACAATTTCAATGAGTCTAATTGGTTTAGTTTATAATTCTTGCACCCTACATCTCTTGTTTGATTGGTTGTCTCTTATCTTAATTGTAATTAGCTTAGGAGTGCGACTAGGCTATCGTTGTGTTTAATACTTGATAAATCTTTGATAGTTTATGAATGACTTGGTGGTTCGTTTACTAAACCAAAGATAACCTTAAAGTTAGTTTATGAATGACTTAGTGGATTTTGTTTACTACACTTAAAGGTGACTTTAAAGAGTTAGGAATGCACACCTTACGACCTTAGAAAACACAACGCGTTAAGAATAAGGACGTGACAATTCAACCATCAATAGGATGTGACAATTGATGGGTAGAATTGGATAGCTAGCAAGGAGTAATACATCATAAGTAGATACGCTTCACGTTCTTGGTAGACCCCTAATTTAGTTAGTATGGATAGTTGACTAGCAACTAATTCCACCCTCCCTCCAAAACCGAGATTCATAAAATATAAAAATACAAAAATAATCATCCTCATCTTTGAACTTAAATCGACATATACTTGATTCTAACGACACTATTCCCAGAGAGCGATATCAATACCCGTGAAGCACCTAATTACTACACTACAGCGATTAGGTTCCTTGCCTAGGGTGTTATAAAACTTGCTCGAAGAAAAGGAAGTTCCTTTGACCACGAGCGACGCGTGTAGCGTTATCAATGTCGTCGAATAACGGAGAGTTATCTAAAACATTAATATCGTTATTCACCCCCGCCATCCCAAAAAATGCATGCGAAATTCATAAATCTTGATAAGCAACAACTTCAAGCATAGTTGTTGGGTATTTTTTATCACCCCTACCAAAGTGCCCTTGTAAAGCCACTGGAAAATTTCTCCATTCCCAATGCATGCAATCAATGCTACCAAGAATTTCCGGAAAATCATGACACTCTTCATGTCGTTGATAAATATTTTGAATGTCGGACAATGTTGATTTTCTTAAATACTCTGGCATAAACAAATCAATAACGCATTTGTTAAAATTATCAAGTCACGCGAAGTATGCTCACCCATTTGTAAATATTCATCAAACGCATCGGATGAGGTGTCGTACGCCAATTGGCGATAATGACCGTACACTTCATAAGAACACTTAAACTCATTCGGCCCGTACAATCGGGTGATTGGCTAAAAATTTAAAATGATACGGAATATTTTGAAAGTATAAGATTCAATACCTTCGACTATTTGTATAAATAGTTTCGAGCTCATCTGAAATCTTCTTCAAAAATCCGGTTCAAATACTTACAACCTTAAATGAAATAGTCGTTCATAAAATTTCTTACGCAAGCTCACTTTCACGATATACATGGTTACGAGTGAGCGAGGTTGAGATTCTTCTTGTTCCAAGCATTCTTTGATACTAGTACGCCGCCATCGTAAAACCAAAGTCGGTTTCGTCATCAAGCGTCGACCATTCTTGAGGTAATTCGTCAATTTGATTCCGATCCATTGTGAATGAACAAGGTTTTTTTTGTTATAGAGAGGAAGTATATAAACTTGAATTTGAATGATAGAAGTGTGAAAAAAAAATGGTGTGTTATTTGGATATTTATAGTGGTAAGAACATGGTTTTGATTTTTTTTTTAACTAGCCGTTTTACACTTGGGGGGCTAAAATGATTTTTTTAAAACCCAACGGATATATAGCCGCTTGGGGGGTCAAAGTGCAATTTTTTTTACCCGATCCACCTTAACGTTGCGTTAAGGGGATAACATACCCGTGTTAACGCAGCTTTAACGTCGGCGACGGTATGGTTAACACCCCTTAACGCAGCGGCGTTAAGGGTTAACAGTTACCATACCGATCGCTCTTAGAGAGCATAGATACGGTCGGTGTTATCTGACGGTATTATAGCAAAAAATACCGTCATTTCAGTTAACTTATAGCTTAACCTAAAAACATCTTCCTTCATCGCTCATGCCATAAAACACTTTTGGATCTCACGGTTTTTGAAATAAAAGACACACAAAAAAGGAAAAAGCATAAGTTTGGCCGGTGAATTTTGCGCCAAGCCTATAAATTAGGGTCTGTTGTGGTCTCGTACCATAGTGCTACAACGCACCTCATGGCACCATATACCATTTGCTCTCAGATTGATTAATTATGGAGTGTGATTGTTTTAATTGTGGTTTATAACTGTTTAGGTGACGCACTGTGGTGATGTTGTATTTAGCGTTATATAAACTTAAACCGAATAAAGATTTCTACCTTAAAAAAGTTGACTTGACTCTTTTAGGATTGTTTGCATAATGAAAGATTTTAAAACTATATCTTTAGGTACGGTAACATTAAAAAACTAGTGTCATTCATTTTATGTCAGCACGACAACAATAATAACAACAAACCATATTTTACTCACACTCGTAACACTAAAAACTGGAACTACTAAAACACAAAAATGCATATTAAAATTTCGCGTCCTGCAAACGACATTGCTGATAACACTGATAACGCTTGGTTGAAAATCAGTGACCTTTATACATCTCACATTTAAAGAAAGTTGGAGTAAGTTTTTGTACGTGACTTTGTAGCTAGTAAAAAAGTAATAGAGTAAAGTCCAAAATACATCCCTGTGGTTTGTTCCGTGTCTCGCTTTACATCCCTAAACTTTTTTTTGGCACAAAACCATCCATCTGTTAGTAAAGTTGGCACAAATACATCCCTCTGTTAGTAAAAATCAGTTAATGAGGACTAACGGTGCAAATATTTCTCCGTTATCTCCTAACGGAAGAGATAATATTAGTCTTAAGGACTAACGGTGCACTCCACCGCCACCTCCACCCACCACCACCCAACACCACCACCCCCACCACCACCGCCACCATTGCCACTTGCCACCGCTTGCCACCACCAACGCCACCACCATCATCAACGCCGCCTTCACCGCCACCTACCGCCTTCGCGCCGCGCTCAACGCCCACCCCCTACCATCGCCGCCACCCGCCGCCATTGCACACCGCCCCTCCACCGCCACCCACCACCCAACGCCACCACCACCACCTATCACCCACCACCTACACACACCACCACCACCTGCCACCGCAACCACCTCTACCCAACGCCACCACCACCATCACCGCCACCCACCTCCACTGCCACCACCACCCAACACCACCATAACCACCATTAAAAACCTTGGGAGTGGTGGGTGGCGGTGGTGGGTGATGGTGGTTGTGGTGGGTGGCGGCGGTAGATGTAGGTGGTGGTGGTAGTGGTGGGTGGTGGTGGTGTAGGTGGTTGTTGCAGTGGGTGGCGACGATGGAGGTGGGTGGTGGCGATGGATGGCGGGTGGTGGGGGTGGCAGTGGAGGTGGCGGTGGTAGATGGCGGCGGTGAAGTCGTGGTTGTGGTAGGTAGGTAGCGGCGGTGGAGGTGGGTGGTGGTGGTAGTGGTGGCGGTGGGTGGCGGTGGTGGGTGGTGCGATGGAGGTGGGTGGCGGTGGCGTTGGGTGGAGGTGGTTACGGTGGCGAGTTGTGGTGGTGTGTAGAGGTGGCGGTGGAGGTGGGTGGTGGTGGTAGTGGTGGCGGTGGGTGGCGGCGGTGGAGGTGGGTGGAGGTGGCGGTGGAGTGCAGGTTAGCCATAGGACTAACGATGCAGTTTATTTTATTGTCGTTAGTCTAAGTTAGGACTAACGATGCAAATATTCTCTTCCGTTAGGAGATAATGAGAGAAATATTTGCATCGTTAGTCCTCATTAACTAATTTTACTAATGGATGGATGTATTGTCTACTTTCTTATGAGGGATGGTTTTATGCCAAAAAAGTTTAGAGATGTAAAGGAGGCATAGAGAAAACCAGCGGGAATGTATTTTGAACTTTCTCAAAGTAATAAAACAAAATTATAGGTTTGAAAAATTCTACTAGATTTTGTTATTCACTACGAGAAAATAGACATGGTTGACTATAAATAATAAGATAGATGTTTCAAACAAAAACTAAAAGCATACGTAACAATCAATCAATCATGTTTTTTCTAAAAGTATTTATAGTGAGCCGAGCTTATTAAGAGATCAAACTTTTATTTTATCTTTATTACGGCCAATAAAGATTCGCTGATTTTGGATACATGGTTTAAGAAAAATAATATACAAGAAGATGTGTATTAATCGGAGGGAGTGGTGGGTGACCCCTCACCACAAAACCTCACTTCACTAAGTCACCCTATTTATATTATAACGGTCGTTGGAATAAGCTGATGTTGAAGATAAAAAAGGCCGATGCACTAATCAAACAACCGTGAAGCGGACATAACATAATCGATGATTATGTTGTTGACCACAACGTTAGCGACGATAAACATTAAATGTTCTCTTATGTCAGTTTATGTTAGTTGTCATCTAAAAACATATTCACTTCTGATATGTTTGTTTTTGGTACCTTTTAAGTAGGTCTTCGTTTCATGTTTGTAATAAGTTGGCTATTTCGCAATTATTGCAAGCCATTGTTATCAATAATTTTAACTATCAAACATCTTTTTACCACTATGCAAGTTATACTAACATACGAATATCATTCATTCATGTTAAAACGATCAGGCCATGGACAAACACGTTACTAAATTATAACAAATGATACACTTGAAATTTTTATTTTATCTTTATTACGGCCAATAAAGATTCGTTCATTTTGGATACATGGTTTAAGAAAAATAATATACAAGAAGATGTGTATTAATCGGAGGGAGTGGTGGGTGACCCCTCACCACAAAACCTCACTTCACTAAGTCACCCTATTTATATTATAACGGTCGTTGGAATAAGTCGATGTTGAAGATAAAAAGGCGATGCACTAATCAAACAACTTCGTGAAGCCGGACATAACATAATCGATGATTATGTTGTTGACCACAACGTTAGCGACGATAAATATTAAATGTTCTCTTATGTTATTTTATGTTAGTTGTCATCTAAAAACATATTCACTTCTGATATGTTTGTTTTTTGTACCTTTTAAGTAGGTCTTTGTTTCATGTTTGTAATAAGTTGGCTATTTCGCAATTTTTGCAAGCCATTGTTATCAATAACTTTAACTATCAAACATCTTTTTACCACTATGCAAGTTATACTAACATACGAATATCATTCATTCATGTTAAAGCGATCGGGCCATGGACAAACACGTTACTAAATTATAACAAATGATACACTTGAAATTTTATTTTATCTTTATTACGGCCAATAAAGATTCGCTGATTTTGGATACATGGTTTAAGAAAAATAATATACAAGAAGATGTGTATTAATCGGAGGGAGTGGTGGGTGACCCCTCACCACAAAACCTCACTTCACTAAGTCACCCTATTTATATTATAACGGTCGTTGGAATAAGCTGATGTTGAAGATAAAAAAGGCCGATGCACTAATCAAACAACTTCGTGAAGCCGGACATAACATAATCGATGATTATGTTGTTGACCACAACGTTAGCGACGATAAATATTAAATGTTCTCTTATGTTATTTTATGTTAGTTGTCATCTAAAAACATATTCACTTCTGATATGTTTGTTTTTGGTACCTTTTAAGTAGGTCTTTGTTTCATGTTTGTAATAAGTTGGCTATTTCGCAATTTTTGCAAGCCATTGTTATCAATAATTTTAACTATCAAACATCTTTTTACCACTATGCAAGTTATACTAACATACGAATATCATTCATTCATGTTAAAACGATCAGGCCATGGACAAACACGTTACTAAATTATAACAAATGATACACTTGAAATTTTTATTTTATCTTTATTACGGCCAATAAATATTCGCTCATTTTGGATACATGGTTTAAGAAAAATAATATACAAGAAGATGTGTATTAATCGGAGGGAGTGGTGGGTGACCCCTCACCACAAAACCTCACTTCACTAAGTCACCCTATTTATATTATAATGGTCGTTGGAATAAGCTGATGTTGAAGATAAAAAAGGCCGATGCACTAATCAAACAACTTCGTGAAGCCGGACATAACATAATCGATGATTATGTTGTTGACCATAACGTTAGCGACGATAAACATTAAATGTTCTCTTATGTCGAGTTTATGTTGGTTGTCATCTAAAACATATTCACTTCGATATGTTTGTTTTGGTACCTTTTAAGTAGGTCTTTGTTTCATGTTTGTAATAAGTTGGCTATTTCGCAATTTTTGCAAGCCATTGTTATCAATAATTTTAACTATCAAACATCTTTTTACCACTATGCAAGTTATACTAACATACGAATATCATTCATTCATGTTAAAACGATCAGGCCATGGACAAACACGTTACTAAATTATAACAAATGATACACTTGAAACTAGCCCGGCCATCGGCCGGGTCATGAGACTAGTATTATAATATGTTTGTTATATGTGAATGTTTAAAGTACATCTATGACACCATTTAGGGTGCGTTTGGTTTGCTTGCTGGTTTAGATTAGGATTTGGATTTGGTTTTGGATTTGGATTTGGGTTTTGATTTGATGTAAGAGAGATAAATTAATACTACCTCCGTCCCATAAAAACTGTCCACTTTGACTTTTTTAAGTCATTTTTTTACAACTTTGACCTTAAATAATTTTGTTTACGTTATACAACACTTGATAAAAAATATATGAATGGATTGAGATTTAATTGTATGTTCATTTGGTATGATTTTCATAAAATATTATATGCGCAAACAAAAATATTTTATGTCAAAGTTAAGAAAGAAAGACTCAAAATAGTCAAACTGGACAGTTTTTATGGGACGGAGGGAGTATATTTTAATAAATAAATGTTGTATATATAAATATAAAAATAAAATAAGTATCATGTTGCAGAGAGTGTAGCATGTTGGGCCCATCAAATTTTTCAAAGCCCACCTTTTTTCTTGGATTGATGTCAGTAGGGCTGATGCACATATATTCTCTTTTAAGAAACAACCAAACAACTTGTACGAATGTTAAAGTAACTCCAGGCCTCCAAAAGGCACCTAACAAATACGCCCTTAGAGCACAAGGTGAGGAAGAAGCGAATAACACGTTATTGGTATGCTACCTCAACGCCACCTCATCACCTCCCGATACACACCAATAACTAAAACAACCTCTTTCATAACACACCATTCTTGTGTTATTGGGCCCACAAAATCCTCACTAAAATCTTCACTCACCACAATACACACATAACATCACTAATGGCTTGAGCCATTCAAGTGGGCAGGGACCTTTGCACACCAACGACACATAACATGCGGTATGGTAATAACGTGTTATTGGTTCATAGTTGGGACGAATGGCGTATTATCGGTGATCCCATACAAAGTCTTTTAATATGGTGTTTCACGATTTCTCAAAAGGTTAAGCGAAGTTTTTTTGTTTTCTAGCTTTTCTTTATTGTATTATATATATATTATTAATAAGTGGGACCAATCTCTTTTATTATAATATATCTCGTTATAAAATAATAATAAAATCTGTTATAAGTTTTCAATCATAATTGTTAAACAAACAACTTTTTAAACTATTATATCTTTTCTCTTTCTTACTTTTTTTTTTCAGATCAATAAAAAATCTAAGGTGCCGTTTGGTAGGTGGGTTCAGATTTAAGGAATTGAATGAAAGTGATATTCTGCTATTTGGTTTAACGTTATTGGTGTGAAAAGAGTAGATGATACATTGGTCAAAAGGTTTTCACCATATCTACCAAGGTGGGCGACTTTTGTTGTGACACAAGGTAATCAACATGTTTTTTTTTTCATTTTTATTTTTGTCTTTTTCTTAAATTATCACATATTCTTTTAATTTTTTTTTGTCTTTTTCTCAAACTTTATTTTTAAATAATATATTTTAATCTAATTAATTTATAAAATAAATACATTTTCAATATCACTTAATACTTTTCTCTCTCCTAATCTATATTCAAATCCGAATTCGAATTCGAATCCTAAACCCATCTACAAACCAAATGGGCCCTTAATCCGTTACAATCCCACTTACAAATCAAACGGGCCCGTAGAATAGTGTCACATTTTATTTGTGATGGTATAGTTAATACATGACATCCTCATTTAAGTACCATAGTGAGAATAAAATATCTCTTATTACTATATATCTTATTACCAAGACACGGCTTTTCACACGACGGCGTGTCGGCGTTAATTCTAACTTCGCGAGTTGGCGAAAATAATCATAAAGTTTAAGTGTCGTTTGAAAGTAAGTCAAGTTGACAAAATAGTCCCAAGATTTAAGTGTCATTTGCAAAGTAAGTCTTTATAGCAATTTGGCAAAATAGTCCCTATCCAAATTGGCTCTAAGCAATCCATTGCGTCGCGCGGTTTCACACTCGTTTATTTATTATCCTATAAAGACACACTTTTCTCACACGCCAAGTGTCAAAAGCTTATTTGCGAACATTAAATGAAAACTTTCATGAGTTGGCAAAATAGCCCTTATGGTTTGGGTGTCGTTGCAAAATCGTCCTTTAGCATTAATTGATATCTATAGCGGTTTAGCGCGAGATAGTCCTAAGGTTTAAGTGTTCTTGCGAAATAAGTCCGTAGAATTAATTGGTATCTATAAGAATTTGGCGAAAATAGTCTATATCCAAATTCGCGTCTACAAAAGAATCATCACGTGCGTCAGAGTTCTGTTCGTTAGTATTATTGCACTTGTACGTCTATGCAAGAGTATTGATTAAATAAGTGTGCGACATATGTTTAATGTTTTAATTCGTAACACAAAAATTAGGAATCTGATAATGTAGGTCATGTATAATATTAAGAATGTTAAATGTCTTATTGTCTAAATATTCAATATACTTATACTTTACATACACGTCGTATGATATTAAAGCTCAAGTGATGAAAATTTGAAAAATAATGAGTTTATTTGTTTCTGTTACATTAACAAGCTGATCACTGTTGATGAGCCCAAAAAGTAAGTTAGTCGAAAGTCACCCCTATGATGATTTGTTTGGTTTCATTATAGGGTTAAGTTTATTTATTAGAAATGTACTTTTTCTAATATACACATCTAGTAAACTAACTTGTTTTATTACCGATATAGTCATTAGAATTTTCAAATTGTGAACAACATCGGAAACTTTCTTCACATACACTTGCATCGTTAGTCCTTTATACTAACGGTCGTTAGTAAATGACTTAAAATTTCGTTTTCTTACACTTTCGCTCGTTTATACACGTTTTCGTCCGTTTTTGCACGTTTTCGTCCTTTTTTGCACGTTTCGTCCGTTTTTACACATTTTCGTCTGTTTTTACACGTTTACGTCCGTTTTTGCACGTTTTCGTCCGTTTTTACACGTTTTCGTCTATTTCTACACGTTTTCTTCCGTTTTCGTCCATTTTTACACGTTTTCGTCCGTTTTTACACATTTTTGTCCATTTTTCACGTTTTCGTTCTTTTTCTTACATGTTTGTCCATTTTTACACGTTTTCTATCCGTGTTTGCACTTTTTTTTTTTGTTTTTACACATGTAAAAACGGGTACAAAACTAACGAAAACGTGCAAAAACGGATGACACATAGCAACTGAGAAGACGTCCTTCATGAATACTGACGGCATCATACATAGCAACTGACGTCGTCCCAACGATGACTTGGCCCAAACGAAACCCTAATGACGGCGACCTGACGGCGTCACTAGCAAAAGGTGACGCCGTCGCATTTTTAAATCTATATATACAATTCGATTTTTCTGTATTAGAAGAGGTAGAACTTTGGAGAACAAACCCTAATTCAGTTGTAGTTCGACTCGGACAATATTTTAGGGTTCCATACCCTACTTTACATCATAAGATAAGTTTGTTAATTCATATTATCATTATGTCTACCCCATGTTTAATTGTATGTGTGTATGCTTGCTTGTTTACTATGAGTAGCTAAATTATCATTGTGTTTGCTTAGATCTATGAAACATAGTTGTTAATTATTGTTAGGTTGTCTCTTGTCTTAATTAGTGGACGCTAGAGTAAGGAAAACTGGCTTCTTCTTTAATTGTTGCGAGCTTGAACGTCCTAAATAGCAAAAAAGCTTAGGAGTGCACCTAGGCCATTCGTTGTGTTTATTGCGTGAGTTGTAGATTGTTGATAGTAGAGTATTCGGGGGAGATACGTAGGTACTTGGCGATCCCGGATAGTCTAGAGGAGAATTACAATTCATAGAACTAGGGAATTAAGCACCCCCTATGACCAAACGGAATACAATGCACCAATGAATATGAGGATGTGACAATTCAACCGATCAATAAGAGATAACTAGAGAGTAAGAACATCTAAGTAAACATATTTTTAATCATCATAAGAGCACACCTACAATTAGCATCATCTATCCTTAGTTCAATTAATTAATTAGTTATTAAAAGTAGTTAAAATTGGTAGAAGTACCACCCACCACTCCTATACCCCGAGATATTAACTTTGCTTTCTAAAACCATAAAATACCAAAAGAATCTCCTCAACCTTACCTTCTCGTCATACATCTCTTTATTCCCTAGAGAGCGAATCAACCCCAGGCTTACCGTGATACTACACTACAACGACAGGGTATCTTGCTAGAGGTTGAAAAATTGCTCGTGAAAAGGAAGTCTTTTGACCCCAACCCACGCTATCAATGATAACGTTAAAAAATAGATGAAAACGTGTAAAAACGGACGAAAACGTGTAAAAATAGACGAAAGCGTGTAAAACGGACGAAAACGTGTAAAAACATGAAAAAAACGGACGTGAACGTGAAAAACGAAAAAAACGTAACGTGTTAAACGGACGAAAACGTGTAAAAACATGAAAAAAACTGACGTGAACGTGAAAAACGAAAAAAGCGTGTAAAAACGGACGAAAACGTGCAAAAACTGAGAAAAAAACGTGAAAAAGGAAAAAGAACGTGTAAAAAATGAACGAAAACATGTTGAAACGGACGAAAACGTGCAAAATGAATGGACAAAAACGTGTAAAAACGGACAAAAATGTGCAAAAACGGATGAAAACGTGCAAAAACAGACAAAAATGTGCAAAAAATGGACAAAAACGTGCAAAAATGGACGAAAACGTTTATAAACATACGTAAACGTAAGAAAAAGAAATTTTCAGTTATATACTAACGGCCGTTAACTAACGATGGAAGTGTATGTGAAGAAAGTTTCCGATATTGTTCACAATTTTAAACTTTTAATGACTATATCGGTAATAAAAAAAGTTGGTTTACTAGATGTGTATATTAGAGAAAGTACGTTTGTAATAAATAGATTAACCCTTCATTATTTGAAAATATTATGCCAAATCTTTTTGACAATTTTAAGTTCATATAATAGCAAAGAACATTTAAAAATGTACAAATATTATACATGAATTTTAAAAACTACTAATATCGTATACGTATTTTTAAATTTTGTTTTAATATCATGCGTAACTTCTTTTTAACATACAAAGTCTAGGTCATTAGCTATATGTCTACATGCCACATTAGAGTTTGTTTAGTATAGAGGCGGTACCACAATGGGGGCAGTGTGGGCAGCTGCTCCCACAAAATTCACTCGAGTAATGTCGATTGATAAGAGAATTTCATTTTGCCCCCATAAATGTGTAAAAAGTATAACTGTGAAAATTGATCCAATAGTTGCATCATAGTCAAATAGTTAAAGGACATTTGCACTTTCGTGGAGATATAATGTTCGATTCTTGTGCTACTCTATACTTTTGTGAATTTTTGCTATCCAACTTTTTATTTTTCTTCAACTACTTGTTTTGTTATCGATCATAAAAAGCAAGTATGTGCTCAATATTGTGCATATCATCATCAATTCTTAGTTTTGGTTTTCGCATGCAAACAAATACCAAAAAAAAATCACTTTCATTAAAAGTAAAATCGATTTCATAATAGCAACAAAGGTCAAGTAACTGACATTACCCGACTGGCACCCACTTTTAACTTTTGCCCCCTCTTGAAAGTTTTTCTAGTACCTCCCCTGGTTTAGTATATAGATAGTTAGATTAATTGCTCAATCCTCTACTCGTGCTATTACTGAAAGACATTTCATGTACTGGAAGTGTATTCTTTCTAATGTAGTGGAAGTTTGTTTCTATTTCAATGTATATACATATTGTTCGATTGGAGTATCATATTCGTCAATACTTAACAAAAATCACTTAGATACAGATTTTAACATGACATACATATTATCCAACAAACTAAAGGTGCTTATACGAACCTTTCTATAGAACTAAAACCATTTCACTATCGTGCACAGATGTGATACGTGAAAGGTTATGAATATAAATTAATATACGTATGATCGGATTCGAACTCGAGACTTCGGATTGCACACATTACGTATGAGAATCAATGTTTAGAATAATGAATATATAAATGTTATTATTAATTATTTAGTCACGAAATAAACACTTTACGAATGTTAATATTTAACGAGTTGGACTAACGGTCGTTAATGTAACATTAAAGGAATAAGGATGAAAATAGAAGACGAGAAGGATCTAGAACCACTCTTGGGAGTCCTAGGCCGGTCGTGGGTCTCAAAAGCCCAAGGGGATCCCTAACTTGGTCATCAAGTTTAGATTAGTATAAATACAAATCTCTTGTATTCATTAATTCTAATCTTGGATCACTAAAGAACCCTAACTTCTTCTCCTCTCCTCCCCTTGTGCTTTGGCCGATCGTCCCACATCCCTAACCCCTAGGGATTCGATTTTCCATAGCTCAAGTATTAGTGTTTGGTTTATTTGTGATTCAAGAACCTAGTTTTTCTCATTGATTCGCTACTAATACGTGTGTACAAGAACGAAGAGCAAATACACTTGTGTTTGTATATCTTGGGTATTCGACTTTTGGTGTAGTCAATTTGTTAAACCTAATTTTTAGGGTTTAGGGTTTCTTGGTTCTTGATCTTAATTTGGGGTTTCATAAACCCTAATTGCATTGATTGATAAAAGGTACGTATATTCTTTTAAATCGGTTAATTAATTTACAAGTATTATTCCTATTACTTCCGCTGCATGCTTTGATGATGTTTACTTGTTTTCTATAATTGTTATTATTAGTAAAACCCAACAATACGATGTGCTATCATTATCACAGTAGAGTCATTAAAGTTTTGCTTGAGAATTTGCTGAATCATTCCAACAGTTGCAGTGTCGACTGTTGCAGCTTCGTCAAGTACTAAGACTTTGGTTTTCTTGAGTAGTACACGCCCTAGACACACGAGCTGTCGTTGACCCACACTCCAGTTCTCTCCATTCTGCGCAACTATAGTGTTTCATTTGAAAAAAAAACAAAAAAAAGTTGGTGAATATATTAAAAGGCTGAAAACGCTTAATGTAAAGACAATGGACAAGACTTGGCGAGTCTAGCTTCCATTCCTTGCTCCTCACTTCATCTCCAAGTTGACACTTATCGAGCGCCTAAAGTAACAGATATTGTTAAGATTTTGGGGATGTGTTTGGGATCGCTTGTTAAAAGTACTTATAAGATAATTGTGTGTTCTCATCAGAAGGACCCGATACATGCCAATAGAACAAATAAGAAAAACAGTTTTGAGGGTGTGTGACGGTGCTTTAAGGGTTTTTGGGATTGTTAATTTTAGCGCTAAGCTGCTTATTATCTAAGCAGATAAGCAATTTTGAGTATTCGGATAAAATTGTGCATCTGCTTATATAACTTTTGCACTCTCTTAAGTATGTATCCTTCTAAAATACACACAGCTCTTTAAACCTGATTTTTTCTAGAACGAACTAAACCTGAAAGGTGCTCGTTTTTTTGTTTGCCACCGAGTTCCACAATTTAACCAAAAAACAGTAAACATCTTAATATACATTCATTTTTTTTATCAATCATAGCAACCATATCATAATCAAAGTTTCTACTATGGATATATAATTGAGTTTGTATTGTTAATATTGGTATAAGAATGAAAGTATGCTACTATTATCAGTATAGACAATATGTGAGATCTGTAAAACAGAAGCTAAGTGACGATGACCTCAGAAAGGCAACATGTGAGATCCTCAAAGAAGTTGACTTCAATACGGTGAGAATCTTGTATAATTATATGTGTTCATAATTATCGATCACCCTCTTTTTTCAGAACAGAGAATAACAAATTCTGTTATTATTCTTGATGAAATGAAATGAGGAATACAATTGTGGTTTCATACAAGAGAAATCGACTTCTAATAGAGAAGAAATAAACTAGCTACTTAGACTTTACAAAGTTACAATTCTAGTCCTTCTACTTCTGAACATGTACCATTATCACCCTAAACGTTTCTTATTTTTAAACTCCCCTTCAAGTTGTGAGTGGGTAGCAGCTGACACTCCTAACTTGGACAAGAGCTTATGATGTTGGTCTGTCGGAAGAATTTTGGTGAAAACATATGCCACATGTGCTTTTTTGGAAACATGGGAAGGTTTAACAATGCATGACTTGACTTGATCCCTTACACAATGGCAATCCACTTCAATGTGTTTACACTTTGTTCCCAAGATTTTGAAATGAAAGAAAAGAAGAGAATAGTTAAAAATGGGCTGAAAAGAAGAGGAGATGAATGAAATTAATTTTTTTATATCATGTTCCCGAGTTATGAGAGAATAGAAAAGATAACAAATGATTTTACAATTATACCCTTAGTAATATATGAAGTTATGTTTTTTAATAGGTCATTTAAGTAATTTTGTTTATTTAGAACTTCCTAATATAATTTCTCTCCAAATCATCTCAGTTTTGGGAAGAAAGTTTTGGACATAAGTTTAGCCAAAATTAATCTCATTTTCTTTTCTCTTTTGTCCTAAAAAAACTAACGAACACAAATTTATTTTATTTTCTGCCCACTTCTTTTCTCTTCTTTCAAAAATAAAACTCGGGAATGCAACGTTAATTCTTGCATGAAACGAAAGATTGGCAGCTATATAAATTGCAGCTTAATTGTCACACTGTAAATAAACAGCCCAAATCTTTGATCCCCAAATCTTTCAGAAGGGTAACTAGCCAAGTGACCTCACAACAAGTTAGAGACATTCCTCTGTACTCAGCCTCTGCAGATGATCTAGACAGCAAATAGGTCGGCCCTACATAATGACGAGCAAACACTTTTTTTAAATGTATGTGTATTAAAATTCCAAATTACCTATGCATAAAGGGTCAGCACGCCTTTTGTGAGCAACGTGTAGAGTCTGGCGAGTATCTGTTAACCCAAAAATGTGAGCACCATTTGAAAAACAACATTTGAAAACTAATTTAAAAGAACTCATACCTTTAATCTCATATACAGAAGGTAATCTTTTGTTCCTGATCAACAGTCTCTTATGTTCATTGGGAGTTCCTACATAACGAATAAGCAAAAAAATAGTCAGATAATCTTTAGTAATCCGGTGACTTTTAATTGAAACTACTCATACCTACCTTGATTAATTCTAGATACACACCTTGGTTTTTGCTAAGAACAACCGAACATGAATCAATCATGACCGGCACAGGAAAACCCCAAAACGGAAACCCTGACTCTTGCATTTCCATGATCTGATTTGATTGTGTGTGTCTGTGTGTGTGAGAGAGTTCTGGAATGAAGATGAATGTGGAAGCTTCAGGAGTATTATTATTACATAAACGGGCCAAGATAAGCGGATAAGCGAGCCAAGATAAGCGGGCTTTGGTAACCCAAAAAATGGCCGAGAATGGTTTTGGCGGGAAAAACGCATGAGGTGTTACTATTTTATCTTTAGGCCTTTTGGTAGTGGGTCGTTAATAGTGTGATATCTTGTTTGGAAATGTATTTAAAGGTTGTTTCTTAAGGAGAACAAATGACATAAACAAAACCATTCTTTGATAAACCATACACAACGGGAACAAAATCATGTTATTATCAATATTCATTTAAAGAAAGCAGAAGCAAAGCTTTTAAGTATTCAACCAACAATCTTGCAAGCAATAAATGAACACTGGTTTTAGTAAAAAGCAAATTCGACCGAGAACCCCGTTAGTTTTAAAACTGAAAACCCTCGAGCAACAAAAAAGTTACAGATTAACACAGTTTGAAGCTACTTATTCAAATTAACCTATTTTATTTAGATTATTAGATATGTTGTTTAAATGACAGAACATATGACCATAGTATATGTTACAAAAAAAGAGGAACCATATGTAAGAAAGAGTTACAAATGGATAAACCATTACACATAATGAAATAGTAAGTTCTCGAGTGAGCAGCAACACCTGGAGTTAGCACAACGCTCTGTATGCCTTCAGCCGAAAGACGGGTTCGCCTAATAGCTGCAAATAAATATAAGAGGAAATAAATTAAAATAAGTAAAATAAAAATAAGAATTAAATATATGCACGACCGTCTATAATATAAACCCCAAAATGCATCAGTTACTGTAACTTAGCATAGTAAGCACTCAGACACTTACATTGCGTGCGAATACCATCTTGATTGGACAAATTGTTGCGCACATGTTTATCCGATGGAGGCGCGCGCTCAACAACTAAAGAAAGAAACAACAACATATAAGCAACATTTAATATAATTTATGATACAAACGGATCGACCATCATGCCTAAATAGCCACTTACTTACATGGCTTTACCTACTATAATTTAGATGGCTTTACATACTATTTTCAGAAAACAATCACTTACCGTAAACTATTTTCAGTAAATTTGTTGTGAATGCTAAAAAAATAGTAAGCTGATATTAAACACTGTGATGGCAACTTATTTGCAATAAATGCTACAAACGGCAACTGGGGTCAACTACTGATATACCTAAAATGACTTTATAATGAAGACGTAAGGTTACCTGGAACGCCTTTTGTCAGTTGGCACCGCACTCTGGTCATCAACCTTGGACTGTTATAACATAGTAAAGAAGAATATCCAATTCCAGAAAGGGTTACAGGGTTGGAATTCTGAGGTAGATATGTGTATCGTTTTGTCATTAGAAAATTTAAATTACAAACACCATGTTCATAAACTTATGCCTAGCAGTCTATAAATAATGTCTTTTTACGCTTTATTGCTATCCAAAACACGTATTATAGGTTACGAAGATTTACCTTAAAGTTATTAACCTTTGCTCCTTGCATGACAAAAATCCAATGTTATTAAGCCACCTCATTACCTGCTTGTATCTCTATATCTAACATGATATACATCTAGGTCATCTAATACCTCAGTTTAGGTGCCAAGCGATTATGTTACCTTCTCATGCTTAAGGCGCAGAACTTCGCTCAGTTTAGGTCCCACAAACATCACCTGCTTATAAGTTACAAAGATTACCTTAAAGTTATTAACCTTTGCTCCCTGCTTGTCCCTCTTTTATTAAAATTAACACGGAGTAGTATGTTTATTAGGAAATACCTGAAAATTGGTTAAACTCCATTTCATAGCCCACACAAACAGCAACACAATGACTCCTGTAATGACTCAAACGGGTGGAGAGTAATTATCGTTCGCTTATGAATTTGTGAACCTGTATGTAACAATACATTGTTTGTAAAAGCAACATAGATACATGCACCAAAGACACATTATAGTATATAAAACATATGCAAAAAGCTACCAGCATACAGGAGGTTCAGGGAAACGATCAAATAAAGAGACTACACTCACGCAAACGTATGTGAATCATAAACTTTCAGATTGTGAACGTTGCGGTTCTTCTTCCTCCAAATGCTCTTGATCCATGTCAAAACATATGTATCGTGAACGTTGTGGTTTTCCTTCCTCCCAATGCTCTTGGTACACATCAATGTATGATTTTGATGTCCTGCTCTTTTATTCTCAGGGGTTCACCTTCTCTATCAACGTATAAAAACAGCAACAAAGTAGATGTCATGTACCTCATCATTGACCACAACAACATCAATAGATTCAGCACAACAACAATTAGAAAAATTCATTTGTATACACCTTATACAAATACATCATCTATTCAGTTAAAAATTACTAAGTCACAATCTCAAAGTTTCTGATTCACATAAACATAAAACAGATACACATCATTCACGACATTAACATCAACAAATTTTTACTTTATAAAAATTAAAGGCAATTTCAAAAAGTTATAACAAATCCTTATAGTGTCATACCTGTAAACTATTTGTGATCTTCAACACCCTATTAATTACCTTACGAATCCGAAGCACCCTAGTATGTATTTGTGTCTCCTCGCCTCAGGTACCTTTAAAAACATTATTAAACTCTATAACTAAACCACAAAAAAATTAAGAACCCTAAATCTGTGGAAAAGAGACACTAATTTTCAATGTCTGATTAATGTAAAATTAGGTTAGTACTTACCTTATAGTTTTAGAGCTGAAGCTGAGACATAAGACAGTGCAAGGATGGTCGGAAAACCCAATTGTTGGCCAGAAAAGTTACGTGTGTAGGTGAGGTTTTTTCTTTTGTTTTATTTATCGATATAACGGATTGAGAGAATGGGAGGGTTGTGGGAGATTTGATGAATCTGCTATGCAAAAGAAAATTCTCAAAGTTTCTGATTCACATAAACATAAAACAGATACACATCATTCACCTAATATGAGTGTCCGTTTTGTTTCTTGGTCAGGTTGCAGAGAATATCTTTGATTAGATGGAACCAAATTGAAACCCTGTATGATTTGATTGTGTGTGTGTGTGTGACAGAGTTCTGGAATGAAGATGAATGTGGAAGCTTCAGGAGTATTATTATCACATAAACGGGGCAAGATAAGTGGGCTTTGGTAGCCCAAAAAAATGGCCGGGAATGGTTTTGGAGGGAAAAAATGGGTGCAAAACGACGTCGTTTTCATCCTCTTTTAATATATATATTAATGGTTTAACTAAAGTTAATTTAGGGACTAGTTTTGCAAATGGCCAAGGACTAGACTTGCAAAAGGTTTAGGGACTTGGGGTGAATAGTGGTTTAGGGACTGGATTTGAAAATGAATTTAGGTAAGGGTTAATATTGGCATTTTTGGGATAAAGCTTGATCAAAAGTGAAAGTATCCTCCCGGGCTCTGGCTTTCCACGCTCTTTCCATTCCCCGTGCTCAGTTTTGTCCGTTTTGCCTTTGTTTTTGTCCAATTTTCATATCCGGTATATGCACATGTGCAAACACAAAATCCCACATATATATGGCATTTTTAATATGTTTTTGGTCTTTAGGGTCCGTTTTGGATAAAGAAATGGTATGTATTTTCACACATACCAAAATACCTCAGACTAGAAGATTGCCGTGTCCTCACGCAATGTCATCAACTCACGCTCTTAAAACCAAAAATTTCAAGCTCTTTCTACTAAACACTTTGAAAAGTAGCAAAGTGTTCCTCAAAAGAGATTAATAAATTTTAGCTCTAAAAACGCCCCAGTTATCCATTTTATTAAGTATATTATCTTTTTATATTTTTCTCATGTAATGGGATGTTGACTTTCATTATTTTAAAAATAACTTTTAGAGTTAATTACATAAATCGTCCTTGTAGTTTGGTCAAAATTACGGATCTTGTCCCTATACTTTTTTTTCGGTGCGTTTCGTCACTGTGGTTTACAAATCTTACAGATTTTGTCCCCGATCCGACCCGATCCGTTAAGTGTTTCTGTTATTAGTCCTTCGTTAGTGCGATCCGTTAAGTGTTTCTTGTTTGTTAGTCTTCGTTAATAAATTTTGTCTTGTTAGTCCTTATTTTTAAAGTGAATTACATAAATCGTCCTTGTGGTTTGCTATAAATTACGGATCTTGTCCTGTGGTTTTTAGCGGGTTTCGTCACATGGTTTACAAAAGTTCGGATCTTGTCCCCGTCGGCCGGTCCCAAAAAAGGACCTCCGCTTGCAAATACTTTCTAACGTGAGGGCTAACGTCATATTTTGGTGTTAACGATCGGAGTTAATTACATAAATCGTCCTTGTGGTTTGGTAAAATTCTGAATCTTGTCCACGTGGTTTATTATAATATTTTTTAAAAAAAGCTTTTTCTTTTAAAAAAATTAATTTTATTAAAAAATTAAATTAAATTAACAAAAAAAAAAAAACCTTTTTTAATTTTATTATAAAACGAATGAAGGTGTATAAAAAAACATTTTTATATGGATTTCTCTATTTTTACGTTTCATTTGTTTTTATACGGTTTCGTTCGTTTTTGTATGAAAACATTTTTGTACAAAAATGTACGTTTTTGTATGAAAATGTATGAAAACATTTTTTCATACAAAAGCGAGCGAAAAATGTGCGTTTCATACAAAACGTACATTTTCATACAAAACGTACATTTAAACAAAAAAAAGCGTCGGTTTTGTTTAAAATGTACGTTTTATATAAAACGTGCATTTTCATTCAAAAACGTACATTTTAAACAAAAAAGCGTACGGTTTTGTTTAAAATGTACGTTTTGTATGAAAACGTGCATTTTAAACAAAAAAACGCGTCGGTTTTGTTTAAAATGCACGTTTTGTATGATAATGTACATTTAAACAAAACCGCACGCGTTTAAAAAAAACGCGTTTTGTATAAAACAAATGAAGCGTATAAAGCGGACAAAACCGTATAAAAGCGTTTTTATACGGCTTCATCCGTTTATAATAAAATTCAAAAAGTTTTTTTTTTTTTTATTTTTTTTTAATAAAATTAATTTTTAAAAGAAAAACAGTTTTTTTTTTTTTTATAAATATTATAGTACATTTTAAACAAAACCGTACATTTTAAACAAAAGCGTACATTTTAAACAAAACCGTACTTTTTTTGTTTAAAATGTGCGTTTTATATGAAAATGACGCGTTTTTATATAAGCGTACATTTTTTCGATTCGTTTTGTATGAAAAATGTTTTCAAACATTTCATACAAAGCGTACATTTTGTACAAAATGTTTTCATACATTTTCATACAAAAGCGAAGCGAAACCGTATAAAAACAAATGAAGCGTAAAAATAGAAATCCGTATAAAAGCGTTTTTTTATCGCCTTCATTCGTTTATAATAAAATTAAAAGTTTTTTTTTTTTGTTTTTTTAATTTTATTATTATTTTTTAATAAAATTAATTTTTTAAAAGAAAAAGCAGTTTTTAAAAATATTATAATAAAGCAGGGACAAGATTCAGAACTTTTACCAAACCACAAGGACGATTTATGTAATTAACTCCGATCGTTAACTCCAAAATATGGCGTTAGCCCTCACGTTAGAAAATATTTGCAAGGAGGTCCTTTTGGGGCCGAGTCGACGAGGACAAGATCCGTAACTTTTGTAAACCATGGGACGAAACCGCTAAAAAAAACCACAGGGACAAGATCCGTAATTTATAGCAAACCACAAGGACGATTTATGTAATTCACTCTTTTAAAATATAGTTTTCCCGATTAGTCCTCCGTTAATAATAGTTTTCACCCGTTTTGTCCGTTTTATCCGTTTTCGTTCGTTTTTATCCGTTTCCGTTTTTCGTTTTCGTCCAGTTTCTTTCGTTTTTATAGTTTTGTCCATTTTCTTACGTTTTGTCCGTTTTCTTACGTTTTATCGGTTTCATCCGTTTTTGTCAGTTTTCTTACGTTTTCTTAAATTTTTGTCAGTTTTAACATGTTTTGTCTGTTTCTTTCGTTTTGTCCGTTGTTCTTACGTTTTGTCCGTTTTAAATGCGTTTTATCGGTTTTCTTACGTTTTGTCCGTTTCAAAAAATTTGAATAAAAATTTGAATTTTTTTCCAAATATATATATATATTTTTAAAATATGTCCGTTTTTCAATATTTTTGGAAATTTTTAAGATTTTTAAAAAATATTTGAAAAAATATTTTGAAATTTTTTCAATATGTCCGTTTTTTTTAAATATTTGAAAAAATATTTTTGTTCAAAGTTTTTTGAAATTTTTATTCAATTTTTTTTAAATTTGATATATTTTTTTTCAAAATGTAAGAAAAAGCAGGACAGCGGAAACGGAAAAAAGCGGACAAAAGCGGAAAAAGCGGACAAAAACTTAAAAAGCGGCGGCGAATAAAAATGTAAAAAAGCAGGCGATAACTATTATTAACGGAGGGACTAATTTGGGAAAACTATATTTTAAAAATAAGGACTAACGGTGCAAAATTTATTAACGAAGGACTAACAACGCAAAACACTTAACGGATTTGCACTAACGAAGGACTAACAGTAAAAACACTTAAAGGACTGGGTCGGATCGAGGACAAAATCGAGAAGATTTGTAAACCACGAGACTAAGCGATGATAAAAAGTATAGGGACAAGATCCGTAATTTTGACCAAACCACAAGGACGATTTATGTAATTAACTATAACTTTTAGGATCACAGATTAGAAAGCACTTTTCATGAAAAAGCGTCCATACGGATAAATTCATCGTCCCTGATTTTTCACGAGTCTCCAAACCAAGCTTAAAAGCGAAATCATTGTTAACTACAAGATTAGATGCTAACGCTACCCATAGATGCTATTTGTGCTACTTCTTGCTCCCTTATTCCTAATTTCATCTAAGGAACTTATTGAAGCATAATAAACCTATAATTGATTATTAATAGCTTTTATCGAATAAGTTTGCATGTGGCTACTTATTTATACATATTAATTGATAGTTATGTGTGCATTGTTTTAGATGTTTATTTTTTTGTTGTCATTACTTGTTTTGTTTATTTTTGTAAGACATGTTTATAGACAAAAGGGTAATTTTTTGAATAGAAAAATAAATTGGACTAAATAATGGTGAAATTTGATTTATTTTAAGCATTAAATTTTAGATTTTAGTTGATTGTATGCCAGTGTACTAAATAGTTAGAACGGCTCACCCATTATGACAAACTGTGTGAGGGATATAAGGAGGGTACGCATTAAATTGTGACCCTAATAGCTTCTAGCTAACCCGCTCCTTTGTGCATCATATTTGTAGCTACCAAGTATAACTATTATATGTACAAGGCGTCATAAGGCAAAGTTGTAAGTTTCTCAACGCCTCGATTAAAATTTTGATTTAAGGTTTGTAAAATTGGTAAAGGTTTTTACTAAAACTTATGATACAGAGTTGTATGCATGCTTCTTCGTACATATTTTAATTATACACATCAAAATTAGTACCCTTTAAATTAAGTTTTATGCCATCTAGTTAAAATAACACTTGAAGTTGCAATTTATGCCATGTGAGAACTTGGCTAGAATGTAATGGAAATGTAAATTACCATGATTACGTGAGACATACATTGATGAATTTGAAGTTTTTAAATTAGACGACTTAAATTGAGTTGTAAGTGAGACCTTGGACTCAAGGCATAAAATGGGATAAAACATGCTTACATTGCAATATTGTTTGGTGCAATATTGTAAATTAGAAAATGTTTGGTGCCTTCATTACTCTAGGTTCATTGGCAAATATGATTGCGTGAAATTGTCACAATACATATTAATAGGCGATTCAATTGAAGGCATAACACCAATCCACGAAATGAATTTCGTAATCAAACGACCTCCATTGCGACACAAGCGACTATGTATTCAACCATTGCGAGACATCACAATTGTACTCGCTTCTTGCTCTTCGATCTCTTGCTCCTCCATTTATGACAAAGACATAACCCATCGAGACTTCGCATCTTCTTTGTCACATTGCGGGGCGCATCACGAAACACAGTAACATCAAGTCTTGTATCTGGATTCCCATCATACACTAGAAACATATCTTTCCTATTCCTAAGATACTTTAGAATATGTTTAACAACAGTCCAGTGAAGTTCACCAAGATTCTGTTGAAATTGGCTGGTAATACTTTGAGCGTATGCCACATCTGGCCTTGTGCATCTAACCGCATACATGATAGATTCTACTGTTGAAGCATAAGGAACTTTACTCATGTGTGCCACCTCTGCAGGCATTTCACTACATAAGCCATGCTTTACTTCCATCGGCAAATATCCTTTCTTGAATTTTTGCATATTGAATCTCTTCAATATTTTATCAATGTAACTACTTTGACATAAACCAATTAACCGCCTTGGTCTATCTCTTTAGATCTTAATTCCCAGAATGTATGCAACTTCTCCTAAATCTTTCATAGAAAAACACTTTCCAAGATATGCCTTGACACTTTGCAAACTTGGAATGTCTTTTTCCATAATTAATATGTCATCAATATATAGGATAAGGAAAATTACATCACTCCCACTAGCTTTGTGATATACACATGGCTCATCAAGATTCTGAGTAAATCCAAATCTTTTGATTTCCTCATCAAATCTCTTATTCCATTGCCTTGATGCTTGCTTCAATCCATAAATGTATCTTTAAAGTTTGCGTACACGGTTTGGAAATTGTGGATCCACAAACCCTTCAGGCTGTGCCATATAGATGTCTTCATCTAGGCGACCATTTAAGAATGCAGTTTTGACATCCATTTGCCAAATCTCATAGTCATAGTACGCTGCTATGGATATGAGAATCCTAATAGCTCTAATGTCTGCTACAGGAGAAAAGGTCTCATCGTAGTCAACCCTATAGGTAATGTACATACTCAATATTAATTTCATATATCTACTCTCAATAATTTTTAGAGCATTTGCAACCATAACTTGAGTTATGGTTTAACCTCCTACCACGTCTGCGCCACATCAGCTTTAACATTTCACCTTAACTCACCAAAAAAACACCCGCAATCATAACATTTCCAAGGTTAAACCTTAACTCACCAACAATTTACAAAAACAACCCCTCATTTAGGGGCAGGAAAAAAAACACCCAAATAACGCACGTTAACTTGGTAACGTGTAACATTTAACACCCAAATAACACCGACCACGGTGTGGTTAACTTGGGTTAACACCGGATAACTTGCTTGGGGTTGCAAGTTACCATTGCAAGTGCTCTTATACATACTCAAAGTGCAATAATCAAGTGGATAATGTACAACGTTTATATATGAAAATTTCAAGTTTAAGAAGAGGTTATATGAAATTGTCCCTTATTTTACACAACTTTTACTTATTTGACATTTTGTTTATGTCTCATTTGCATGGAGATTCATTTTCAAACCACTAATACTTTGTTATTTCTTTACTACAGAATATTGCGTAATAAATAAATATAATCCTCTTTTTACAATTCTTTAACAAGTTCAAATTACACCGTTCGTCCTTGTGGTTTGCGTTGACCGCAAGGTTTCGTCCTTTGACCAAAAAAGTTGCACCGTCCGTCCTTAAGTGGGAAACGTTATGCACCGTTCGTCCCTTCGACCAAAAGCGTTAAGTTTGACCGTTAAACTCCCTCATGTGACTTGCGCATGAGGGTATATCGTCATTTCAAGACCATAAGGACGAGCGGTGCAAGGGCGAGAACACCAAAATCAAAGATCTTTCCTTCACCAAAACACTCTGTATTTTTTTTTTTTGTTATATCGGTTGTTAACCAAAACATGAGGTGTTCTTGCTGACTAAACTCGAACAAAACACATCCTCGGGTTTGGTGGTACCAAATCGAGGGTCAACAAACACCTCTTGGATGTCGTAAATCAAGCAAACCAAAACCAAATCAACACCTCTTGGGGTAGGCCTTTAGCGGCGAATACCAAACCAAGTTAAACAACTTTTGGTCATTGCAATATCCACGAATAGCAAGCGAACACCTCTTGGGTGTGGTGCGACAAGAAACCAAACGCACCTTTGGTGCTTCTCTTGGTTCAAACAAGAAGAGGAACCAACAAGCGGGCGCCCTCTTGAGTGCGTGATACGCAGCGCAAGCGCACCCTTGTCGGGTTGCCTCTATAAACCTAACCCGACCACATGCTTATGGGTTGTCGTCAAACCAAGACAAGGCAAACACGCCCATGTGGGAATTTCTTGTTATACACATACAAACACAACCCTTGAGGGTTTATTTCAATTCAACAAGTAGTCGAGTACACCCTTCAAAGTGATGGTGGCGAGACAAACAAACACCCTCGGGGTAGTTTTGGTTTTCGGGCACATAACAAACATCATTCAAACACCACCTTATCAAAATAAGCCGCAAGTTAAATAAGCTAAACAACAATTTAGTAACTAAGCCAAATAATGAGCCCAAACGAATGTCCCTAGGTCGTGGTGTGGGTCGGTATAAACAAACCAGACGCACCTCTTATGGGTGGTTGTGACGCAAGCAAAGATACATCAATCGCGACAACAAACAAACACCTCTTGGGTCGTTGTTCTTTGTGAACCGAAGTCAAATCAAGTACACCCGCAGCTAAATAGATTTGACACGAAACCATGGTTGGGTCGACACGACTCGAGTACAAACCAAATCAAACATTCACCCTCTAATTAATTTTAACCACACCAATCTTGTCAAATCGTTTTATTGTTGTTTTTGATTCCACGAAAACATTAATAAATCTTTGTACCCGATTAAAATAAAAGTAACAAGAATGGAGTTGAGGTGCCTCGTACCACAAAAGAAAAGAGATAAGAGAGGTGGAGTGGGCGTGATGGTGGTATCATGAATCAAATGAAACCGAAAGACCTCAATTAAAACCCCAAATGATATAGCACAAGGACGAGTGAGATGGAGGGTACAAGATGATGGAGGTGGCGGTTGGTGGTCGGATGGTGGTGGTGGTGGATGAAGATGGAATGACATTTTACGGTGTTGTGCCAATTTTTACGATTAATGGCGGTGGTGGTTGTGATGGTGGTATGTGGAAGAGTATTGTTTATAGAGTAAATTACACCGTTAGTCCTTGTGGTTTGCGTTGACCGCGAGGTTTCGTCCTTTGACCAAAAAGTTGCACCGTTAGTCCTTAAGTGTGAAGCGTTATCTTGCCGTTAGTCCCTTGACCAAACGACGTTAAGTTTGACTGTTAAACTCGGGTAAAAATACTAAAATACCCTCACTATCTTCTTCTCTTAACCATTACCACCATCATTTCATCTCTTTCATCTCTTTCTCTCTCACCTCATCACCGGCCGCCACCCTTCCACCAATGGCCACCTCACGCCTCGTCGCCACCACGTAACCACCATCACCCACCATCACCCACCAATCAAACTACTCTATTTTTTCCATCTTCATCCACCACCACCCAATCACTCCAGCCATTCACCTATTTTTCTTGTTGCCTATTAAAATGTAAAAACAATCTTCACTAAAACATTAACCAGTACCTTACCTGGTTGTACTAGCACTCAATTGTCAATAGACGTTTCAAGACAATGAACAAAAAAACAAGCCCTCCTAAAAACAAGAACCTAATCCCTGCTATTCAATCTTTTCAACACATACAAAACTAAACAATGCTAAACCCTTTGTGTATCTTTCACATATCCTTATCAATTGATTCTAAGCCGCATGTTAAAAATATGAAAACCAAATCGCAGATTAACAATATTTTAGGATTCAATATATATATTTTTAACCCACATCTTGACAACAACAACAACATATATAATCATTCTTATAAGTTATAAAAACATCAAATTTATTTATCACCAAAGTCAAGAATAAAAATATCAAAATGATCCTTACAAGAGATGGTGGGTCGACTAGAATGAACCCGAGCAAGAACAAGAAAGAATTCGATTACAAAGATTTATTTCACTTGAATTGAACCAATTACACCTTGAATTGAACACTTGCCACTCGAATTAACAAAACCCCCAAATCAATTTTGAGAAACCCTAACTTTACAAACCCTAATTTTATGTGATTGTGTGTGAAAAGTGAAGAAAACCTGTAAGGAGCCTTCCTATGTATAAATGAATGAAGAGGATGATGTATTCTTGCTTTCTTGACCTAGTGCTTAGGGTATTACTTCTTACGCTCTCGTCTCTCCCATAGCCACGTTCTAGTACCCTCATGTGAGGTCTAACAATATAGGTCTCTGTTTGAAGGGCTTGATAATGATGGATCAACTTTTATGTTCGGAAGAAGGTTAGTAGGTTTGATGTTTTGGTGTATGAGGCGTGGAGGAAAATGGATGCAAAGAAGTTCTTTGATTCGATGGCGAGTTCTTTCGACGACGATTCTATTCACAGTGTGAATCGACATCGTCCTTGTAAGTCTCCTTGAGTTTTGGTGTAGGAGGCATGGAGGAAAATGGCGAGAAGAAAATGATGGGGCAAAAGGGTGGATTTAGGATTATGTGGGTGGGTGGGGTAAGAAATAGCGGAAATACCCTCGTGGGTTAAGTGACTTAACCTCCGTTATCTTGAATTGGTGGGCCCGGATGGACGGAGGGACGAACGGTGCATAACGTTTAACACTTAAGGGCGTGCGGTTGCAATTTTTTGGTCAAAGGACTAAACCCCTGCGGTCAACGCAAACCACAAGGACGAACAGTGTAATTTACTCTTGTTTATATAAGGGCGAGATGAAATGAGCGATTATACCCTCATGTGCAAGTCACATGAGGGAGTTCTAACGTCAAACTTGCGTTTTTGGTCAAGGGACGAGCGGTGCATAACGTTTCCACCAGGGCCAGACGGTGCAATTTTTTGGTCAAAAGACGAAACCCTGCGGTCAACGCAAACCACAAGGACGAACGGTGTAATTTACTCTTTCCTTATTGTATGCAATGATAATTTTTACTTACACATTATGTACATTTGATGCATAGAAATGACATTTGTAATGCGAATGGTAATATCTCTAAAACTATTACAAATGTTGTCGTTTACAAAGAAATACTTAAAGGTCTATGATCAATGTTCAAGAGATATGTACAATATACATATCACATGTTTCTTTTATCATATTTTAAATTATATTATATTATGAATCACAACCTACTTTTACTTACATTTTCTATGGACCATTAGTGTTTACGGAATTGACATTGGCTATTAAATTGATTAGCGCTCAAAGACTCCATTTGCTATTAAAGACCATTAAATTTGCAGACGACAACGTATGGACGTTTATTATTTTAATTGTTACAAACTCAATTGATTATCGAATAATTCACTATTGTCTAATTGGTTCTTTCATATATTAATGAAACATGTTTACGTTCGTTGTTTCTTATTATCTCATAATCATATTTCTTTAAAAACCCCGTGAATCCACGGTTGTTTAAGCTGGTTATATATAAAGCATGCATATCTTCACCATCAATATATTAGAATTAGATGGAAATAATCTCGCTATAAATATACACAAAAACCTACGTCTCACATTATTATTATTTTCTAAAACCTAAACCAAAGAGATCGACAATGGAGGTACATGTTCCACATGACGTAGTATTGAACCACATACTACCAAGAGTTCCCGCCAAATCTGTTGGTCGTTTCAAGTGTGTTTCGAAAGAATGGCACTCATTCCTTACGTCAAAGATGTTCAAAAGCATGCACATCGACCACCATCAAAACAACATTAAACTTGTGGTCATATCTAAATCAGAATCATCATTTGAGTTTACCACGATCGACTGTGAAGCGCCACCGAGTGATAAGGGTTTAACTGTCACACGCCGCCCTTTACCACCATTCGAAAGAATCACTCCTTGTAATATATGTATACTAGCTTCTTTTCATGGATTGGTATGTCTAGGCATATCAATAGATGGGTCTAGTAATTATTTCTCTGATCTAATCTTATGGAATCCTTTGATGAATGAGTATAGGAGATTGCCCAAATCTAATTATCACAGGGTTTACTATTCATCAAATTTCGGATTGTATTACAGCTCTTGTGAAGACGACTACAAGCTTCTACTAGTAACAGATGATTATGAAAGTAATGTTTACGTATACTCGTTCAAATTGGACTCATGGAGAAAAGTAGACGCCTTTCAACATAGAAGTCTACTTCATCATAGACGTTGGAGTCGAGGTACTTATTTGAATGAAAATCTCTACTTTTTACAACCCCACTCAAACGAAGGATTAAGTTCAATTATAAGGTTTGACACAAAAACGGAACGGTTATCAAAGATAGAATTTCCCAGTGTGGATGATTATCAAAAAGCATATTCAGAGACTATTATGGTTAAAAGAGGTTGCATTCATATTTGTGCCAAGTACATTTACATAAATTGTGATAGTGGTTTTGAATGGACGACTTGTATTAAGTTGTGGAAGTTGGATGAATATGATAATTTGAAAGAAGTGGTAAATTATCAACTAAAACCGCATGATTATATTATTTCCAATCTGCGTCCATTCCACTTAATGAAGAACGGAAACTGGCTCATGACATATGATTGCAATAAGGAACGTTGTATTTATCAAGTAGATCTAAAAGAAAAGAAGCGCATCAAAGACAAAAGTGGCAATGACAAAGGCAACATCTATGACGACTATGAGTTGTATGCAAGCATTAGAGTAGATGGTATTAATGGTATATTCGCCGACAATGTTGGATACTTTGAGACTTTTGTGTCACCCAATCAACATATGAAGTAGCATTTTAGGAACAAAAGTGAAGATCGGTTAATTGTTTAATTGGCTATGTCGCCCGAGTTTATCCAATCTATCTATTTTGTAATCTATCAGTATGGTTTCTAGTTCTTTGCTAGCACTACTATTCATACAACATAACAAAAAAATATTACTAGTATCATTTTAGGACAAGGTTTACAGGAGCATTGGGATACGTGGACAAATGTACCACAAGAAGATAATGAAATCTGGTTTAGCTCTTTCAAGGTAATTAAGTTACATGTCGTCTGCATAATATTCATAGAGTGGTTGCTGATATAAAACTGGTTTATATAACTTTGTGTAAAAACAAAAATTTGCCCATTTGGATTGCTCATTGAAACTGTAGCTTTAGGAGTTGTTTGGGAATGTGTGTTTAAACTGCAGGTTGTAGGAGTTGTCTGAGATTTCTTATTGAAACTGCTTATGGGGTTTCTTAGGATAGCTAAATGAAACTGCTTATTCTCTATAAGAAGTTTCAGTAAGCAATACCAAACAGCCCAGCTGCAGTTTCAATAAAGAATCCCAAACAGCCCTGTAACTATTCGATAAGCAAGTCCAATCATTATAAGTTACAAACCAGCACCTATAAATGTAATTTAAGAATAGTCAAAATGCGAATAGTTAGAAAATGACAAGTAGGCAATAGTATCTGGTAGAAAACAAGCTTCAATTCGACTGAAAAATGGGTCGGCTAGTGGGTCATTTTGGGTGTGTTTTAAGATGTTCAAGTATGTCTTATTCAGCTGCAGGTTATCCGGGAAGGTGATTTATGCACCAATAAGATCATTAGTTCATACAGCAAATATATCGTTCGGTATAATGATTAGTCCTTAAAAGTGTAACTCGGTTATGCACTATCACAACAAGTTTGCGTGTGCACTTTATAGGACGACAGTGCGACACAAACAAACTGAGCAGTCCAAATAACTGTGGCGTCCATTAATTGCCTTTTGTAAACAGCTGCAAGCCTGCGAGAGTTTGGTCAGAGCTGCAATCCTCAACTCCCACCCACTTAAACATACTAGTAATTTATATTGGTTCCGTTTCAAAACTTAAAATGTCCGACAACATGTGCAGTGAGAAGTGAGAACATTGCAACATGGAACCACTTTTTCTCTACACAGACCAAAGAATTGTCATTTTTCACCTACATTCGCTAGCTTCAACTGTTTTACAGCTAATCTAGTCGTACTACAGTTTGACTTGTTAGGTCTTGACCCATTGATCAAATCCACGATTATACATCCAGAATTGCAATTACTTTTTTGTCACTTATATAGAGTCGGTTTTGTTTTTACTGTGTTTGGTAAAGCTTTAAAACTTCATTTTGTAACGCATTTTACCATATATACTAAAGATTATATGACTTTTTAGTCAAGGTGAATTTTCATCAATGAGATCATCTCGGAAAGCAGGTTGCTATTTATGCAATTTGCTCTAATCATAAACACAATTTATTGGCTATTTAAGAAATTTTAGAAAAACCCGATAAGTAGTTTCATGGTTGATCAAAGTAAGTTGCTTATGCTTTATAGTACAAGCGCCGCTCCAAAAAGGCAAACTGGTAGTTTTGAGTGCTCGGAACTGCTTACCTTCCAATAATCTATACATGAGCAGAATTTGAAACACTCAAATACAAACAACTGCTTATCTAACTATTGTATTTCGTTACAGCTTAAGCAAATAAATTTACTGTCTCATGCATTGGATATTGTAACAGCTGATAATACGCAGCTTTAATAAGCAATCCCAGACACCCCCTTTAGACACTGTATCAGACTGTTGACTCGCTTCCATTGTTCACATACCTTTGAATGTTCAATCAGTTAACTACTTGCTTTACCAATCTGATTATTTTGACCATACACAATCAAAAAGTCATAATCATTTCTTCCCGAACACTAAGAACCGAATAATTTAGTCTACATAAGCAGTTTTTCACTTCTAAATAGTTAGATAATTAACGAATACCAAACACCCTCAAAACTGTTTATCTAATATATCGAAACATGATGAACAGATACAAAGTTTTGAAAAGCAATTTCAAACACCTCTAAATCTGAACTAGAACATAGAATATATAAAATTGTGAACTTCAATCCCATGTCCCAAATACACGTAAAATTTTAACGTCCAAGATTGTTTTCATTCACATCACCTTACAACGAAGATTGGCTAAGCAAAAGATCAGAAGCAGATAATGTTCCTGTCTTATCAAAATCTAGCATTTCAAACTCGTCCATGATAGGTGTGATGTCATCTTGGCTGATCTTCCCCATCTCTTTTAGCTTATAGATGACGAACTCAGCAGCCCTGTTCGGATATTAAAAAATAAACAGCATATAAGAAATTTATCAAGCTATTATGTAAAAAAATGTAAGCGTTAAGTACTTAAATCAGTTAGGCAGACTTACACGACGATTCCATCACCGTCAAAATCAGCAGCCTCGAGATCAGAAGCTGTTGTTTTTCTTTTAAGAACCCATTTGACCAATGACCTTTGCCTTCTTTCGGTATGTAGCAAAGCGAACATAAACAACAACTGAGCTACATAAACTGTACCCGACAAAATCCACAGTGAAGCAAACACACGTCCACCTGTTGTTGAGAAACATTTACTTATATAACCAAGCCCGGTAAGTGATGCAACAACACAATAGAACGCGTTAACAAAGTCCAAATCTTCAACCGAAAGCAACAACACCGTACCAGCAGCTACAAGTACCAAGAGCAACAATACCAAAATTATACATTTGTTTCTCACTTTTTTTGTTTTCATCTTTTTAAGCATATCAACTTCGCCAATTGTTTCATTTAAATGCATCGCTCTTACTAACAAACGTTCTTGTTTCTCCACTAGCAAATCCGCTGCTTTACTTAAAACTAACCCGACTACAAGCATGCCCGAGACAACAAATAGACACGCAAGTAGTATTGTAAGATGACTAGCAGGAACAAGGTCTCCATATCCGACTGATGTCATTGTTACAATAGTGAAATAAAGTCCATCGAGTACATTATTTGTTTTTTTTCCTGAAATTTGCTTTCTCAGAAGAGTAAAGCAAAGGGTACCAACAGCCAAGTATACAGACACTACAATGACTGCTTTCCAATAGTTCGGGTAAAAGTGGTCGAAAACAGACTTTGGGTGTGGTTTTGGTAGTGCGTTGGTACTTTTGATACTAGAAGGAAAAGAATCGGAAAGTGGAGCACTTTTGATTCTTCTGAATCTCCGTCTCTTGAGTGAAACTATTTGATCAGCAAGATGTGGCGGCTTTGTTGATCCGTTTTGTGAAGCGTGCTTTTGGCCATTAGAAGTCATCACAAGAACTTGTGTGAACACAATATGGGAACTATATACGACAAGTTAAGTTAGAAAATTTGCAGAAAGTTTCGCGGCAAATCGTATTACAGATTACAAAAGTGGTGCTATAATAGCGCAAAATTGTACTTAATGTCCCAAAATAAGTGTCCACCGGGAAAAAAAATACATAACTATAGAAGTATGCAATTTTTGCACTCTCTTAAATATGTGCCCTTTTTGAAATACACACAGCTTTTTAAATCTGATTTTTTTTCTAGGACGAACTATAAATAGGAAGGTGAACACTTTATTTTGCCACCGGAGTAATGTTTTTCCACCATATATCAATATACTTTCATTTTTTTAATCAATCCTAGCAACCACATGGAAACTTAAGTTGCTACTATTATCAGTATAAAATGAACATATGTTTATATTACTGGTACAAATTGAAAGTTTCTTGCTATATTTGGTAAGAAACTACAATATGTTGCTGATACAAAGAGTGTGTATGTAGCTATTTCTCGTATTTAAAAAAGTACGTTGCTATTTATACAAGTAACCCGATTTCAAGACTGTAAAATAAATTCATAGTAAACTTACATATGAACTGAATCAGGACTGCAAAAGTCGTTACGTCGAATTCCAGACCACTTTCCAGTAGAGAAAATTGTACTTAGACACTAGACAGTGACCTTGTTCTAAGCAGAAGGTAAGGAACTACGCGAAAACAATCTAGCTCATATCAAAGGGTATGATGTGAAATTTGTATGAAGGTAGCATTAGCATAAGCTAGCTAGTACACTTTTATATACTACTGTACTTGCCTTGGTGTTTGATCAATACTACACTAGACTTTCAAAGTATGGACATGTTTTTTTAAAGGAAATTATTGGTCTCTGGTTATATTTTGTAATAAAAAATGGACTTATTGATACTGAAAGCATCTTTCAAGATCACAAATCTAGAAGCAGGAAGGACAGTAATGTGACTTTTTGTGGGACCCACTGGATGACCCATGTGTTTTACATTTAACCTTAGTTTAGACTATTGGAGACGACTTTTGAGTGTTATGTTCTTGGTTTAAACCGTGTGTACATCGTAGATGAACTTTAGGTTTTTTAAAGAAAAAGTTGGCAAGGGGTGTCAATTTCTAGTACGACAGTTTGTTAGTTTAGCATCAAGTATAACTATGTAATAAATGGTCTGGGTAGGGGCTTCGTGTCTCGGGGTTTAAATTTGGTTGATATTGGTAGCACATTTAAGTTTTGAGTTAATATCCCGACACGCGTGGACCTTACATTGGCCGCCTGTGGCACGTGTCATATATGACTTAACATTGTGAAGCAGAAGTTCTTTATAACCCAACTCTAGTATTACAAATAAAGTCCAATGAATTTGAAAAAAAAGAAAAAAATAGAAAAAAAGGAAGAAATAATTCGGCCTAATTGGTTAATTAATTTGTCACGTTCTATAGTAACTTGTTAACTTTTATACGATATCTTATTATTTATTGTATATGAGTTAGAACTTCGGTTGAAAAAAATATATTCTGTCACACATGCTAAACTATCCACACTACATGTTGGCATATTTAGCTATAAACCCTTTTCATCATACCCGATGCATTAATTGAAACTACTAATACACAACGACGAAGCTTAACGCTTAACTTAAGGTGTGTTCTTAAGTGATAGGAAAAATGTTAAAATTTTAGAAGATTACAATAAGATAACAAGCAAACGAGCAACAAAATTACAAATATTTTGGAAGATTAAGGTGTGTTCTTAAGTTGGATTATACTTTCCATGATGGGTTTGACCTAGTGGTGTCTTTCAACCTCAACTTAACACGAATTGCTATTCATGGTGGTTTTTTACGTGTGTACATGCGCGTACGTGCATCATGTTTAAGAATATCTAATAGGAAATTTTTAGGGCATTTAACTAGAAAAAGTGTTTGGTTTTAGCGATTTAAAGATTTAGTTCATGTTTATTTAATGCATTTTCTCTTACAAAAACGAATTTTTGTGTCCATTAAAGTACATGTTAGCAAGACCTTTCATAGCCCATTGTATCAACTATTTATTTGCTTTGTTAAACACTACACAAATGCTTTTTTACAATGGCAAATATATACGCACACTCTATCTAATTTACACGTTTAAACCTTTTGTTCGTATTCTTGATCTCAAGAATCAACCTAATCTACACATTTTAAGAGAAGTGATTGGTTATACAACATTTTTCTTTTCATAATACAACATTGGTTATATCGAGAATTGATCTCATAACTACCTCATTAGTATCATTTGTTATCATTGTTATTGTTAGGTGAAAAAAATTAATAACCATTAACCCAATACGGCTGTTTTTTATAATGTGAAGAGCACACACAGCTTACTCAGCGATTGTGGTTATCAGGTACTAAAGATTAGACCCTTATTTTATGCTTGTCAGGTGCAAAGATATCTCTTCCATTACCGACTAAGCTACACCATAATAGATTTGTGTACCTGCATTGCTTTCCTAAAGAAATAAATTAAAAATAGTGATGTTTAACCACACCACTAAATTACTTTAAAGAAAATATTACGCACTCATGGAACATGATTCGCTAAATTCCACATGCATAAACCAATTTAATTCACATCATTATAGATAGGGGTGGCAATCGAGTCGTGTTCGGGTTAACCTATTCGGGTTCGCGGGTTGGCGTGTTATTATAACCTTTACCCAAACACGACCCATTTATTAATCGTGTCAGAACTCAACCCTAACCCACACTGCGCATAACATAGTATGCATTCAGTTTATGCTTAACTTTGTTTAAGTAAATAGTTCAGCGGTGAATAATGTTAGTAGTTTGTCAATTTAACTAGTTTAAATGCAAAAATGATGTAAAATCTAAAAAAACGATAATAATAATAATTATGCAACAATTTCAATGATATATTAATATAATCGTAATTCACTTATATATTAAATACATAACAAAATACATTTAATCTAAATCCAACATAAAATCCAAGTTACATACTTTAATTTTAGTGGCTTTATTTACTTAAACGGGTTCACGGGTTGACCTGTTTAATACTTACTCAACCCAAACACAACCCGTTTATTAAACGGGTTAGACGGGTTGATCTGTTTTTGACCCAAACCCGTTTATCCTCAACCCAAACCTGTTTAACTTCGTGTCGGGTTCGTGTCGTTTATCGTGTCGTGTCGAAAATTGCCACCCCTAATTATAGATATTAAACTCTATTTTGGTCTTTAGAAAATTTGCTCTAACTAATAAAGGTTAAAGTAAAGTTTAATATAGATCTTAAATTTATCGTAGATCCGATAAACCGTCATAGTCGTTCATTTTTTAATAAAAAAACAAAATAAACTTTCACCATTTTTTAAAATTAAATATCTCGCAAACCGTTAATCATTCTACGAAAAAAATCATACAATTCGACGAAATTAAATTATCTTTACATAGATATGCACTTACATATTTTTTAACGATTTTTTTAAATTTCGACATAGAAAAATCATATATGATTTGTGAAAATCATATATGATTCGATTTTTACAAATCATATATGATTTTTGAAAATCATATGTGATTTGTAAAAGTCATATATGATTTGTGAAAAATCATATGTGATTCGATTTTCAAATCATATATGATTTTTCCGCTGAAATTTTTGAAAAAAAGTTTGTCGAAAATATAAAGTGCGTATCTATAAAAGATAAGTTAATTCTCGTCATGATAAGTATTTTGTAGTTTGAAGATTACCATTTACGAGATATGTTGTTTTAAAATGGTGAAAATGGTCTTTATTAAGTTCGATAAAAATAGATAGCTAAGATTGATTTATTGGATCTATGGCAAATATAAGATCTATATTGATCTCAACTCTATAGGTCAAATAAACCAATTTTGTGGGTTTTTGGTAAACAGTTAGGGGGTGGCAACCATGTCAATCTCTAATTTTCATACCTAATCACCCACCAATAATATCCTTCCATCTCATCTCATACCTAACAATAGACTTTTAGTGATAACCATGCCTAACTCATACCTCATCTATTTATTATTTTTTTATATATATATTTTTTAATAATTATATTAAACAATTTAATAAAACATAATATTTTATTAATACTTAAAGAAAATTACATAATACTTATTAAAAAAACACTAGTCATGAGGTATGGTAAGTCTTGGCGTCTACATCTCAGTAAGAACATAACGGAGACGGTGATGGCTATTTTCGTCTTGTAACTCCGGTAGTACATTCGGTCATAAAGCGGCGTGTTGGTGATCCATTATATGAGCAGGTGATATTGTCATCCGTCGTCTTTTAAAATCATATTGTGTAATATAACACACGTATGAGCGATTTTTGAATCTTTCGACGGACATAGCCGGAGAGGATGTTGAGAATAATCCATTTTCCTTTAAGGCGACCAAAAGCTCGTTCGACATCCTTTCGTGCGGACTTTTGTAGCTTCTGAATCTCTTTTCTTCGGGTCGGTTGGATAAGGATATGCTTTAACAAGCGTTGAATCGTAGGATAGATTCCATCGATAAGATAATATCCACGTTTGTAAAGCCGTTCATTTAGAGTAAATGAACTGTTTATCGCCATTCCATTTCGTTGAGTAAGATACACCGGAGATTGATTCAAAACATAGATGTCGTTATTTGCACCGGGAGGACCAAAAAACGAATGCCAAAACCACAAATCATTTGAAGCTACGACTTCAAGCATAATAGTCGGGTATTGGTGATCACATCTTTTATATTGCCCTCTCAAATGCCTAGGACAATTTCGCCAAACGAAATGTGTACAATCAATGCTACCAAGCATTCCAGGAATGTGATGTTGTTCTTCATGTGCCTCGAATAAAAAAATAACCTGACGTTCTTCGTGCCATGTTTAAGTAGTCATCATATCTATCCGGAGGTCCACCCGTTGCGAGTTTTCGAATAGCCGATGTGCATTTTTGCAACGCCGTGAAACTTTTTTTCCCCCTAGCGTCTACGCCCTCTTGAAACCATTCGAAATTCGCTTCAATATCACCGATAATTTTTATAAACAAGCTTTTATTCATACGAAATATTTCACGAAAAACTTGGGGGGGAAACTTTGGGTTTTCTTCGACGAAATAGTCATTCATTAGAGTTTCTAGAGCTTTTTCACGAAAACGGGTAACATGCCCTCGGGTTGAGCTTGCCGTGTCTTCAATGGCATCGCACGCGGCTAAATAGGTTTTTATGGTAGAACCGGTGGAAAACAATAGCTCGGAAGAGTCGGATAGAAAATCTAACTCGTCCTCGGATGAAGAAGATGAAGATGAAGATGGATCCATTTTGTTTGTGAAATAGATATGTTTTTGTTTGAGTAAAAATAGAGATGTTTTTGTGTGTGAAATAATGTTAAATGGGTGGTGTTTAAATAGGTAAAAAAAAAAGGATTTTTTTTAATGCATCTCAACGGCTAGTTTTTTGCCTCACGTAGAATCGGTAATGTATACCGATTTAGCACCATTTGATGCCATGCCGAAATGGTGGCAATGTTCATGTCAATCGGCATGATGGATACCGAAGCCATGCCAAGAACGGTTGCCACCTCCCTTAGTATTCGACGCATGACATAACAGAACACACAAATAATAGCAACACGATTATAATTTGCCTAGTCGTGCATGTTGAAATGGTTCAGTTGATCGGCTTGATCAAGCTACAATCACGGCCAAGCTAAATCAGATATATAATTAATCAAAAATTTGATACAAATTTACCACGGGACTGTATTATACGATACTCTTTTTCTTCGACTTACATCTATCCTAACAAAATAAGTTGTTCACCATAAACGCGAATTTGGCGTTTTTCATATATGACACTCGTTATTCAAAAGGAGAATATGAAGTTAATATTGTTATAGTTGAAACTAATGATCATTTAGTTGACTAGGGGGTGTTTGATTGATAGGTATGGTTATACGAGAATAACTTTCATTCCTCTTGTAGCTGTTTGATCAATCGATTTCATAATTGAAAATAAAACTTATACCCTTAAAACTAGGCATGTTCTATACCCACTAAAAGTGATGAGTTTGAAAACCCATTCCAAGTAACATACCAATATTGATTCCTAATATAAAGTAAACCATACACCCTCTAAAATAATTACTATCTCCGTCTTAAAATTATTATTCAGTTTTGACTTTTGAATTTTTTTATTTTCAATTTTGTCTTTAAGTATTTTTATTTGTATTATATAATACTTGATGAAAAATATACAAATAAAAATATATATTTAAAACTTAATACTTTCATGTATTTTGTATCAAATATTATATAACAAAAAAAAAATACTTAAGATCAAAGTTGAAAAAAAAAACTTTAAAAGTCAAAACTGAGCAATAGTTTTAAGACGAAGGTAGCTGTTGATGCAAAAGTTGGACGTTCCTTGTTTGGAGCTCCGGTTCCCGCACCAATTGAGAATCGTTGCTTGAGACATCGCACTAAGAGACAAAAGACACCGTTAGGCTTACCGTGGGATTGTCTCCACGATTATCCTCGGCGTGAGAGTAAGTAATCGGTTTAGGGTTTAAGGAGAATTAGGGTTTCGATCGTGCCTTAAGCGAGGATGTAATTCCCTTATATACGCTGTCGGAATCCTTGTTTGTTCGTGTTCCTCAACCTTGATTGTATCCGCCTTAATCGGTTGGGGATGATTATCTTCCTATTTAGAAGATATCGGATATCTATTCCATCGATAGATTGGGTTTGGGCCTTCGTGAGCCCAAACGTCTAGTTGGCTTAGGCGTTAAATGCTGGGTCAAGTTAGTATTGGACTTTAGTCGGGTCCATGACCGGATATAGAACTATCGTCATCATGTCCCCGGTCTAGTATGCTGATGCGTCGCTCTGGATCTAGACTAATTATCGTAGTCCATGAAAAATAAATAAAGCGTAGAAAAGCTAAAGAAATATCCTCTTGATACATTGTATCTAGTCGTAATAAAGAAAACAGCACCTCGTAAATTGGGAAAGGTTCTGCACCCGTGTCCCATCAAACAATCCCAACCACATATTTAGGGTTAGTGGGATCCGCGTGTCGATCATCGCGTGGAGGAAGAGATTATATAACCCTTCACTTCATTTTCACCGCTTTCTACACATAGTAAAAAAAAAAAAAAAAAAAAGCGCTATCGCCATTATCAAACACTTCCAAGCCTTCATCTGAAATATCCCTAGGTAGCTGCGCTGCGCCTTTGTTTTATTATAAACAATACCATGGTTAAGGGTTATCGGTTTTCGTCGGACTTAATGTACAGGAGCTTCACGGTTTGCATCGATTATTATATCCGGTATGATTACATCAGGAAGTTCCAATTTTGCAAATGCGCTAATAGCGGATTCCCGATGGGAAGATTGGGGTATACGCGATTCTTTGAATTCGCAAATCGGTAGCGTACCCTATCGTTATTCTTAAGTGATGTATTGAATTATTACCGCATTCACTTGTCCCGGTACCTTGTATAGGTGCGGCAAAACTAGTAATTTCGGTGAGCGCCACTTATTGGCCATTAACCCGCGATCCACTGTTCGGGCGTTTTACCACACGCGTGGTCATTGACGGGTGGGTTCGCCATGGCGCCACAGGTCGCTCAATGTTATCACGGAAAAGTTAGATGCGCCGTAAATTGGAGGAAACCTTTTCGGATTGACAACGCATGCTTTCCGTCTCATTTTGATTTTTACGCTAAGGGACCACCGCGAAGGATGGCGCCCCTCACGGATCATATAATGCGAGGATGCGGAAGCAATAAATGCGAACCGCATCCCTATAAGCTCTACCAGGGTTCTTGGTGCATATTGGCACGGCGCAACTATTTTGGCGGACTCGAGAAGAAGTTCCTATCTTCTTAGGCGCCGATGGTCGGGGTGGGTGCTCATCTTTCGTGCCGGTTGAATTACATTCTTGTAAGTTATTCAACGTTTGTTCTTCTTACTTGTTGTGGTGTGTGTATTTCTTTGTTGTTGTGAGATGGACACATTGCTCAACACAGCAACCGACGGCCAATCAAGTAAAGGTGGGAACCCGCCGGCTGAAAGAGGAGAAGAGCCGTGCTTGTTGCGGCATGAGCGTACTAATGTTGGACCTAGGCGAGGCAGGGAAAGTTCATCCGTTGCGCCACAAGCAACACCTTACTGAGTGTGCCCGGTTCGGCGGTCCTTCATCTCCGAAAGACAACATGCGCCCGTGGCGTTTGAGCATATGGAGGAAGTAGAAGAAGAAGAAGAAAGTCAAGGATTGGAGCGCAAAAAGAAGAGCTTGATGGCGATGGTCTTGCCGCCACCTTCGGAAACGCGCCGGTGGTGTTTAGTGTGGAGTCATCTTCAGTGATGTGGCGTCGCGTCCACCATCACGACACGGCTATCCTGCGTAAGTATCCTTACAAGATTATGTCATCAAATGCCTCGTGATAGTATTGAATAACGTGAATTTCGTTATGTTTGTAGGTTTGAACAATCCAGAGTCGCCCCCAATCAAGTCCAATACGTCTTTGAATCATAAATTGGAGGCAAGCGCCGAGCACAGGACCTCACGGGGATGCGCCACGGGCAACCGGTCGATGATCTGGTCTTACTTCATTGCATGCTAAAGGTAAAGTATTAGGGAGAGACTAGCCAAGGTCTTTGAAAAGACCGGTAATTCTTGTTCTTGGAGGCGCAATTGGCTAGTGCTAGGGGTGAAGCGAGACTATGGGATCGTATGCTAAAAACTCGTAGAAGAGAAAATGGCGATGTGCCAAATAAATCAAACGTCTGCGAGCCGCGGGATATAAGTCTTCTGTCATTGGGCCATGAAATATTTGGAGAATGGTAAAGACGCGACCTCCCGGCTTGAAGACTTGGCTCTTGTGAAAAGCGCCGCTGAAACTCGGGAGGATAAGTTCGCAAGTTAAGCACGGAATATGACGGTGATATCCTCAACTTATCGACCATTCTTGCAGCAGATGGCTCATAAACCATAGGCTCCGTCTTTGCTGCGTTAAGTACCCTAGAGTCGCAAGAGGTTGTTGACTCCTTGGGGATGTGGTTAAGTTTCTTGTTGGGCGTGGGAAAGCGAAGCCATTGAGAAGGCGCATGAGGTCGAGCTTCTAAAGGTACCGTTGAGCGGTACCTAATTATGTGCCAAGGCTTATGATAATCAGTCATTGCCATGAAGAAGATGAGGACTTGGAACTCCCAAGATTCTTTGAGCGGGCGTGATCAAGACTATCGATAAATGTAATTTTGCGGTCGACTCTGGCGAGTCATCTCGGTGGAGAAAGCGGATTCTTGTGACAGGACTATTATCTTAGACTGATGCATCAATTTGCGTTCCTATATTCGCGCCCTGGGATATCACGAATCCTTTTGTCCGGAAGAGGTCCCGCGAAGCAAGTTTTGAAGCGCGTGCGACGAGGCTTGCTCAAAAGAAAGGTGTTAAGGCAAGTTTGTTATGTGTGTGGTGTCGGTGGCGCCTCCCCGGATCTGACGGGGTGCCGTGAGTGTTGCCACTTTGTGGCTCGTCGAGATCGGGTTGTTGCGAGGTGAATAGGGTTGGGAATGCTACTAGCCGCGTGGGTAGTTCATCCTTGAGCGTAGTCATAGTTTATAGATTGTTTCGTGCTATAAGCGTCTTTGAGAAATAACTCGTAGTTATGAAATAAATCTCCTTTTGTTAAGTGTTTGTGAATATATTTTCAATTTGTGATGTACACACTTATCTGTTTGTCTTTGCGTAAAAGAAGTATTAGTTTGTTACTGATATGCAAGTGTGAATAATACAAGAAATCCATAATCATGTATGAAGATCTAAGATACTAAAAAAAAATTGTCAAGTATCATCATAATCGTGTATGTTAATGATATGCAACGTCTTGTAAATACCAAATTAAGGAATCAAGTGTCTTGATTCCAAAGTTGATAACGTGCACATGTGCGTTGTTGCGCATCCGTGGGGTGCGCATAAAGCTATTCAACGTCTTGAGAACAAGGTGTTTAACAAGGATCGTGATCCGGCGTTGATGGGTTTGCAACCCTCTTTACTCAACAAGTTGTTTATTAGGTTAACTTATCCTTTTACCATCGTGGGTTTATATATTGCATGCGCGCCATGTAGGCAAAAATAAAAAGTTGTTAAGACATACAATATATGGAAGTAACAAATTGAAATGTGTCGCGAGTTAGCTAGAAACCCAACGCTTTATTAATACTTGCAAGTGTTTTGAGAAAATAAGACATAATACTAAGGAAATAATAAAAAAAAAAAATACATAGTTGTCTATTGAGTATTCTAGTAAAATGCCCAGGCGTCGTGGGCGGCGTCAAGCCATTCCTATAGGTAGCATCTCTTGAGGTTGCAGATGTTCCATGTCGTGGCAATTCACGACCATCGAGCCCGTAGCTTGTCAGGCGCTTTGTTCTAGTGCTTGATAACCTCATAGGGTCCCTCCCATCGGTCCAAGCTTACATGTCTTGCGTGGCTTGAATCATTAGCGCGATAGGCGAAGTCACACAGTCCGAATGAGACACCTCTCTCGCAGTAAGTCATAGTATCCCTTCATTCTTGACTTGATTTTTCTTCACGTATAAGCTGCGCGTTCACGCCTTTCTTCCAGCAGATCTAGGTCAATACGTCGATCGTCGTCATTAGTTGCCACATTTATTTCAGCAGTGCGGATGGTTGGCATACCGATCTCGGCTGGTATGACGGCTTCTGTCCCGTAGACTAGAGAAAAGTGATTATCTCCTGTGCTAGTTTTGATTGAGGTGCGATGCGCCCACAAAACATGTGATAGCTCTTCCACCCATCTTCCTTTGTGCTTGTCCAGGCGTGTTTTAATTCCTTCGCCTAAGCTTCGATTCGCCTGTTCCACTCAGCCGTTGGTTTGTGGGTGTTTAAGCGACGCAAGTCTTTGTGTGATGCTTAGCTTCGCACCAGTCCTTGAAGGGGTTGTCGCGAATTGTTTCCGTTATCCGAGATGATTTCCCGGGGAAGACCAAAGCGGCATACAATGTTATCCCATCTGAAGCTTCACTGGTTGCGATGATTGTTACCACCGCCTTTGCTTGATCCACTTGGTGAAGTAGTCTATGGCGACTATGAGGAATTTTAATCCCAGTTGCGACGGAAAAGGGCTGCGATGTCAATACCCCACTTGTAGAATGGCCATGGTGATGTTATTGGTGTTAGCTCATGCGTGGTTGGGCGGGGCGGGCCTATGCACTGCAATCGTTACACTTCCTTATTAAGTCCCGCGCATCACGGTGCATGGTAGGCCAAGAGTATCACGATCTCGTGGCGCGTGCCACAACGGATCGTGGTCTGAGTGCATATTGCATGAACCTTCATGGATCTCTCGCTGAGACATAATTCGCTGTAAAGGGCCTGCAATGAAGCCATGGTTGCAGGAAGGGCGTCGATGCGATATGTTGTCTCGGTTTCAAATCTACAGGCGTGCCAGATCCGTATCCTGCGCTTCCTTACGCTCACGGGTAACATTCCTTTGTTTAGGAAGTCCGTTATCGGTGTCATCCATGTAGGACCGTCCTCCCCATGATCGTGGAGACTTCCATCTACGAGATTGACTTGCTTTTTAGTGTTTCCACTAGAACTTGCTTTGATAGGTGTGCAAAGCTTGTCGAGGAAATCTTGCTTAGTGCATATGCCTTGCGGTTTTCCCTCAGGAACACGTTTGATGGTGAACTGTCAAAACCTTTGATCGGTGTCTTGGTCTTGTCGAGATCTTGGATCATATTATCTTCCTTAGCCGTGATTCGCCCAACACGTGGTTGGCACTGGCAGGGAATCCACGTTTGCTTCAGGTTATGTACACCCATTCGGTGCGATCGTAGTCCGGCAAGTAGAGCTTCGTATCGCCTCGTTGTTTGTCGTGTAAATTCAAAGCGTGGTGCGTAAGTGAATTCCATTCCTACGGATTTGTAAGGATAAGGCACGCTCTCGAACCATCGATGCATGAGGATCCATCGTAAACAAGATCCATGGATCGTATCGTTCCGTCTTATTTGGTGTGGGTTCTCGTCGATTATGCGGCTTTTCGATGATGAAGTGCGCCGAATCGTCCTCGATTGCCGTGGCGTGGTGCGTAAGAGATGTTGTGTTCGTCAGCAATACACTCCACTTACGGGTCGGCCGATGCATCGGGTTTAGAGATAATCGCTTGATTGGTTGATCGGTGATTCTTTGATCGGGTGCGCTGGAAATACTGCGTGGCCGTTTAGCGACAAACACCAATGCAAGAACTAATTTTTCCATGGCGGTGTAGTTCATCTCCGTCTTCTTTAGCGCTTTGCTTACAAAGTAGATAGGGGTTGGTCTTGAATCCCTATCTGTTAGTAGATCGCTGTTGATTGCTCCATCGATTCTGAGACAAGTACATGATCGGTTCTTCCCGGTCGGGGTGCGCGGCGTTGGGAGCGTTGCGGATCTTTGTTTAAGGTGAGTGAAGGCTTCTTACGCCTCCGTAGTCCCTTGAAATCACCCTTCTTATACACTTCTTGAGTGTTTTGAAAAGTGGTAATGATTTTTCTGCCGATTTGGATAGGAACACATTTGCTTAGGCCAACTTTCCGTTGAGAGATTGGACTTCCTTCAACGTCTTGTGATGAAGGAAGTTCGATGACCGCTTTGTCTTTTACGGACACGGTTTTATACCATCGAGTTCAATCGGTATCGAGGAACATGCCTTGATGGCGCCGAATGTGCACTTTTGGGATTGACTTCATGTTGATCTCGTAGAGTTTTAAGCGTCTCCTCGATGTCGCGTATTAGCTCATCTTCGTGATGGCTCTTGATGACTAGATCATCGACATAGACTTCTAGGTTGCGGCCGCTTGCTTTTTCGGCGTTATCCGCCAACCGATAGGTGGCACCGCGTTCTTGACCAAAGGCATTTTGTGTAACGATCGCGCCTTGGCACTGTATGGAAGCCGTCTTTTCTTCATCCTCTTTAGCCATCGAATTTGATGGTATCCTTTATGCGCATCTGGAAACACTTCAATGGGTACCCAGCGGAGACTCTATTTTCGGTCATCTTTGGTAATGGATAGCGATCTTGTGGGCGGCGCTTTGTTAAGATCATTAAAGTCGACACACATTCGCTTGACTCAGTCGCTCTTTTTGACCATTCTTTGGGTTAGAAAGCGATCGTGGTAGTAGACTTCACGCATGATTCCGCATCGACCGGCTTGTGTACCGCCGGGATCGCTTACGCGCTACGGGCTTCGCGCGCTTACCGCGGATGGCGAGTACCACTTGTCGGATTCGCGGTTTGTGTTACGTGATTGAGGCGGTACCCGGTCATGTGTTTTGGCCCCACGCAAAGATGTCTAAGTTCTTTTGCGGGAGCGCGCACGGTGATTTTCCGTTGTCCGATAGTGACCCTCAGATGGGCTATTTCGCTACGGTATTACGGGTGAATCATGACCTTGATTTGGAACTTTGGTTGCATCTTTGTCTTGGGATTGATTAGTTTCGCATGTAATCGTGTTACATTCTCTATGCGACGCGGTGGCATTGTAAAGGGTAACTATACCCCTTCCACCGAATTTAAGCATCCCGTCTGCTTGATTGATGGCTTCCACGCATAAGCGAGATCCGGGTCTCCGATAATGCCGATTGTATGGCGAGGAGATTTGATCACCATGAACTCCATCCAAGCCGTTCGCGAGTGCTTTTCGTTTCGATCTTGTTGTAATCGTATTTGCCCATAGGCCATATTTTTCCCGTGAAACGATCAAGGCCGTTACGGTTGGGGCTAGCCGACTACGTATTCCGACAGCGATTAGCTTGAAGGTGCTTTCATACATGATGTCTGTCGACGCCCACCATCAACATACATGCGATGGATGTCGTGACCCCGCACTAATCTCGATAGTGGTGGCTCGATCACTGCGTTGTCCATGATTAAAATTTGGGAATGATATTACACTTCCTCGAGAAAACTCTGGTGACCTTCCGTCGCCGGTGACCACCGCCATGATTGTATCATGTAGATGGTGTCGGCCTTCTCATGGGTGTCTCCTCTTGTTTCCGCTTTTGGCTATCTTTCCCTTCCTTGATATTTTGACTAAATGGTTTAATCGGCCATCTTTAACCATTTTGTCAATGGTCGACGAATTGGACACATTCGTTAGTAGTGTGGCCCTTTGTGCGTGGTAATCACGATATCCACTCACACGCAGATCCTCCGGAGTGCGCATTTGTGGCGGTCTCGGGAAGTTAGCACCCTCGTCATGAGTATTTCCTTGGCGATTTGGTAAGCGGGGTGTATTTGTCATTGTCGCGACCATTCCTGGTTGCGATAGTTCTATTCGGTTACTATTCCGCCTCGCTGGATTGTCTCTGGGTTGTTCCTGTGACCGGTAGTTTGAATAGCTTCTCTTCTATTCGCTGCAGCGGCTTCTCCTTGTCAAAGGACCGTGCGCTTCATAACCTCATCGAAGGATTGGGGAATCACATCATTCAATCTTTAATAAGTTGGGTTCTTGATCCCATTCATGAACCACGAAATTTTGAGTACCAGGACATGCTTTGACTTGCATGCAATCATCCTTGAAGCGCTCCATAAAAGCGCTTGTGGATTCCCTCGCTGTTGTTTGACTCTAGCGAGTTCAATGGGGTTTTTAGCACGCTTTTTCGTTGAGTAAAGTTTAGGCGAATGCCTTCCTCAACTCTTCAAAGCCATTGATGCTTCTGCGTGGAAGCTTGTTGAACCGCCGCGCATTTCTCACGATGTGGAATTGAACATGTGGCACCATCTGAGGTTGTGGCGATTTTCAATGGTTGCGGTGATTCGAAAATTTTAGGTGATCTTAAGATCACTTTGCTCCATCGTAGGTTTTAACATTAGTAGGCACGCGCCTCTTCTTGTTCTCGAGAAATCAGCGATGCGTCTAGTGAGCGATCTACCTTCCAGCGGCGCCCATGGAGAGACATATCCTCTCTTCTTGGTCACGGTTTTTCTTACGGATTTCCAATGTCGGTCTCATCGTCCTCGTTGTCAGGAATTACTAGACGATAGTTCTTCTCTCCGGCGTTTGGCATACCATCGTCTCAATTTGTGCTTGGGGACTCTTACTTGGGAATATCGCTCCCAGGTCTATCTTGTACTCGCGGCTACCAAGTCTAGTGTGGACATTGGTGCGCCTCATCTTCCGGCTTTCGTCCATAGGTTGTGAGTCGGATGTGTCATCTTCTCGACTCTCCTTCCGATTCTATCAACACCTGGGGGTCGCGATTATCCTCCGCGTTTCTCCTTCCGACGGCGGTGGAGATGTCTCGAACTCGGGCCAAAGTCGGTAGAGCATGCGGACTCAGGCACCGTCTTTCTTTGCTTCTCTTGCATGAGGATAGCTAGGCTTCGTAGTTTGAGAGACAAAACTACTTGGCTCTAATTCTAACGACCCCTACAGGGCGGGGTATCCGTTTCTATCAACACGCCTTGTTCTTATCGGGTGCGTCGGGGTGCTTTGTGAAGTTAGCTTCAGCACCGATTGGAGTGGAGTAAAAGGAGCGCTGTGACGGATCTCCGCTTGGTGGTGGTAGTTGTTGTCCAGGTTGTCCCAGAGTGGTTCCACGGAGGAAGCGCCGAATCTGGCACGATCCCCGATTTTTAACAACCTTTGGTTGTCTGGAGATCCGCTGGGAGTTGACCCATTGTCGTCTTCTTTCCAAAGAAAGTCGATTGCGATCGTTTCGTCATTCTAGTTCTTGGTTCTTAGTGAATTGTCCCGGATGGCGCCACTTGTTGATCAAAAGTTGGGCGTTCCTTGTTGGAGCTCGGTTCCGCACAATTGAGAATCGTTGCTTGAGACACTGCGCACCAAGAGACAAAAGACACCGATTAGAACTATCAGTGGGATTGTCTCCACGATTATCCTCCCGTGAGAGTAAGTAATCGGTTTAGGGTTTAAGGAGAATTGGGTTTCGGATCGCACTTAAGCGAGGATGTAATTCCCTTTATATACGCGGAATCCTTGTTGGTTCCGTGTTCCTCAACCTTCTGCAGTATCCCGCTTAATCGGTTAGGGATGATTATCTTCTATTTAGAAGATATCGGACATCTATTCCATCAATAGATTCGGGTTTGAGCCTTCATGAGCCCAAACGTCTGGATTAACTTTGGCGTTCGTCACGGTAGAGTTAGTATTGAACTTTAGTCGGTCCATAATGGGATATGACTATATCGTCATCGATGTAAGATTTATGAACTTATCATTTGATAAAATCTTCTTATTCTTACAACGAAAAGAATTATAACTGTAATTGTATAAGAACAAATAACACATGTATTTTCCTACAAGAAAATCAACTAATTTATTATAAAAAATAATTATCATTAGCCTAGTAGCCCATTGATGAAAGCTACTAATTAACATACGAGCGTTGATTGGCGACGCAAATGGTGTGATTAATTACGTCGCTTAGCGCATGTCGATAACACTATGGTGGCGTGAGGCGCTTCGCAACAACAACAAATAACTTATCACACGTCGCTTTTGCGATATAATTAGTCTATTTTTTAATCCTCCAAATCATTTTCATAACTATATTTGCTGAATACTCTTTTTATTTTCCACATGGATCGCATGTTGTAATCGTCGATGGGGACATCATTGGGTTGACCTATTCAAGTTGACAAGAATCCATTTATTAATAAGATTAAGGATGCTTGCTCAAAAAAATAAAAATAAGATTAAGGATGCGTTTGGTATGAAAAAAAAGATTAAAATCAGATTTTGATTTGGCAATAATTTAAAAGAAAAGTAAGAGAGAAAAAAAAAATATTGTATAAATCATTGTTTATTTTATAAAATAAATGGATAAAAAATTTAAGATGTAATATTATTTTAATATTAAATAAAGATAATATAAGTTGTTGAGTCTCACATTTATAAGAAGAAAACAAAACAAAAATATGATAAAAAAAGTTGAATGACATGCATGGCCCACCATTTCTATTAACTTTCGGTAAAACCTCATGTGCACCCACTGATATGGGTGAAACCCCCTTCTATGCATATCAAATGCTATTTTGATAACTTTCTCACACAACAAACAAATAATCTTGAAAATGATTTCATAGCTTTCATTCTATACCTCCATAACAAACGGAACCTAAGAAAATTTAAGATTCGTTTGTTTTGTGGGTGGGTTTGAAATTGGATTTGGTATTTGTTTGAAAAAAAAGAGAGAAAGAGAGAACAAAAATTATTTAAATTATATTTTCTTTATATGTAAATTGAGATATTATAAGTTATTTTGAAGAAAAATAAAATAAATAAATATATGGTTAAAAAGAAAAAAAACAAAAAAACAAAAAAAAAACAATAATCCCATTGGCTGGATTTTTGAAAAGTCACTAGTATGCCATGGTACGAAATGAAAATAAATGGAATCTTTCATTTTATTACCTTTTGTCAGAAAAGAAAAATGCACCAAACGAGTGACTTGTGCTTTCTTTGAATCCATAACCCTTGATACACTTATACCAAACGGGCCCTTAACCACGATATCATGATTTTGCATAACACGTGTACCTCGTTTATTATTCGTGTAACTTGTTTAACTAAGATGAGGTCAAACAGGTTTACGTGTAGGCTAACGAATCAAGAGGTTCAAGCCCGAAAACAATATATTAACTAAAAGATGACGAAAACAAAATCTACAAGTTGAAATTTAAATCCAAATTCAAAACTAATAATAAAAATCCACAGTTGAATTTTCACCAACATATTTAATCAGGTTGATGGGCTAATCTCATGGTTAACTTTTGTACAACCTGAACCTGACCCGTTTAGTAAACGAGTTAGATGATTTGACTTGTTTGTTTACTCGAACTCATTTATCCTCAACACAAACTTGTTTGAGATTGTGTCGGTTTCGTGTCGTGTTAAAATTTATCACCTATTTGTTCTCGCCTGTCTAACTACAAACATTCAAGCTATGAATAGTTTATATAGTTGATCAATGGCGAATGAATTCAGAATATATGGAGGCTGATCGTAGTGGTGACCTCAGGTTTGTCGGGTCGCCTCTGTCACCTCAGTGTCACTTCAGTTTCTCTCAAAACCAAATACATGACCTTAAGCCCGTAGTAAGGCAACCCCGATCATCACAAAAAACTTACGACACAAAAATTAATTTAAAAACCACTCACACACATACACAAACCAAGTAAGGTCGGTTGAGCGACCCAACTAAACAAAAAAGGGAGGGGGACCGAGTTCAATAAGTTTGTCGTAAAGGGAAGAGACACCGCTCAGAGGGAAGACCGACCCTAGGTTTGGTCGCCGCTACGATTAGTCTGACGTGAGACGTATTATAAGTTGTATAATTGAAATAACAAAATAAAACTTATTTATGGCCTTGAATAATGTCACCTACAAAATTATTGACATGGACTAGGATGACAATAATGTGTCTCTTTATGGGACCCTTCAATCATGGACCAAACATCAAGTTGATGAGACTTTTTTTATCGTTAAGCTCAACATTTATTAGATGTCTATTCTCTTTATATCACAACTTTAATCGTGTTTCACACAATATTTGTCATCTCAAATGTAAGGTCTATCTTTATTTGTCAGTGGAAATGAAAGAATACAAGTGGTTTGCACATATAGAAGAGATTTATGAAGTTTGGATTACTTTTCAAAAAATGCCCAATGACGTACTTAAGGTTTAAAGCAATGCCGTCTTCAAAGGAGTGCAGGCGGTGTCATTGCATATGATCACCGTTTGAAGAAGGCCGCAAAATATGATGCACTTCTGTTATATATATACATAATATGATGTTTGAATTTAATTAATTCATGTACTACTGATACATATGTATTTTTTGTGTGTGTTTAAAAGACACTTTGTAGTGATGACACGAGACCACTGAAATTCATGAGACGGCCATGGTCTAAAGACACTACTAATTAAAGAACACGATCTACCAAAACATGTATTAATGACTTCAGTCATCGATGTAGCTTTCTTTTGATTAACTCGACACTTTTGACATAACTATTCCATTAAGTAGGAATTGATATTTAACGATCAAACAATGAAATAATTACACGTTTATGAGATTATGTGTTATCTGCTCTGCGAACATTTAAAGTGAGACACATTTAGTATTTGGGTTTATGGTCATATAGACTCGATCATGAAAAAACATTTACTTCTAAGGAAGTTGACGTAGTTACTTCAAGTTTGTTTGCACAAAGCGTTGTTCAAACTTTAGACATCTTAAAGTTTAGTGATGATAGTTACTCGATCAATTTATCTCAAAATAATTGTCTTAAAAAACACAAATTTAAGAAAAACATTATTAAAAGTTTTAAGACTTTGTTTGAGTTTTGTAATATTGTTTTGGTTAAGGGCATTTTAATAAGCTTGATATATCAAACATTTTCATATTAATTAGGGGAGCAATTAATTTGAGACAACTCAAAATAAAAACATGAAACAATTAGGATGAAGAAGTATAAGATTTTAGAGAAATGAGTATTCAGTTCTACTATAGTTTATAAGTTAGAGCAAAGTGTGCAATGGATCAAGTCAAATGCAAAAGGTGATGTTACGTCATGCCACATGATTTTAACTCACAATTTTCTTCTTTCATTTCTTTTATCATTCACACACCCAAAACACTCTTTAAAAAAAAAAAAAAAAAAAATTAAAACACAAACTAAACAACAAAGTCAATTAAAAAAAGCACACAAAAACTTCACTTTGGCGCAAGCCAATTACTTCACATTTTCTTGACGCAAAGGGGAGGGGATACAGTGACACCGGTTTAGCATCGTGCCAAATCAGATTAGCGTCTGCCTCTTGTGACTGTACCCTTTGCTCATAGTACTCGTACAAAACAACAGGGCGAGCATTATTCAACAATTTTTGTTCTGATTGGTAGAAGCCTGAAAAGTTGTATCTCCTCTTGGGCCACTACAGATTACACTTGCACACAATGGACTTTAGTAAACTACACTATCTATAAACACGTTTTTAGCTTTTGTAAAGTGATAATTCACCTCCTAGCCTATATTCTATATTTCAACACCTCATTAGAATTATCATCTTACACTATTAACTCATTAAAACCTAACAAAACTCCATGGCTGACACTTTTTGTGGGATATATGAATTTACAAAACGTAAGAATGACATCCTATCGGTTAAAATCATGTTTTCTTGTAATGTGGGTCACATCTACAGTTGACACTTATTATGAAGCGAATGTTTAATAAAAATGTAACAAACCTGAAAATATAGACCCAAAAGTCTTAGCGTTGTCGATATATTTTATAGAAACCGAAATTACTATTTTTAGACATAATAATTTTGATACAGTTACAAACGATACTTTTGACTATGACATTAAAGATGAAACTATATTTCCGATAAATATTTAACTTATGATAGATTTGAGTGGGCAAGCTCAAACTGTGTAGTAGATGATTCAACTAATTGATGAACAAAGTTTTCTAAAACTAAAAGAGTCGGACAATATGTTAACGTATGAAAAGATTTAACAGAAATCAAGAAACATAGGAACCTACTGCTTAGACCTAGACGAGTTAATGTGAAAAAAGTGATAACTTGTACGTTGATGTTGGTAAAAAACACCTCATAAATCTACGTGCAATACTTATAAAGTTGTTGAAAAAATAAAGCTAATTCCAAAAAGTAGCCTGGGTGTCCAAAAGTCTTCCTTTTTACAAAAAAAAAAAAAATCCAAAAATATCTCAGGGTGACTTGTTAATTGGGCGACTAACTAACTTATATGCTTGACACGTGTTTAACTTTTTTTCATTAAAATACAAAAAAAACAAATAGGCAAATAGCCCATAGTACAAGTCGCCCAAAACCAAGTCACCCCAGTCTTTCTTTACTTAAAATTTAAATACGTGTCATGATATAAAGTGGTCCCCAAATGCTAGGTCACCCGAGTTAGCGTGTTCGTGGGTTGGGTAATCTAGAATAAACCGAAACCAAAGCCTAACCGAGCGGAACCGAAAATAATTGAGCCGAACTCAGAATCGAACCGATTTGCCAAAACCAACCGAACCGAATTAAATATTCGGTTTCGGTTCGATTATGGTTTTAGTAATCCAAACCAAAACCGAATTCAAATAAATGTATATATATATTTTATATATTTATATGAAAAAATATTAGAACTTTTTAAATATAACATTTTATAAGCTTTAATTTTTTTTCTTTCTAAAAATCTTATAAATAAATGAATAAATAATTAAATTTATGTAATTCGGTTTATTGGTTCGGTTTTCGGTTATGGGGGTTTGGTTTTCGGTTATTCGGTTCGGTTCGGTTCTCGATTATAACCAGAAAAAAAAGTTAACCGAACAAACCGAACAACCCAATAACCGAACCGATGAACACCTCTACCCTGAGTTACTTTGATTTTTTTCTCTGGTCTAGAAAAAAGAGGATCATGAGGCATCCGGGCTACTTTTGAAATTTTCTCAAAAAGGTATATTAACATACAAATTAATACTTTCCTGAATAAACGTGACAACAACTTTTGAAAAACTGAATAGTTTTAGTAGTCCATTTGGCAAAGGCCCAAAAGTCATAAATCCTTCTCACACAACACACAACCAGCCCATAAACCCAAACACCAAAATATCAAAACAAAACCCGGTTCAATCCCTTCATTACAACGCACGGGCCTAAAGCTAAGGTAGAGCAAAACAAGTCACCAAAGCAAAGTAGGGCAAAAAAAGCAGACAAGCCTAAACAACACAAAGCAAAACAAAGCAACGACGGCCTAAACTACTAAGAAGCAAAAAGAGAGGCACGAAAAAACTAAACCTCCAAAAGGAACAACGAGACGCCTAAAAGCCTATCCCACCCAACCCACCTAAACCCACAAAGCCTCAAGCCAAAACTAACCGCAGATTTTAATCCTATCCCTCCACCCTTTCCTATATGAGGTCATGTCCTCCGACAAACGAAGCTTCGACATATCAAGATATTAATGCATGATATATAAAGATATTGAGGGAGGGTGGCATCGGTTATGGCTTCGTGTATGGCTCGGGTATTCTTGTCTGTGTCACGTCGTTTAGGTCTTGAAATTAAATCGATTTGAACTCACAAACCGATTGTGAAATGTTGCCACTACTCTCTATTTTTTTCTTTTGTGAAAGATAGTTTTGGGTAAGATTAGGTCTGCTCCTCCATTTGGGTAGTTTTTGGGTAGAATTGGGTAGTTTTGAGTTGGAGGGTTTTTATTGGATAGAGATAATGTGGCAATTTGGGTAGTGTTGGGTATTTGGGTTGTTCCACTCCCTCCCCTTAAAGCAAGGTTGAGAAAATATGTAATAATGATTCATCAGACAAACCATAAATTTATAAACGCCATAATCATTGAAATTTACTTTTTGTAGAATAACGAGTATTTGTGCCAGCATTGTTGCTTGGTGCGTTATAAACGTGGATGTAAACATACATAGATAGTTGAGGTGTTTCTACATTCACATATAAAAAGTCCAACTAAATGTCCCATCTTAAGCTTGTTTGTCAAATAAAAGGTAAAGAAATACAGATTAATTGATGCATTGAAGCTCAACGTGAGAACATAACTGTTACAAAGGAACTAATTCAGTGGGTCTATTTCTCCAGCACTCCTTCAGTATACTGTTGTTATCCTCATGGCAGCACCAACCACATTTTCGATAATGAACCTGAAAAAATCAACTAATCAGAGGAAAAAATGTATATACTGGGATTCTAAATATCATTCTTTAGCAATACTATACCATAGGAGAATGTTTATATTTGGCACATTAATTGGTCCCAAAAGAACCAAAACTGCGGGACAGAAAGTACTTTGGCAATACTTGGCAAAACCATAGAGATTGAATATCTCGACACATTACTCAGCCCGTCAATTTGAAGAGATGCAGGATTTACAATTTCATTTTCGTATATATGAATTTATGGGTCAACCTATTTTGAGAACCTGTCTTTTTTCGGCTACCAGGTTTTTAATGTATCATTATAATAACTGCATATTTATAGTTTAGTATAAGGTTAATTCTAATTTTGAAATCATTCTAGAAAACGATTACTGTGAACTCCAGATATTGTAATGAAACGACAGTTTGTTTGTGCATTAATTGACCCTCTCTAAGAACCAAGAAAATGTAAACTTACTTATAAGAAGATCAAAGATAAAAGGAGCTGAGAAAGATACGTATACGAATTACCTTAAAGAAACTGAAACTTCAGATTTGTGTGATCGGTGGTGATTATCGCAGCATTGCGGCCCTCCAAACCTGATCAGGAAGCGATGCATCAATCCAACTCATTTTCACCATTTGGGAACCATTTCATCCACCCCAACCGAGTTGTAGTAAATCACCTGCACATATAATGTATATCATATTAAAAAAAATAACAGGTTGCAAATTAACATCGCAGTAGTATGTTAGAACGAAGACTTGTTGAATCAAATTTTAGTAATAGAAATCATACCCCACATTTCCACTTGCAATCTTAGTGTCATTCTTCTCAAAACCCCTAAATAAGTTCAAACACATACTTGTAATATTGCGATCACAATAAAGAAGTAATGCATGTAGCTTTCTTATGATTAGCAAACCTGATATGAGCGTCAAGAGAAAAGAACCCTAAATCAAAAGCGACAAAACATAAAGGCGTAAAGAGCATATCACCTTCTTTTCACCTAGAAGCCGTGCCAAAGCTGAAAGTACTATCCCAGAATAGCTGCTAACCAACTCCAATCCGTCATCTGACCCGGTTAATCCACGAACAATATCCATAGCTACCTAAAGTCAAAGAGAAAAAATGTTCAAATTTGCTAATTAGTAGAATAAAAAAACGTTTTAAAGATGTTTAAGAGACGAATCGTTTACACCTGGTTCAATGAAATGACAAAAGTTATTTGTAATTCGACACTTTCCTGGTGTTTTAGTGATCTATCATTTTGCTTTAAACAACCACCATGAAACTCAAAGAGACGAACTTTTAAAGTAAATGCATAACTAATGGAAAAACGTGGCATAAATAGTTGTGTACTGGAATTACCTACGCGACATGATGGTCAGCACCAACTGAACCAACCCACTGAATCCACCCCTTGAACCCACCCTGTGAACATACCTCCCGAACACATGCACCCATGTCCTAAAGTAGTGGGTGCAAAAGAAGATGAAAAAGTGTGTTGAAGGCATTATCTCCTCCTCCAACAGTTTTGTCACTCGGCTTCAATCAAGTGTTTAGGTAAGCTAATCTGGTTAGCTTGATAAGCTCAAGTTTTGTGGCTTATTTGAGGGGAGGCAGCTTTATGTAAGGGTGCTTATAGCAAAAGATCTTTATACCCTTTAATAAAAATTAGTATGATTTTATTTGTTCAAGTACTTTTGAGCTGATTAACTATAATAAGCTAACCCAAACGCTGAGTATGACATAAGCCATAAGGTGCAAACATAAGCTAAGACAAACACCCCTCAAGAACCACAAAGCAAATTATATATCCACCTTTCTATTTCTATTTTAGTTTGTTCAATGTAAGACAAAGAAAATATATGACTTTGACAATTTGGATACTAAGTATTTTAAAATTTTACCATATTCGACGCGAACACCGACCCTCTTAGCCCCTCTTTCCTCGTGCATAAAGCATCAATAAAAAAGCTTCAGTAAACCTATATTACTCAGAAGTGACCACTAATCAGTACTATTGTGAAACATGATATCTCAACTTTTTAAACACAAATCATAATCACTCATTTTAACCGATCAAGATTTCACACCTAAAAAAAAAAAAAAAAAAAAAAAAAAAAAAAAACGTGCCTTCAATTTCTTAACTCTTGTTACTGCAACATCTTTATTGCCCATGAAGAACTTCTGCAGATGAACAAAAATTATTAAAACCCAATATCACAATAAAAATTATTAAAACCCAATATCACAATAACCGGATCTAACAGATAAGCATATGTTGTGAGTGGAGCTGTTGAAATTTTTTCAGGGTGTACGACTTGTGTCTCTGTGTGTGGTTTTTTTTTTCTTTTGATTATGGATGAATCTGGAATGAGAAGAGTGTGTTTTGTGTTCGTGTGTTGTGGGTTCTGGAACGTCCGCTCCATATTATTTGATCATTTTGGTGGGTATGGAATTTTCTAGGAGATAAGAAACTTGGAGAAGGTAAAATGAATGGTTGTGGATGAAAAGGCGGTGAGTACTGTAGCTATATATAGTGAGCACTGTAGCAACTTTGCTACAGTGTTTTTGGCTCACATTCATTTTTGGGTTTTAGTATATATCTATAATTGCTCCATTGACCTATTACCTTGCGTAAAATGTCATCTTATAATCAACTCGATATATTAAAGCATATTTTCCAAACAAGATTATAAAAAGAGGAATAAGGATCGTTTTATGTTCATTGAACACGAGATATAATATCGTATTTGTTATAATTTTACATTTGAATTAAAATAAATAAATATTTTGTAATAATGGCAATGTATAAGCTTTGTTAATAGACAAGACTACAAAGAGATTAATTAACAATATTCTATAATCTTTTAAAATGTTATCTCAAGTAACTTATATTTAAAACAAATTTGTTTTTTTCTTTTTTTTTATCTCTAATATATCTTCTTACTTTTGTCGAATATATCTTAAGTATTAAACTATAAGACAATAAAAAAATAAAAACATGAACAACAAATACGGGACTTCGGATAGGTTTGGCTCAAGAGATTAAAGGGTGGTGGCAACCATGCCAATCTCAAATTTTCATGCCTAATCACCCATTAATAATATCTTTCCATCTCATCTCATACCTAACAATAGATTTTTAGTGGCAACAATGCCTAACCCATATCTCATACCAATCTCATACACATTTATTGTCCAACGGCTCTTTTTTAAATGCCCAACGTTTAGTTCCTTTGGATGTAGAATCGGCAAAGATTGCCGAAAATCTTCAGTCTCATACCACACCGATGGATGCCGAATAGGAGGCAATGGGGAACCCGTCAAGATCTTGCATGCCGATTCCATGTTCAAGGTTGCCACCACCCTAAAAGAAATATACTTAACTTTTGAAAAAGTAAATTACTTAAAATATAAGCTTTGCTTAACAGACATAACTTATTAGATATTTTACTAAAACAATTTTTCATAATGTCTGAAAATCAAATGCTACTTTATATAGCTTAAAAAAATAATTTTCAATTCTAATTTTTCATTCCATCGCCATCTATAGTTACATCTCCAATTCCAACATAACCTAGCGGTGTTCATCAGTTTGGTTTGGTTAGTTCGATTAATTTTTTTCTTGACAAAATCTAAAATCGAGCCAAACCGAACTCAAATGGATTAAACATAACCAAAAATCAAACTTAAATTCGGTTCGGTTTTTGGGTTGACCCGAAACCCGAATTACATTTTTTCATTCATTCATATGGATATTTAGCATAAAAAATTTCAAGTTTTACAAATTTTATCTTTATACTAGGAAAGAGTTTTAAAAGTTTTTATTTTTATTTTATTTATATAAATATATAAAAATATATATTTATGTGAATTCGGTTTTCGGTTCGGTTCGGTTCAAATTTTCATCTTGCCGAATTCACATCCAAATCGAAAATCAAATATTTAACTCGATTCAGTTTTAGCAAGTTTAATTTGATTACAAATTTTGTTCGATTCAGTTCGACTTCTGTTTTCAATTCCTGTTAGTATTACCCAAATTGTGAACACCCTAACATAACCGAATGACTATAAAATTCTAGAGAAATGATAGTAGTAGTTTATGTTCCAATGTTCCATCATAGAAAGGGGTATCAGTTTTCGTAATTTTTTGGTCCCCTTGAGTGATTGGTATAAGCCCAACTTCATATCTTCTCTTGGGTCTTTAACAAACCCATAAAACTAGCCCATAAACCCAAACACCAAAATATCAAAACAAAACCCGGTTCAATCTCTTCACTACACCATTATCTCACTCACTATTTCACCTCCTCTTTGTGGATAACATTTCATCAAACACCTTCACTACACCTGCAAATTTTATAAAAAAAAAATGTCAATTTCATCATCATCATTAGCTTCAACAATCTTCCCATTATGCAACTCCTCCTCATCTTCATTACCCAAACACCCATCAGCAGCCCATTTCACCCCATCCACCAGAATTCAGTTACAAACTAACCGTTTAACAACTAGCTTTAGGCCTTTTGCTGTTCCTGAAGCTATGGAACAGTTACCTGAGGTATAGTCATATTTCAAGTCCTGAATTTGTGAAATTTTTTATGGGTTTAATGAATTTTGGGTTTTGTTAGGTTGAAGATGGTGAAACTGCTACTGGGATTGTGGGTGCTGATTCTGACAAGGTTAGTTTTTGGTGTTTTGTTTTGTTTTGTTTGCTTTAAATTGCGAAAAACTGTCCTTGTGGTTTGGTTATTTTGCAGGGCGCAGCCTTTACATCTTTAAAAGTGCACGCGCAGTCCCTACGGGGAACAATGGGGACCACTTTGGTATGCAGATAAACTGCATACCAAAGTAGTTCCCCATAGGGACTGCGCGTGTACTTTCAAAGTTGTAAAGACTGCGCCTGCAATATGACCAAACCACAAGGACAATTTTTTGCAATATAAACTATAGTTCCCTATGGTTTATATTATCTTAAGAGTAAATTGTGAAAAAATGTCCTTGTGGCTTGGTTATATTGCAGGGCGCAGTCTTTACATCTTTGAAAGTGCACGCGGTTCCTACGGGAAATGTGGGGACCACTTTGGTATGCAGATAAACTGCATACCAAGTTATTCCCATAGGGACTGCGTGTACTTTAAAACAGTAAAGACTGCGCTAATACGACCAAACCATAAGGACAATTTTTGCAATATAAACTATAGTTCCTATGGTTTATATTATCTTAAGAGTAAATTGTGAAAAATGTCCTTGTGGCTTGGTTATATTGCGGCAGCAGTCTTTACATCTTTGAAAGTGCGCGGTTCCCACGGGAAATGTGGGGACCACTTTGGTATGCAGATAAGCTGCATACCAAAGTAGTTCCCATGGGACTGGCGTGTACTTTCAAAGTTGAAAGACTGCGCTAATACGACCAAACCACAAGGACAATTTTTGCAATATAAACTATAGTTCCTATGGTTTATATTATCTTAAGAGTAAATTGTGAAAAAATGTCCTTGTGGCTTGGTTATATTGCAGCGCAGTCTTTACATCTTTGAAAGTGCACGCGGTTCCTACGGAAATGTGGGACCACTTTGGTATGCAGATAAACCGCATACCAAAGTAGTTCCCATAGGGACTGGCGTGTACTTTCAAAGTCAGAAAGCTCGCGCAGAATACGACCAAACCACAAGGACAATTTTTGCAATATAAATTGTAGTTCCCTATGGTTTATATTATCTTAAGAGTAAATTGTGAAAAAATGTCCTTGTGGCTTGGTTATATTGCGGTAGCGATCTTTACATCTTTGAAAGTGCACGCGGTTCCTACGGAAATGGGGACCACTTTGGTACGCGAGATAAAGCGCATACCAAAGTAGTTCCCATTGGGACTGGCGTGTACTTTCAAAGTCAGTAAAAACTGCATAATACGACCAAACCACAAGGACAGTTTTTTGCAATTTGCTATTAAGATAATGTAAATCGTAGGGTTTTAGTGGTTTAGAGAAGAATTTGTGGTTTAGGTTCTTATTCGCTTGTTGTTTTGTGAAATGAGATGTGAATGTGGTCGAGTTTGTTTGGCGCCATGGAAATGGGGGTGTTTGGATGTTTGTTGAGCGTTAAGTATTTGGTGTTTGGGTGGGTGATTATGTTAAAACAGATGAGGTTTTCTCTGTATAGGTTATGTCGGAGGGCGAGTTTTTGACTTAGATAGTTAGGTGTTCACGGCTTAACAGGGGTATCCTCGAGATCGTTTTCGACTAATATATTGGCCACCCCAAAGATTTTTACGTAGTGAGGTTTGAACATGAGGCCTCTTGGGATGGGGTTAGGTGCCTTACCATTAGGCCATTTGGTAGTGGTTTTATACGTAAGCGGGTAAACAAATGAGGTTTTCCTTGTTTAGGTTAGGTGACTAGGGAAGGTGACCTTTGACTTTGATATACGCGGCCCCACTGGGTATCCCTCTAACTTCTTTTTTACCCTTGGCCACCCCGAAGATGTGTACCTAATGAGGTATATGTACCTAGTGAGGTTTGAATCTGAGACCTCTTGTGAGTTAAGAAGTGCGTGAAATTAAGGCACCTAGTGTTACTTTCTCTTGTGAGGTATGTGTCCCTTGGTGGTGGTTGTTTGGACTTTGGTGATTATGTTATTTCATCTAAATGCATCATGTAGTGAAAGTAACACATTATTATCTGGTAAAAAGTGGATGTATATTTGTGTTATTATGTATTGTTCCTTTTGGAAAAACAAGTAAGAAGTTGCTGTAGAGAAGGGATAAATTTTAGTTTCATATTTTTAAGTTAATCTGCTAATATAGTTATATGATTATATGCTTATCTCTTTAGTTTCAATGATCGCTTTAGCCCCGTAGGTATATTTCATGCTTACCATTATTACTAACTTGGCATGCCATCTAGAGCAAAAGTCTTGAACGATACTGGCTAATACATTAAACAGTTTGCTACTAAAATGTGTTGCTTTTATGGGAAAAACAATGGATATCATATACTCTGTAAAAATGAGGTTTTTTGTCAAGTACAATGGTAAATAGATAATACTGAATACGTCTTTCGGACTGCTAAACATTTCTTACGTGCATAACTGTTTTCTACCAATATGAATTGTATCGATTGCGTTGTCATTATATATACATTTTTGAACCCTAGAATACTGTAGCTATATATCATAGAGCAATAGGCTCTTGTATTGATCATTTTGATGGCGAAAACTCGCATAAGCTGAAATGTTTTCTTCTTTTTCAGTTGGCACCGAAACAAAAAATCAGGATCAAGCTCAGGTCATACTGGGTACCTCTAATTGAAGATTCATGCAAGCAGATTATGGATGCCGCAAGAACAACAAATGCCAAGACAATGGGCCCAGTTCCATTACCCACCAAAAAGAGAATTTACTGTGTTCTTAAATCCCCTCACGTTCACAAAGACGCAAGATTCCATTTTGAGATCAGGACACACCAAAGGCTCATCGATATTCTACACCCGACTGCACAAACCATCGACTCATTAATGCAGCTTGATCTTCCTGCTGGTGTCGATGTCGAGGTTAAGCTTTAGAAGCATATTTCGAGTCTCTTTTTGCTGTTAAATGCTGTTACTCGATACTTTTGTGTAGTGAATTTGTAACTTGTATCATTGTTGATTAAAGAGATGGTGTTTTAGTAATATATTTTGTAATGGCTTAAGCTTAAAATGATGGTTCCACAAGTCACGAATGGTTCTGGTTATTGTTTGCAATTGAAACTTGATCATGCCTTATATGAACTGCTAACTTGAAAAAACTTTGGGGCATAAGTTGAGATAAATTCAAACTAAATGGTGAAGCATGATGAGATAAAAACATGTGAGATATTTTAAGTTTGATTCATGATAGTGTAAAGTGTAAACAACCGGAAGGCTTTACACGGTTTACGATTTGAGTCTGTGTCATGGTGAGTTCAAACACGCAGATTAGTTGATTAAAAGGTTACAAGCCATTATTACTAGAAAAAAAACAACACTAAATATACAATGTGATAACGTAGAAAAGTGAAAAACATAACTTTAAAAAATCTAATAATGTTATCATTATTTTCATCAAGACACCAAACACTAGGCCTACACCTTTATTCTGAAAAAGATATTGGTTAAGACAATTATTTGCAGTCTTCTTCTGAGTAAACGCCTTTGATCCATTTCATTCACTTTTCTTTGCAATCAGTTTGTAGAAATGTCCATAACTCAAGGGCGTCCACTTCAAGCTCATCCATTCCAAAGAGCTTCAAGTATGATGTTTTTCTGAGTTTCAGGGGTGAAGACACTCGCAAGAACTTTGTTGGCCATCTTTATGAAGCTTTTCAGGCAAAATGCATTGAAACTTACAAAGATGATGAGAAAATTGAGCAAGGGGAAAAGACCAACGATCAACTCCTCAAATCCATTGAGGATTCCAAATTTTACGTTATTGTCTTCTCCAAGAACTATGCCTCATCATCTTGGTGTCTAGATGAGCTTGTCAAGATTATGGAGTGCCAAAAGATGACCGAGCATACGGCTTTCCCAGTCTTCTATGATGTGGAGCCCACTGAAGTCCGCAAACAAAGTGGGGCAGTAAAAGAAGCCTTTGCCGAACACGAAAAGAAGGAGGCTGCTGGGAAATGGAGAGACGCTATGAAAGAATTAGCTGATCTGGCTGGATGGGAGTTGAAGGCCACAGCTAACGGGTAATTCGATTTCTTCATCATATCTCTCTAATATTCTGTCTGATAATATTTATAATAACATAAATGTTAATCCTTTTATGTTATAATTCTAATTGATACAGGGATGAATCTAAATTGACCCAAATAATTGTTGATGCTACTTTCAAAAAGTTACATTCCACTAATTCGAGCGTTGATGGAAAGTTAGTGGGCATGGAGACCCGAATGAGTGATGTTCTTTCATCTTTAGATCTTGGTACTGAAGATGTTCGCATGATCGGAATAAAGGGGATGGGAGGTGGGGGGAAGACAACTTTAGCCCGAGCTGTTTATGATCAAATTTCTAATCATTTCGAAGGAAAAAGTTTTGTTGAAAATGTAAGGGAAGTTTCACAGCCTTCTTTGTTTGGTTTAAAGAAGCTTCAAAAACGGATACTAAAAGATGTGTTAAATGAACAAGACATCACTTTTAGTAGTGTTCATGACGGGAAAAACATGTTGAAAGCCACGTTGCGTCGTAGAAAGATACTTGTTGTTCTAGATGATGTTGATCGTATAGAACAGCTTGATGCGTTAGCAGGCGAGCCTGATGACTGGTTTAAATCAGGAAGCAGAATTATCATTACCACAAGAGATGAGCAAGTGCTGTTAGCCCACGGAGTCTCCGTGAACTTCGTTCATGATGTCAATTTGTTATTACACGGGGAAGCGATTTGCCTCTTCAGTAGGTATGCATTTCGAAAAGAGATTCCAATTCGAGGATATGAAGAGCTATCATGGCAAGTTGTACAATATGCTAATGGTCTTCCCTTAACGATCAAAGTTTTGGGTTTATTTCTTTGTGGTAAAGATAAGCGTGAATGGGTAGATGCCGTAGACAGATTAAAAAAAATCCCCTTGAAGGAGACTCTGGAAAAGCTAGAGCTGAGCTACATCAGTCTAGAGGATGAATATAAGGAAATATTTCTAGACATTGCATGCATATTGAAAGGCAAGCGCAGAGAAGATGCAATCAGAATTCTTGAAAGCTGTGGATTTCATGCTAGAAATGGTTTAAAAGTTCTTGAGCAAAGATCTCTCATAACTATTTCTTCAAAATATGGTAAGCTGGTCTTGGGCATGCATTACAAGTAAACTTGATGAGGTGATTAGAACAAGGATTAACCTAAACACCCTAGGTTTTTATTTCAAAACCTTAATAAGAGTGTGATCTAGATTGTGTTTAACACTTGAGCTTGAAAGATTTTTGTGATCCCTTGAACACCCTTGTGTGGCCGGTTATGATAGACAAAGGAAAAGAGAGAAGAAAAACTAGAACTTGAATTATTTGATGAATGAAAATGAAAGCAACTTTGAGTGTAAATCTTATATATGTAAGAAAATCTACTAACCCCATTAATGAGGCTTTCTCATTGACGCCAAAGGGGGATGTTTTCAACAAAATATCTCTTTTTTGTTTTTTTTCTTTTATACCTTGTGTAGTTGTTACAAAAATTGTGTAAGTGAAATGTGTAATTTAATGTAACTTGTAAGGTTTAATATACATTTGTGTATTTAAGGTAATTTTAGGTGAAAGTAAATTTTTAATAGATCAAAGTAGAGTATAATGATATCATAAAAATTGTAAAAATACATTCCTTGTAAAATTTGAGTGTTATAATAAATATCGTGTAGTTTTTAAGAAAAGTGTCGTAATAATATAAATTTAATGATTTATATACAATATAAATTTAAAACACTAGGTAAACTCAAAATATAGTTTTTATAAACTAAATGTAAGTATAAAGATATGTCGGGATCATTTTTGGAAGTACCGGAAACCATATAGAAGAAATGGGAAAGAACATTGTTCGTCGTTTGCACCACGATGAACCTAACAAACATAGCCGACTATGGATTAATGAGGAAATTGAAGATATATTGGCTAATAACAAGGTAAAGATAAGTTTGCTTGTAATGTAAAGAAAACTAAAACTTTTGCATCTTTCTGAATTCTCGAGGTTTCTTGACATTGTTTTTGGAGTGCAGGGTACACAAGCAACAAGATGTCTAAAACTTACAACGTCGAGAATAAATTCGAGAATTGTTATGAAAGGTCTATTAAAAATGAAGAAACTTAGATATCTTGAAGTGAATTTTGCTTGGGATTCCGGTTGTAGAGATAATAATAGATGTTTTGGCCAATACTTTACTTTGTTTAAAAAACAAAGCAAATACTGTACAAATTTTTTAAAATATCTAAAATTTGAAAATTACCCTTTCTCGTATTTACCCAAAACATTTCAACCAAACAATCTTGTTGGACTTGAAATGAAGGGTGGCGATATTGTACAATTTTGGGAAGAGAGAAAAGAAAAGGTGAATAAACGTTGATCGATAGTTTTGCATAATTCGTAATAATGCTATTAATTTTGGTTTTGTTAATACGCTAATATAAATCTTTTTGTCTTATTTTTGCCGTCAAAAGCTCAAGCATCTCGATATCAGTTGCTCAAAGTTAAGAACCTTTGACCTTGGGGTGACTTCGAATCTCAAGACGTTATCTCTTAGTCATTGTGCTGATTTTGTTGAACTTCACGTGCCTGTTGCATGCCCAAATCTCAAATTCCTCAACCTTAGTAAATCGAGGGTGAGGAGCCTTGACCTTGAGCTGATTCCAAATCTTGAGAAGTTATATCTTAGAGGATGTGATGAGTTGGTAGAAATTAACGCTCCCGTTGGATGTCTGAAAAAAGTTGGCTACTTAAACTTAAGTGGTTGTTTGAGGTTTCCCAAATTTGTGTTCGACGGTGGATGTGAGCCAAAGTTTAATTGTTATTCAGCTACGTTATATCTGGCTGGTGAGTCCCTAGATTTATGCCCATTGCACCCCAACAGTAATCTCCCAAAGTTGCGGTTTTGTTGTTATTACGAAGAAAATCTACACTCATCAGTTGGAAATATTGAGAAGCTTATTTCTTTTGGTCTATGTGCTTGCATAGACTTTGAGAAATTTTCAGACATGATTTATAGTTTACGCTGTTTAAAAAAGATTAAACTCGAAGGCGATATTCCAGAGTTTCCAAAATATCTTGGCCGGTCAGAATGTCTAGAGAAGGTCCTTTTATCATCTACAAAGATAAAACATCTTCCAGATAGCATCTGTATGTTGAAACATCTCAAATTTCTCACAGTTGGACATTGTGCTCTTCTCGAAAAGTTACCTGAAGATCTTGGCCAATTAGAGTGTTTAGAGAGGCTATATGTGAGGAGTGAGAGGATTAAATGTCTTCCAGATAGCATTTGTATGTTAAAACGTCTGAGCTGGCTCAATGTTAGAGATTGTCGTTCGCTTAGGAAGTTGCCTGAGGATATTGCCAAGTTAGAATATCTTGTGATGTTAGATTTGTCATATACAATGATTAAACATCTACCGGATAGCATTTGTATGTTAAAACATCTGAAGTATCTCGAAATTGATGGTTGTGGTTTTCTTAAGAAGTTACCTGAAGATCTTGGCCGTTTAGAATGTTTAAAAAAGCTAGAAATGACACATACATTCATAAGTCATCTTCCGCAAAGCATTTTTGGGTTAAAAGGTCTACGTATATTAGCACCTTCAAAGCTTCTTCAGAAGTATGAGAATCATTTTTCTTCAGAGACAAAAACCACAAGCAGCTGGAGGAGAGTAAAAGGTACTTTCTTTGTTTTTTAAATTCAATTTTCTTTTATTTTAATATCGAATTAGATATTGGCTGAAAAAGTTATTCGATCAAAATAATACTACTAGTTTTTTAGAAAGAAAAAAAAAAGGTAAATTACACGAATGGTCCTTATAGTTTAAACGAAATTACAAATTCGGTCTCAAATATTAACATTTTACATGAATGGTCTCTATTTTAAAACTTGTTACACTTTTAGCCCCTGTTGTGTTAAAGATGCAAGACCTATACAAATTCCTTTGTTGCAACTCGCAATCTGACATATCCTGGGTTACACTGCAATAAGCAAAACCTATACAAATTTGGAACATTTGATCTGTTACCTAATGTTTAGGTATGAAATTACATAAAATGGTTATTAATGGTAGGTTAAGGTAAATGGTAAAAGTAGCATGTTGTATAAATCGGTAGAAACTTTGGCATAATATCTCCATCTTCACTAAACTGCCATAAATTTTGAATTCTACTTGGTTATACATGAAACGGTTTGTTGTTATAAAGATGCATTGTTTATTTAACAAACTAGGTGTAAAATTACTATCACCGATTTACTTTTGTTTAGAGTATTTGGGATGCTTGATTATAGTAGTCATAGTTTAGACTTATACTTTGGAGTATACAAAGCAGTTTCATGCTTTTATGTTTGAAATTTAGAGTATTTTGGATGTTTAACAATTAAGATCTTAGTAATTGTAGTTTGTTGAGACGAAATACAGACAATTGATAGAAGGAAAACTAGTAGACTTTATACTGGCACAAGACTATAAGAAGAAAATATTAGACGGTAAATAGACAAGACAAAAATGGATCTTCTGTACTCTATATGTAATACCCTAAAATCCGTTCACCTAAATTCATATATAATTTGAATTTTACCATAAGTATTATGAACATTATTAAATGGTCAAGACCTTATGTTATGTAATAATTGAATTAATATAATATATAAGCTAAGCTTATATAATAACTGATGATGAGATATATTTTTTTATTCGAATTCTAGATGTAACGAAGGTTAGTGAGTTTTGTATAACCAATCACATTTAGCCCACTAAACTAAAAGATTATAATATAAGACAATGTGGTCATCTTTCAATTAAGTAAGATTTTGATTTGTAAATAAATAAAAGGATTTTCGGAGATTTGTTGTAGATCATGATCCAATTTTGTCCTGTGTATGTATATTATTGGTGGCAAATACTAAACTAACTTTAATGATTGTGTTTCTTTATGTTGGTCGGCCATAAGAAATGCCTAACACTTTAATATATTGCCCATATAATCTCATTCATATCTCAATTGATTCCTCATATATTTCTCTCAAATAAACACAAGAAAACCTTAGCTTCCTCTATCAAAAGTGACGGCAAGAACCCTATTTCTTCTCCATTTATTTCTGTCAACACACAAGGTGTACCAAGGGAGGTTGTACGCTATTTTTCAAGCTGCTGAAATCGTGGGTTTTGGTTCGATGTTTGTTTGGTTTGAGTCGTTAGTGTAGGCTACTGCTGGTCGTGGTGGACTAGAGCACACAAGGGGTGATTAGTTACTTCGTTTGGTCCCTGTTTCTTCTCCTGTACACGTCTCAAAGGTAACCATATAAATGGTCTCATCTCTTTGTTTTGTTTTCTGAATTGGGTCATGTCTATATCATATTAAACCTTTAAGTTTACCATTTATCATTTTGAAAGTTCTTTGTAACCCCTAAGTTTGGCAAATTTATGATTATTAACCTAAAGTATTTTAATTCGTCCATTACTGACAAAAAAAATGAGAATATGCTTAATAACTCTAAAATATTAATACGATTAATTCATTATGACTTAAATGAGCTAATAAGTATTAAACAAATCGTAATCCGTGTAGATTCATTGAAGGAGACGCGAGTTATATCTTTGTGTTCATTCATTTGTTTGCTTTCTTTTCATTGGCGTTAAAGGTACGGATATTCTATCCCTTACAAGAGGGATTTCTCATGACTTTCCGATCCTTGATTTTGCTTCGCGTTTATGATATTGCTATGATTCCTCTTACTATGATCCTTTTGATATGATTTCCGTCGATATGGTCCTTTGATATGATCCGATTCGTTATGACATTCGCTTACTATGATTATGATTTTTTCGTTGATATGATATGATATGATATGATACGTTACGATTATGCTTCTTATGCTTTGTTTCTTATGTTGCCCGAGCTAACTAGTCATGGAGGTACCATGACCATGTCATTGATGGCACCGATGGCATGACACCATCTGTGGCGGTGTGATTAGTCCACGGCGTCCCCATTTATGTATGTATGTTATGAGATCTCTTGGCCATTATGATGTATGTGTATACCTGTCATGTGAGCAGGGTACAGATATGATATGATTATGTGGGGGGCGTATGGATGCATCCTAGGCTTATGATATTATGATATGTTTATGGCGTTTGGTTGTGCGTGCCTTGCACCCCTCTCGCACTTATGGTACATTAGGAGTCTGCAGCTCCTTGTACACTTATGAATCGATTACTATGTATGTATGTAGTGTCCTTCATGTGTCATGTTGGACGTTAGGTTATGCGCTCGTGGCAATATTCCTTATGATTCATTTTGACTCCTTATGATTATCTGATTCGTATGACTTTGATCTCTTACTCTTATTCTGTTACTTCGGACTATCATTCCATTCACGTACTGGGTTATTATATGTTTATTGAATTTGATGATGTTATTCATGTTTTAGGTGACTACTAATTACTCTGTTATGATATGATTAATATGCGGTTATATGATTTACCTGTTGTCATATGATGATATGTTATCTTACTATTATGTGATCCTTTTGATTTGTCGGTAACCATGCTTGTGTGCAATCGATTTTGATCTGTTTATCTTGTGAACCTCGCTCGATTAATATTGTGGACTATGACTATCCGTGGTATCCTTATCTCGCTTGTTGTTGACCGCCATGTTTGCATTTGCTTATGCTATGTTTTGATTTGGGTAAATGGTTCAACTTGTGACGCCCGCTTGTTAATTTGTTTAGTTGCCTCGCTATGTCTTTAATTCATTCAATTATATCGTTATATTGTATTCCTACTTGTTACATGTGACTGTCGTGTGTTGACTGCTGTTAGTACTTCCGCTGTTATGATGATGGTTATGTTTCAATTAAGGGTTTTAGACATGTATGATTGCCATGCTCACTTACTAATTAATTTGCTTCCGCTTACCTTTAGATTTCTGTTGACTTGTATGTCTTCTGATTTCCTAAATTGATTGTATGCTGTATATGTTGTGTGGATACGATGTCTGCTATGCTAGCTTATGTTTCAGTACTTGTATGCCTGGTTTATATGTGTTTGTATGTTTGTCATCGATACTTTGCTTTGCTTCGTTCTCCTTATTATATGTTCTTTTTGGATATTTGTATTATTGTGTTATGCAGGACCCTTTTTGACTCATTGATTCCTTTCGATGCGACCTTGTTATTGTTCCTTTGTTTCGTTTCGTATTTCGATTTTATTTAGCTTTCGCTTTGTTATATCTGCTCTTTGGGCTTTTAAGCTCACCGCATTTCTTTCTCCGGCGGGGTTTAGGTTTGAAGATGGGCTTTGGATGGGTGAGAGTTGGATTATCCGGTGGACTAACCCTAGTTATCTTATCATTTGGACTCATTTGAAGATCATTTGTTTTGGATAATTCATTTCGTTTAGACATATTGGTTTATGAAATTGAGGTCATTCGTTTATATGACTTATTATTTTATTTAAGACTTCGCTTGCTTATATGCTTTGTATGACACCATAATGTGACATTTTGACCCGTGTCGGGTTGGGGTGTTCTGATTATGGTATCGAGCTTTCAGTTTCGTCTTGTTGACCTTAGGATTGACTGTGAGGATTGGGTAGACTTTAGGTTTCCGTCTGTCCGATATCTTCGATTCCTTTTGATTTTCGTAAGATTTGACTTTGATATTCGTTTGTCTTCACCGATTTGGCCTTCTTCTTTTCGCATCGAATTTTGTTATTTTGTCTTCGCACATTCGTCAATCATCGGTGGAGACTACCGTGGAGTCGAAGATGATGGTGCCAACCCTACGTTGTTTTTGTCTTCGAGCTAGAGAGGTTCGTGAAGCATAAGCCGCAACCGATCGTCTTTGGTGACATCGATATCTCCGGAGGAAGTCGGATGGATCAACCAAAGACGAAAAGCGGAGACAAGATTCAACCGTGGTCGAGAAGGTTCATCTATTTCATATGATTTGGGCACGACTTGTGTTACTCCGATTCGTTTGTCATGCGTTTGAGGCGGTTTGATATTTTGTTAAGAGATTTTGATCGATATTGCTTTTCTTTGATTTATTGAACACGGTTTTGAATTGTGAAGTTTTATGATTTGGCATTTTGGTAATATTTCAGCTTTATATCATATTTCATATCTCCTTGAGAGATTTCGATTATCATCTATTTTGTTTATGTGATTTGTTCCAACAAGATCAGATTTGTGATATTTGGCACTATTTGTGCGCCTGAGATTGTTTTGGATCTTCATAAATGAGTCAAGAGGAACCGTTTTGAGCACATTGGTGGCCTTCTCTCTTTTGTGGTATGGTAAGTTGATTTTATGTGTTATATGCTGTATGTATGTTTATCCGTCCGCCTGATACGTTACTTGCTACCTGTTTATTATCTTTTTGTGTGATTTTGGTTATGTGGGTTGCCATGACCCGGGACAGAATATGATAACAATAAGAACTTGTTATGTGATGCAAGTATTATGACGCCTGATCAACGTGATAATACCGAGATCATATAATTTGAACTTATTGAAATCATACGAAATCTTGGGAAATGCCTGGGGTTGGTACGTGAATGGAATTTGACTTGTGTTCGTAATTGTCACTCCTCATGTTCTATTGGAATTATGTACCTCTTTACAAAACACCGAACCATAAGTTTATATTCCTTTATTTAAATTATTTTGGGACGCCTCTCTACGTATGTAATGAATTATAAATGAGTAGGCTTGTTTGTATCTGAAATGATATAAGTACAAACTCGAGGATCACAAGAATTTACAAAATGTATGGAAAAGTACAAATAACGTAAATTTTATTAAAATCCATGAATATTAATACATAACGATAAGATTAACATTGGTAGTGCTAATGTTACAAAAATCACCAAATAAGGTATGGTATCGCCAATTGGTTGATCCGCCAAGTTAATAAAAAAAATACCACTACACCAATGAGAGCGAGGATCATGACTGGATGCAGTATCTTGATTATTCTGTATAACAAATATAAATGAGTTATTAAGCATGGTGAATGAAATAACAAGAGACGCAACTCAACAAGTGCTAATACATACGTTTATATAAAATAAAGACTTATTCCTAACACAATGCAATTACCCCCATATTTTATCCACGCCAACCGCTAGGACCACGATTGGAACTAGGACCATTAAGATCCCGACCAAATACTCAAACCCTTCTTCATTTGGGGCGTTAGCCAAGTAAGTAGCAACGACAACAACATATACAAGTGCAAAGATGGTAATAAAATGCGGCATTTTAACGGGAGAAATTTAGGTAGAAAAGTTAGTATGGAAGAAAGTGGATTAAAATGGGGTATTTATAAAAAGGAAACTAGCCGTTGCGGTACTGTTCACGACCGTTGGGGTGTGAACAGTAAAACTAGCCGTTGGGGTGTGAACAGTAAAACTAGCCGTTGGGGTTACTGTTCATGACCGTTAAAAATTATGTACCTTTGCCAGATTTTCATCGACATCTGTTACGTATAAGTTTTGTACGTTTTGGAATCGAAATCGTTATGATCTTTGTGAGACTATGAATTGTTGTGTCTGCCTTAAACTTGTACGTCTCTGGGTACTTCTACGACTTCAATTTTCGAGGACGAAAATTTTTTTTTAGAAGGGAAGAATTGTAAAACCCTAAATTTCGATTAACCTTTTTAATAATATTTTGATTTAACCTAAGATTATATACAAGTATAAGTAAAAATAAATACCTTATGTTATAAATAAGTGCATATTAGATGTAATAAGAAAACCTTAGCTTCCTCTATCAAAAGTGACGGCAAGAACCCTATTTCTTCTCCATTTATTTCTGTCAACACACAAGGTGTACCAAGGAGGTTGTACGCTATTTTTCAAGCTGCTGAAATCGTGGGTTTTGGTTCGATGTTTGTTTGGTTTGAGTCGTTAGTGTAGGCTACTGCTGGTCGTGGTGGACTAGAGCACACAAGGGTGATTAGTTACTTCGTTTGGTCCCTGTTTCTTCTCCTGTACACGTCTCAAAGGTAACCATATAAATGGTCTCATCTCTTTGTTTTGTTTTCTGAATTGGGTCATGTCTATGATCAGCCATGCGCGTGTGTGTCTTGAAACTTAACAAACCATCACATAAATGTTTTAAAAGAAGTGTTGTAAAGACCTAAAAGGTAGCTACATGAAATCATGATCAAACCTTTAATATGTGTCGACCCTGGTGTCTGGTTTACATGCTCACGCTAAAGGCTTGTTGCATGAGATAATACAAATCATTGATATAACACTTTTTCACCATATTGCATGAACTTTATAGATAGTTAATGTATTAAAGTTGATTGCAAAAGCTATACTACAATAGCACATGTTATTTTTTTGAATAAAGCTGTTATAGATATTGTAAAGCATTTAAATATCATTTTGAAAGTTCTTGTGTCTATCCTACTTTATTTAGCCTTTGGACCACACTTTTCTCATGCATGCATGTTCTTTTAATCTCATGTACTCCTTTTTAATCTGATGGGAAATATCACGTGAAGTCTTAACCAAGATAAGTAAAAATATCAAATAAAGGAGGCGCATGTATACGATCTTTATATATACCACTCTTTCGAATCTTTTGACATGCATATTCGATCCACACATATGATTATGTTTTGAACTTTTGAACATGCATGATATATTAGTGAACGAATTTACTTAGTAAACCTTAAATTATAATGTGTTGTCACTTTTGACTCTAATCTTTGAGATCTATCACAATTGACCTCTAACTTTGCTATATCGTCATATTGAACATTTAATTTTGTTATTTAACATTTGTAACCCTTAAGTTTGGCTAATTATTAATTATTACCATAAAGTATTTATTTCAGTCAATTTCTAAAAATGAGAATACGCTTAATATCTCTAAAAATATTAATACAATTAATTCATTATGACTTAAATGAGCTAATAAGTATTAAACAAATCGTAATCCATGTAGATTCGTTGAAGGAGACGCGGCGTTATATCTTTGTGTTCATTCATTTGTTTGCTTTCTTTTCGCCAGCGTTAAAGTATGAGATATTCTATCCCTTTCGGTGGGATTTCTCATGACTTCGATCCTTCGACTTTGTTTAACTTATGATATTTCATTTCTATGATTCATTGCTATACCCCTATGATATTGAACCTTTGCTTTCTGATTGACCCTTTGATATGATTTCCATTGCTATGATTCCTTTGATACGATTTCATCCGTCATGATATTCGATCTGCTATTCATTTTTTTTTTTTTTTGACATTTGTTGTGATATTTGTTGATAACCGTTTGCTATGATATGATTCAGTTCTGTTGATATGATTTGTTTGAATATGATATGATTATAGATATGTTTTGGTATAATCCTTTTGATTTGTTATAATCCTTTGATATGATTCTGTTTTGGTATGATTCTTTGATTTGATATACGATTAGTTATTCGTTCGATATGTTATCTGTTTGAGATCCCTTATTGATATGATTCGATTCGTTATGATATTCCTTTTACTATGACTATAATTTCTTTTTGTTTATATGATATGACATGGTATATTATGATTATATTTCCTATATTTGGTTTCTTACGTTGTCCGAGCTAACTAGTCATGGAGGTACCATGACCATGTCGTTGATGGCACCAATGGCATGACACCATCTGTGGCGGTGTGATTAGTCCATGGCGTTCCCATTTATGTATGTATATTATGAGATCTCTTGGCTATTATGATGTATGTGTATACCTGTCATGTGAGCAGGGTACATATATGATATGTTTATGTGGGGGGCGTATGGATGCATCCTAGGCTTATGATATTATGATATGTTTATGGCGTTTGGTTGTGCGTGCCTTGCCCTCTCGCACTTATGGTGCGTTAGAGTCTGCGGCTCCTTGTACACTTATGAATTGACGGTTATGTATGTATGTAGTGTCCTTCATGTGTCATGCTGGACGTTAGGTTATGCGCTCGTGGCAATATTCCTTATGATACATTTTGACTCCTTATGATTATCTGATTCATATGACTTTGATCTCTTACTCTTATTTGTTACTTCAGACTATCATTCCATTCACGTACTAGGTTATTATATGTTTATTGAATTTGATGATGTTATTCATGTTTTAGGTGACTACTGATTACTCTGTTATGATATGATTAATACGCGGTTATATGATTTACCTGTTGTCATATGATGATATATTACCTTACTATTATGTGATCTTTTTGACATGTATGATTTCCATGCTCACTTACTAATTAATTTGCTTCCGCTTGCCTTTAGATTTCTATTGACTTGTATGTCTTCTGATGTCCTAAATTGATTGTATGTTGTATATGTTGTGTGGATACGACGTCTGCTATGCTAGCTTATGTTTCAGTACTTGTATGCCTGGTTTGTATGTGTTTGTATGTTTGTCATCGATACTTTGCCTTGCTTCGTTCTCCTTGTTATCTGTTCTTTCTGGATATCTGTATAATTGTGTTCTGCAAGATCCTTATTGACTCATTGTTCTCTTTTCGATGCGACCTCGTTATCCGTTTCCTTTGTTTCTATTGGAATTTGATTTTATTTAGCTTCGTTTTGTTATATCATTCCTTGGGCTTTTTAAGCTCGGTAGCATTTCTTTTCCCGGCGGGTTTTAGGTTTGAAGATGGGCTTTGGATGGGGTGAGAGTTGGATTATCCGGTGGACTAACCTAGTTACCTTATCATTTGGACTCATTTGAAGATCATTTGTTTTGGATACTTCATTTCGTTTAGACATATTGGTTTATGAAATTGAGGTCCTTCGTTTATATGACTTATCATTTTATTTAAGACTTCCGCTTGCGTGAATATGCTTTGTATGACACCATAATGTGACATTTTGACCCGTGTCGGGTTGGGGTGTTACAGTTATGGTATCAGAGCTTCGGTTTCGTCTTGTTGACCTTAGGATTGACCTGTGAGGATTGGGTAGACATTAGGCTTCCGTCTGTTCCGATATCTTTCGATTCCTTTTGATTGTGGTTCAGATTTTACTTCAATATTCTTTTGTCTTCACAGATTTGGCCTTCTTCTTTACGCAGCAAATTTTGTCTTCGCACATTCGTTTGTCATGTGTTTTGAGGCGGGTTGATATTTTGTTAAGTGATTTTGATCGGTATTGATTTTCTTTGATTTATTCAGAACTCGGTTTTGAATTGTGAAGTTTTATGATTTGGCATTTTGGTAATATTTCAGCTTTATATCATATTTCATATCTCTTTGAGAGATTTCGATTATCATCTATTTTGTTTATGTGATTCGTACCAGCAAGAATCAGATTTGTGATATTTGGCACTGTTTGTGCGCCTGAGATTGTTTTGGATCTTCAGAAATGAGTCAAGAGGAACCGTTTTGAGCACATTGGTGGCCTTCTCTCTTTTGTGGTATGGTAAGTTGATTTGATGTGTTATATATTGTATGTATGTGATCTGGTCTATTTTGATATATTACTTGCTACCTGTATGCTATTTGTTTTGTTATGATATGTGATTTGTCATGACCCGAGGCGGAATATGATGACAATAAGAACCTGTTATGTGATGCAAGTATTATGACGCCTGATCAACGTGATAATACCGAGATCATATAATTTGAACTTATTGAAATCATACGACATTTTGGGTAATGCCTGGGGTTGGTACGTGAATGGAATATGACTTGTATCTGTTATTTGTCACTACTCATGTTCTATTGGAATTCTGTACCTCTTTACAAAACACCGAACCATAAGTTTATATTCCTTTATTTAAATTATTTTGGGACGCCTCTCTACGTATGTAATGAATTATAAATGAGTAGGCTTGTTTGTATCTGAAATGATATAAGTACAAACTCGAGGATCACAAGAATTTACAAAATGTATGGAAAAGTACAAATAACGTAAATTTTATTAAAATCCATGAATATTAATACATAACGATAAGATTAACATTGGTAGTGCTAATGTTACAAAAATCACCAAATAAGGTATGGTATCGCCAATTGGTTGATCCGCCAAGTTAATAAAAAACACCACTACACCAATGAGAGCGAGGATCATGACTGGATGCAGTATCTTGATTATTCTGTATAACAAATATAAACGAGTAATTAAGCATGGTGAATGAAATAACAAGAGACGCAACTCAATAAGTGCAAATACATACGTTTATATAAAATAAAGACTTATTCCTAACACAATGCTATTACCCCCATATTTTATCCACGGCAACCGCCAGGACCACGATTGGAAGTAGGACCATTAAGATTCCGACCAAATACTCAAACCCTTCTTCATTTGGGGCGTTAGCCAAGTAAGTAGCAACGACAACAACATATACAAGTGCAAAGATGGTAATAATATGCGGCATTTTGAATTGTGATGAGAGAAATTTAGGAAGAAAAGTTAGTGTGGAAGAGTGAGGATTTAAAATAGGGTATTTAAAAAAATAAAACTAGCCGTTGGGGTACTGTTCACGACCGTTGGGGTGTGAACAGTAAAACTAGCCGTTGGGGACCGTTAGAAATTTTGTACCTCTTTGCAAGATTTTCATCGACATCTGTTACGTGAAAGTTCTGTACGCTTTGGAATTGAAATCGTTATGATCTGTATGAGACTATGAATTGCTGCATCGGTCCTGAACTGTACGTCTCCGTTTAAATCTACGACATCAATTTTCGAGGACGAAAATTTTTTTTTAGAGAGGAAGAATTGTAATACCCTAAAATCCGTTCACCTAAATTCATATATAATTTGAATTTTACCATAAGTATTATGAACATTATTAAATGGTCAAGACCTTATGTTATGTAATAATTGAATTAATATAATATATAAGCTAAGCTTATATAATAACTGATGATGAGATATATTTTTTTATTCGAATTCTAGATGTAACGAAGGTTAGTGAGTTTTGTATAACCAATCACATTTAGCCCACTAAACTAAAAGATTATAATATAAGACAATGTGGTCATCTTTCAATTAAGTAAGATTTTGATTTGTAAATAAATAAAAGGATTTTCGGAGATTTGTTGTAGATCATGATCCCGAATTTTGTCCTGTGTATGTATATTATTGGTGGCAAATACTAAACTAACTTTAATGATTGTGTTTCTTTATGTTGGTCGGCCATAAGAAATGCCTAACACTTTAATATATTGCCCATATAATCTCATTCATATCTCAATTGATTCCTCATATATTTCTCTCAAATAAACACAAGAAAACCTTAGCTTCCTCTATCAAAAGTGACGGCAAGAACCCTATTTCTTCTCCATTTATTTCTGTCAACACACAAGGTGTACCAAGGGAGGTTGTACGCTATTTTTCAAGCTGCTGAAATCGTGGGTTTTGGTTCGATGTTTGTTTGGTTTGAGTCGTTAGTGTAGGCTACTGCTGGTCGTGGTGGACTAGAGCACACAAGGGGTGATTAGTTACTTCGTTTGGTCCCTGTTTCTTCTCCTGTACACGTCTCAAAGGTAACCATATAAATGGTCTCATCTCTTTGTTTTGTTTTCTGAATTGGGTCATGTCTATGATCAGCCATGCGCGTGTGTGTCTTGAAACTTAACAAACCATCACATAAATGTTTTAAAAGAAGTGTTGTAAAGACCTAAAAGGTAGCTACATGAAATCATGATCAAACCTTTAATATGTGTCGACCCTGGTGTCTGGTTTACATGCTCACGCTAAAGGCTTGTTGCATGAGATAATACAAATCATTGATATAACACTTTTTCACCATATTGCATGAACTTTATAGATAGTTAATGTATTAAAGTTGATTGCAAAAGCTATACTACAATAGCACATGTTATTTTTTTGAATAAAGCTGTTATAGATATTGTAAAGCATTTAAATATCATTTTGAAAGTTCTTGTGTCTATCCTACTTTATTTAGCCTTTGGACCACACTTTTCTCATGCATGCATGTTCTTTTAATCTCATGTACTCCTTTTAATCTGATGGGAAATATCACGTGAAGTCTTAACCAAGATAAGTAAAAATATCAAATAAAGGAGGCGCATGTATACGATCTTTATATATACCACTCTTTCGATCTTTTGACATGCATATTCGATCCACACATATGATTATGTTTTGAACTTTTGAACATGCATGATATATTAGTGAACAATTTACTTAGTAAACCTTAAATTATAATGTGTTGTCACTTTTGACTCTAATCTTTGAGATCTATCACAATTGACCTCTAACTTTGCTATATCGTCATATTGAACATTTAATTTTGTTATTTAACATTTGTAACCCTTAAGTTTGGCTAATTATTAATTATTACCATAAAGTATTTATTTCAGTCAATTTCTAAAAATGAGAATACGCTTAATATCTCTAAAAATATTAATACAATTAATTCATTATGACTTAAATGAGCTAATAAGTATTAAACAAATCGTAATCCATGTAGATTCGTTGAAGGAGACGCGGCGTTATATCTTTGTGTTCATTCATTTGTTTGCTTTCTTTTCATCGGCGTTAAGGTACAGATATTCTATCCCTTTTCAGTAGGGATTTCTCATGACTTTCTGATCCTTCGACTTTGTTTCGCTTATGATATTTCATTTCTATGATTCATTGCTATTACCCCTATGATATTGAACCTTTGCTTTACAGTTGACCCTTTGATATGATTTCCATTGCTATGATTCCTTTGATACGATTTCATCCGTCATGATATTCGATCTGCTATTCATTTTTTTTTTTTTTTGACATTTGTTGTGATATTTGTTGATAACCGTTTGCTATGATATGATTCAGTTCTGTTGATATGATTTGTTTGAATATGATATGATTATAGATATGTTTTGGTATAATCCTTTTGATTTGTTATAATCCTTTGATATGATTACATTTTGGTATGATTCTTTGATTTGATATACGATTAGTTATTCGCTTCGATATGTTATCCTTTGAGATCCCTTATTGATATGATTCGATTCGTTATGATATTCCTTTTACTATGACTATAATTTCTTTTGTTTATATGATATGACATGGTATATTATGATTATATTTCCTATATTTGGTTTCTTACGTTGTCCAGAGCTAACTAGTCATGGAGGTACCATGACCATGTCGTTGATGGCACCAATGGCATGACACCATCGTGGCGGTGTGATTAGTCCATGGCGTTCCCATTTATGTATGTATATTATGAGATCTCTTGGCTATTATGATGTATGTGTATACCGTCATGTGGCGAAAGGTGGTACATATATGATATGTTTATGTGGGGCGTATGGATGCATCCTAGGCTTATGATATTATGATATGTTTATGGCGTTTGGTTGTGCGTGCCTTGCACCCTCGCACTTATGGTGCGTTAGAGTCTGCGACTCCTTGTACACTTATGAATTGTGATTATGTATGTATGTAGTGTCCTTCATGTGTCATCTTGGACGTTAGGTTATCTTTCGTGGCAATATTCCTTATGATACATTTTGACTCCTTATGATTATCGATTCATATGACTTTGATCTCTTACTCTTATTTGTTACTTGGACTATCATTCCATTCACGTACTAGGTTATTATATGTTTATTGAATTTGATGATGTTATTCATGTTTTAGGTGACTCACCGATTACTACTGTTATGATATGATTAATACTGCGGTTATATGATTTTTGTTGTCATATGATGATATATTACCTTACTATTATGTGATCTTTTTGACATGTATGATTTCCATGCTCACTTACTAATTAATTTGCTTCCGCTTGCCTTTAGATTTCTATTGACTTGTATGTCTTCTGATGTCCTAAATTGATTGTATGTTGTATATGTTGTGTGGATACGACGTCTGCTATGCTAGCTTATGTTTCAGTACTTGTATGCCTGGTTTGTATGTGTTTGTATGTTTGTCATCGATACTTTGCCTTGCTTCGTTCTCCTTGTTATCTGTTCTTTCTGGATATCTGTATAATTGTGTTCTGCAAGATCCTTATTGACTCATTGTTCTCTTTTCGATGCGACCTCGTTATCCGTTTCCTTTGTTTCTATTGGAATTTCAGATTTTATTTAGCTTTCGTTTTGTTATATCATTCCTTTGGGCTTTTAAGCTCGGTAGCATTTCTTTTCTGCGGGGTTTAGGTTTGAAGATGGGCTTTGGATGGGGTGAGGTTGGATTATCCGAGGTGGACTAACCCTAGTTACCTTATCATTTTGGACTCATTTTGAAGATCATTTGTTTTGGATACTTCATTTCGTTTAGACATATTGGTTTATGAAATTGAGGTCCTTCGTTTATATGACTTATCATTTTATTTAAGACTTCCGCTTGCGTGAATATGCTTTGTATGACACCATAATGTGACATTTTGACCCGTGTCGGGTTGGGGTGTTACACTATAACTGTCTTAACTGTTTCTTACATTCTCCATTTTCTCGAATCTGTTTCTTATTTTGTTTTAGTGGCGGTAACTTATATCAACGAAATTTTTTTCTTGTTTTTCAGTTGGCACCCAAACAGAAAATCAGGATTAAGCTGAGATTATAATGGGTACCTCTAATAGAAGATTCATGCAAGAAGATTAATGGATGATGCAAGAACAACAAATGCAAAGACAATGGGCCCAGTTCCATTACCCACCAGTAAGAGAATCTACTGTGTGCTTAAATCCCCTCACATTCACAAAGACACGAGGTTCCATTTTGAGATCACGACACATCAAAGGCTCATTGATATCCTACACCCAGTGCACAAATCATTAACTCTTTGATACAGCTTGATCTACCTGCTGGTGTCGATGTCGAGATTAAGCTTTAAAAGAGTATTTAGAGTCTCTTTTTGCTGTTAAATGCTGTTACTCGATACTTTTGTGTATTGAATTTGTAACTTGTATCATTGTTGATTAAAGAGATGGTGCTTTAGTAAAATATTTTTAATGGCTTAAGTTTAAATGATGGTTCCACAAGTCACAAATGGTTTTGGTTATTGTTTGCAATTGAAACTTGATCATGCCTTTACAGCATGAAGTTTTCACGAATGGTTCTAGTTATTTAACTGTCTCAATAAAAACGACACTGCTCGTTTTTTTTCCATGTGATACCAAACAAAAAGGGTATAAGAATTCAACTGCGAGTCTGTCATTATGGTTATACCAGCTAGTTCATATTTTATATACTATTGCCTCCATGTGTGCCAACAAAATGTTGAAGGTAAAATATGGAAAACAGTTTGTCTTGGTTGAGCTTTTCATCAATCTTTCACCCTATTTTATGACTAGAATTTGACCTCATGTTCTCTTTAACTAACATCTAAGATGAACGTTTTCATAGGATAATCATACTCTTTAACAAAATCAGAACCTTGAGTTCTTGAGTAGAACTTGGTTAAGACAGACTAGCTGTGTTGACTCATTCTCCAGTTTTACAAATTACACGGGTTGTCAATTTTCACGTGATTTTGGCTTTATCCCAATTTGGTCATTGTTAGCATTGTCTGGTACACTCCCAAAGTATGATTGTTTGTAACGATTACAGTAGTACTTTTTTAAATACTCGCTAAATTAAGGTATAGCCCCAACATGGGTGCTGTTACTAGTACTTATTGTTTTAATTCAAGAAATTCAATAAATACAGTTGACTTATTAGATAGTCAAACTGTGTTCTTGATGAAAAATGTTCGGATTTTTATATGAGGCTGGAGATGATCATATCTATATCTCGCTTTATAACGCGTTAGCGCCTTCTAAAATTAAAAGGCTTAAAATTGAGACTTTTCTTGCTTATTATGGAAAGATATATTATAATGCGTGTAAAATTAAGATAAGGAGCTCAATCACGGTAGATATACGTATGTCGACCTTAACAAACTCCGTTCTAACTTCTAACAAACTCAAGCCTAACTCCTAACCACCAAAATTAAGATAAGGAGCCCAATTATAAAACGACATGTGTCACTTCTCAACTAAAAATTCATCTTTATTTTCAAATTAAAATATATTTTTATCTTCTTATTTATATTATAATCTAATTTCACCATATTTTCTAAAATTTTACGCTCTTTAATTCAACATCAATTTTAATATATTTTATGAGTTTTAGTTTTTATATTTTTAGTGGTTTATTTTATTTTAATTCAAATTTTAACAACTTTAACCTTTATTTCATTTATTACAATCATATTATAATCGTGAGACCCATGGCATTCATGCGAATGCTTCTAGTTAGTAATAAAATAAAGAAATTTTTGTAAGTGATGTAAGATCATATTACATAAAGAAGCTCTAAATTTGGATCAAATCGTTAAGCATAACTATAATTGACTTTTAAGTCAAACTGTTGGCTTTCATAAAATTTCACTGAGATTTTCATGGAATTGTACGTACAAACATATTTCAGTGATTAAAAATTATCGGAGCATGAACTGTTTGTATATTTGAAACCATTGAGTAATCATGGTTGGGAACTTGGGTCCTGGGATACAAACTGTAGAATGTATAATTTGGAAAACAGTTTGACATGATAAAACTGAGCTATCACAAACTGTTGCTTACAACTAGACCCATATCACCATTGACCACGTAGTGATAGGTCGTGATATTGTTATGATACTATAGAGTCTAGAAGGTTTGTATTTTTATCATAAATTTGGGCAGATGATACTGTACAGGACATGACACCATGCTTTGAGGCTGAATTACTTCATCGTTACAGATATCAACTGCTTTCACGCTATAACTATAAACCATTTTAGAGTTTTGAAATAAATTCAATTCATGAATTCAGTAAACAGAGTTGACTTCTTCAGAAAGTCAACTGCATTATTGTTGAAAATGAATTCATTTATGCTTTCACCACTGATTGTTTTAAAAGGGTGAGAAGTAAATAACAGGACCTCCAAGTTTTGATTTTTCACGCTTTGGCTACAAGGTTTGAAATTGAAGTGTAAGATTATTTATTTTCATTTTGGCCATTAGTGCTACAAATAATTTCAAAGTAAGTCAATCAGTAAGCAAATGAATACTATATTTCTTTTTCTATTGTTGCCGGCGTTGTTCGCCATAAATAGTTAGATGTATATTTAGTATATCAGTTATTTGACAAACAAAATTGAGTTCTGAAACCCCAAAATGAGAAATAATATGGATATGGGTGGCAAATTTGAGTTTATGTTTTGATACTTCGACCTTGATTTACACAAAAATCTGTCACGGTTGGGGTTTGTCTCATGGTAAATTCTCAGAACTTACATTTTATTTATCAAAACGATGGGAATCTACATAGCATACAATATTCTTGGCGGCGGATGATTAAATTTTAGGAAGAAACCAATAACTACGTTAAAAACAAGAAGGGCTAGTGTCATCCGCCTGATTCCTTTGTACTTTTCAAGAACAAAATTACAACAGCTAATCAAGCCATAAGCAATTATATGGTCTCTTATAGAATCATTGTAGTCTTAACATAAACTTCATCTCATACAAATTTCGTTGCGGTCATTTCGATCATATAAATTTTACCTCCAAAACACCTTTTTTGAGTAGGATCATACAAGCACACCTTTGATGGCTTCTTCTTCAATTTCATCCATTCAAAAGAGCTATAAGTATGACGTGTTTTAAGCTTCAGGGTGAAGACACCGTAAAAACTTTGTCGGTCATCTTTATCAAGCTCTTAAGGACAAAGGCATTTACACTTACAAAGATGATGAGAAAATCCAGAAAGGAAAAGGATCAGCGATGATCTCATCAAATCCATTGAAGACTCCAAATTTTACATCATTGTTTTTTCAAAAATTATGCTTCTTCGTCATGGTGTTTGCAAGAGCTTGTCAAGATTATGGAGTGTCACAAGTGGGATACTCGAGTAAAGGATGTTGTTTCATATTTAGAACCGGTATTTGACGGTTCGCATTATAGGGATCAAGGGCATGGGAGGGCTCGGGAAGACAACTACTGAGAGTCGCTTTTGATCATCTATCTGCTAATTTTTAAGCTAAAATCTTTGTTGAGAAGGTGAGAGAAGTTTCAAATGCCTCTATGTTTGGTTTGAAGAAATTGCAAGAACAAGTCCTTTCAAAAGTGCTAAAGGAACACGTCACTCTAGATAGTGTTAATGATGGGAAAAACATGATGAAAAGGAGGATGTGCGGTATAAAGGTTCTTCTTGTTCTAGATGATGTGGATCACATAGAACAACTTAAGGCATTAGCCGGTGAGCCTGAGTGGTTTAAGCCAGGAAGTAGAATTCTCATTACAACAAGAGATGAGCAGGTATTGGTAGCACACAGAGTCAACGTGATTCGTGATATTGTTCTCTTATCAAAACGGGAAGCAATTTCCCTCTTTAGTAGGTATGCATTTGGAAGAGAGGATCCACTTCAAGGATACGAAGAGCTGTCGAGGAAAAGTTGTACGTTATGTCTTTGGTCTTCCTTAACAATCAAGTATTGGGTTCATTTCTCTGTGGTAAAGTTATGATTGAATGGGAAGATGCCATAGAAAGACTAAAAAATATTCCTTTAATGGAGACTCTAAAACAACTAGAATTAAGCTATATCAGTCTTGAGGATGATTATAAGGAAATATTTCTAGACATTGCATGCATATTGAAAGGCAAGAGCGAAGAATATGCAATAAGAGTGCTTGAAAGCTGTGGATTTCATGCTAGAAATGGTTTAAAAGTTCTTAAGCAGAGATCTCTCATAACTATTATTTCTGATAATTTTGATCAACCAGTCTTGGGCATGCATGACCATATAGAAGAAATGGGAAAGAACATTGTTCGTCGTTCGCACCCCGATGAACCTAACAAACATAGCCGATTATGGATTGATGAGGAGATTGAAGATATATTGGCTAATAACGTGGTAAAGATCAGTTTACTTGTAAGGTGGAGAAAACTGATACATTTAATTTGTTATATATGACTTTTGACATGAGGTTTCTGGACATTGTTTTTGGAATGCAGGGTAGTGAAGCAACAAGATGTCTAAGACTTAATACGTCGCGAAATCCGGCAATTGTTATGAAAGATCTTGGAAAAATGAAGAAGCTTCAGTATCTTGAAGTGAATTTTGAATATTATAGCACCGTATGTCTTGATGAATATTATATATGTCTTGATGATACCAGCCAATACTTTCCAAATTCTTTGAGATATCTAAGTTGTTGGAATTACCATTTCTTGTATTTACCCAAAACATTTCAAGCAACCAATCTTGTTGGATTTGAGGTGAAGGGGTTCACACGAATAAAGCAACTTTGTGAAGAGGGAGAAAAAAAGGTGGGATAATTGTTGATCGGTAGTTTTTCATAATTCGTAATAATGCTATTAATTTATTGGTTCGTTAATACTAATATAAATCTTTTTTCTTGTTTCATTGGCAGGTTTTTAAAAAACTCAAATTCCTTTCTCTCTCTAGGTCAAAGTTGACGACCTTTGACTTTGGGATGACTCCAAATCTCGAGACGTTTTCTCTAGAATATTCTTTTGAATTAAAAGAACTTTGCATGCCAGTTTCTTGTCAAAAGCTCAAATACCTCTATATCAATTACTCAAAGTTAAGAACCTTTGACCTTGGGTTGACTCCAAATCTCGTGACGTTATCTCTTTTGGATTCTGCTCATTTTGTAGAACTTCACGTGTCTGCTGCATGTCCAAATCTCAAAATCCTCAACCTTTCTAATTCACGGTTGAGGAGCCTTGACCTTGAGCTGATTCCAAATCTTGAGAGGTTAGATCTTGAAAATTGTCATGAGTTGGTAGAAATTAACGCTTCCGTCGGATGTCTGAAAAAAGTTGGCGACTTAGAATTAAATGGTTGTTTGCGGTTTACCGAGTTTGTGTGTCACGGTAGATCGGAACCAAAGGTTAATCGTTCTTCAGTTACTTTACATTTGGTTGGGAAGTCCCTAGATTTATGCCCATTGCACCCCAACAGTAATTGCCCGAAGTTGCAGTTTCATTGTCATTATGGCGAAAATCTACCGTCATCAATTGGAAATATTGAGAAGCTTATTTCTTTTGGTCTTTGTGCTTGCATAGACTTTCAGAAATTTTCAGACATAATTTGTAGCTTACAATGTTTACAGAAACTTACATTCCAATGCAATATTGCAGAGTTTCCCAAAGATCTTGGCAAGTTAGAATGTCTAGAAGAGCTCAGTTTGACCTCTATGAAGATAAAACATCTTCCGGATAGCATTTGTATGTTGAAACGTCTCAAATCTCTAGTCATTTATAGTAAACTTCTTGAGAAGTTACCTGAGGATCTTGGCCAATTAGAATGTTTAGAGAGGCTACATGTGACGAGTAAGAAGATTGAATATCTTCCAGATAGCATCTGCATGCTAAAACGTCTAAAGTTGCTCGCTGTTACAGAATGTTGTTGTCTTGGGAAGTTGCCTGAGGACATAGGCCAGTTAGAATCTCTGGAGAGTCTAGATTTGTGGGCTACAGAGATTAAGCATCTTCCGGATGGCATTTGTATGTTAAAACATCTGAAGTATCTCCGCCTTTATCGTTGTGCTCTTCTTGAGAAGTTACCTGAAGATCTAGGCCGATTAGAATGTTTAGAAATGCTAGATATAAGATATACAGACATAAGTCATCTTCCGCAAAGCTTATCTGGGTTAAAAGGTCTGCATATTAATTGCCATCCCTAGGCGTGGGCGGAGTGGCCGACGGTCCAGGGCATCAAACAAACAGGGGGCATCAAATTTTTGATGTAGTGAATCATTTATGTGTGATGAAGATGGTTTTGTGAAGATAATACGGCTAGAAATAAACTAGTCAGCTTAGTAAAATCGTATCTGAACGTGGGAGTGATGTCGGAAGTTGCAGGTCACATAGTAAGAGAGAAGAAGTATAGACGGAGAAGAAGACTTATGTTTTATTGGAAAATGCAACTATTTAATCTTTTGGTAAGAAAAGTACTTAAGAAATGAAATACTACTTTAGTACACAACTGTTGTAGTAGTACTTTACATATAAATTGGGTGAATAGTAACTTTTAACATTTGACTTTTCCTGATAATCCGTATTACGGAGTACTTTTATTCTCCTTTTGTTCCATAGTGTTTTATAAACATTATTTATCTCAAAGTTCGTATTTGATTCAAAGTTTGTTTACGTAAACTAGTTATAATATCCAATGACACATGGGGTTTAACAAAAACTTTAATTACGTACATGATTCTTGTAAAATTAATTCCACTTTAGCAAATAGTAGTAATTTAACGAAATATTAATACGCTATACAATAATTACATACGTTAAATAACTTATAAATCATTTTGGTGTTAATATAATACAAATACATTTTTTATGTTATAAGTATATTTGTGTGTGACCACATAAGCTCACACAAACTTAACAATATAAATATGTAATGTGCTTTGAGCATATTCCATCACTTCAAAATCAATCGCGTGGTGTTTAATATCACCATTTAGGCACAACCATGCGACACCAATTATAATATGCTTCAAACCTAAATTCAAGCATCTAATCAGTCTCACGGTTTATAGATGAAATCAACCTAACTATTTATTTAGTAAGCCTTTTACGTATAGTGAAGGAATTAATATCTTTACTAAATCCCCATTGATTATCTCTTTTAAGAAACATCATAGTTAGTTAACAAAATTTGCCATTATGAACCTAATTGACTTGTAAGGTATTTGATTTCGAAAAAATGAAACTTTATAAAAAATATGCCATGCCTATTTGAGCTTTCCACTATTTCCACCAATAGTAGTTCATATAATGCCACCAACATTTCCGCTAGTTGCTTAGTACTAACTTCTAACATGACCACTATCAACTTTTTCAAACTTCAAACAATAATCTAATTCATACCCACTAAAAATAAATGACCCATTTTGACCAAACCTCCAACCCCTTGCCAATTATATCAATTAGCTTATTTTGAATAACCGTTGTTTCAATAGCACCATTGATGGTCATTGTGTTATGATAAAAAAAAAAAAAAAAAAAAAAAAAAACACACCAAGAGTTGAATGCTTATAAAAGAATATAACATATGCAATCCCAAACACCCTATAAAGTTTAAACAAATACTAAAAGCGTTATTTTTCTTACCCGCTTTTAACCATAGCCAACTTTTCCGAAAAGAACTTCAAATAAGCATATAAAAGTGCTTAATTGACACCAAAATAAGCATGTAAAAATAACCCATGCTTCTTTTTTCTTTATTTACCGATATATGATAGATATCTCTTGTAACAAAGCAAACCGTTTACTTTTACAAATAAGGACATATTCAAATATGGTGCTTAAAATGGTTAAAAATTATAATTCAGTTCAATAAAAGTGAATGTGTTACTGCAATTTTTTGCATAATCTTATGGCCAGAAATTATAATACAACAAAACGCAATCCCGCAAGAGCAAGTCCCGAATTATAATACTTTTACGTATATCATCTCATGTTCGACTATTTATTGAAACCCATTCAGTAAAAAAACATAGTCAAATAATACACTTGAATATCAAAGTTATTGGTATTGCTTCTCATTTTTGTTTCATACCATGCATAAGGCTCAAATAGCTTTTAAAAGTTTAGGGACCGCAGGTTGTTGTCTTTTAAAACAACAGTTCGACAGGGAGTCAGGATTGGCCATGCCCAGGCCTCAGGCTGACCAGGCTCAACACGGGCTCCTGCCTAACTACACGTCGGGTATATTTTAGAAAAGCTCGAATCTTGTCCGTCTAAACTGGTATTCACACAATACATCAGAAACATATCATATCAGAATATGAAGCTCAAAGCTTATATTGGCTAATTATTCTTGCAAAATCGCTCATGTATAAAGTGTTTCTATGATTTTGCATAAAACCATCTAATTATCAAAGCTATGATGTTATGGTTAAATAACATGCTTATATCTTCCTTTGTGGATACAATAGTACATCCATCATATTACTCAAACTTCCTTTATGAGTCGCTTATATTTGTGAAGCATTTGGAAACTTCTAACTTGACAACCCACACCTTGGCTATTCGCATGATTCTTGTTTCTTTCATGAGTTTTAGGTTATCCAAGTCGCAACATTAAAACACGTGGATTTAGTTAAAGATGTAATATTTGACCCATTTACTTGTGAATGGGTCACTCAAGTAAATTTTTTAGAAAAATATATAGCTAAAAGGAAATGGGTCAAATAGGTCAAACATAGCAAAAGTTGCCTAAAGTGTAATAATAATACATAAAAACCTTGTAATTTATTTTATTACATCTTTCTAGCCCTATTTAACACACTGTTTATACAAAAAATAAATAAATAAATAAATAATCTCAGATTAGCCTATCCCGACCCATTTCAGCATACCAATATGCTTGTTTTGAACCATTTTGACTCATTAATGAACGGCCTAATATTCAAACTCCAAGCTTCACTAACCTTCATTAGTCATCGAATTCATTCTTGCCAAGTATCTTTTGTTCCTTATCGGGTTTCATTATTCAGAAACGTCAGGCATAATCATTCGCAAAACCTACTTAAACAAATATGAGAATTAGAACATATAACTCCTAGATATTATTGATACTCTACCATATGTCATAAATACCAAACTTACGTAAAATTAAGTAAATATTATGGTGAACCCGGTTTGAAGGACCCATATCGAGTATGATTTTTATAGTTGTTGCATACTCCTCATTATGAATATTCCTTCTAATCCTTTTTCCGAAGCTTGGTGTCTTGATCCACTTTAATAGGTTATCTAAATCGTCCATGAATCCGCACAAGTCACCCTTACCTAGTCAAAGAAGCCAACAAAAGTAATGAAAATAAAATTAAAATTTTCAGCATACTTCGAAATATATTTCAAATATTGTAAAAATCAGTCCAGGTGACCGATTAATCCCCGCATAATCGTTGATCGCTCACTAAGCGCCTTGATTTATCATAATCGGCCTATTTAATCGGTTTGGTCAAAGATCGCTTAAAAATCGGTCAACAAACCGATTATTCGGACAAAATCAGTCTAATCGGACAAAAGGGCTTAAAATTGGTCAACAAAATCGCTTAAAAATCGGACAAAATCACTTAAAAATCGGTCAACAAACCGATTAATCGGACAAAAATGGTCAAAGGTCGCTTAAAAATGGTCAATAAACCGAGTAATATTTATGTTTGACTTTGAACTTTGAAGAATTATGTATTATGTCTATATTTGAACACTTGAAATATTTGAACTTTGATGAAATAAATATGCTTATCCCATACATATAAAATAATATAATATCTAAAATTACATTTTGTGCATAAAAATTTCAATCCGATTAATCCCAGCCTAACCGATTAATCGCTAGGCCCTACCCAACCGCCTTACTAGCGCCTAGCGATTTTTACAACCTTGTTTCAAATGCATATTAAAAGCACCACGTTAAGTACTTGAACAAAGTGATGCTAATCTAAATAACGGCTGAAAAAGGGTTTAAATAAATAAATAATTAATGTCAGTGGTGGTTTTCTTGTTTTCAGTTTTGCCACCAAACTAAGTTAGCAAAATAACCCTTATTTTTATTTATTTTTTATTTTTTTACACAAACTCTATACTTTTTCCGCTGCTAATGAACTAACCCATGTTGGGAACCCGTATGAACCGCTTGAAGTCTTGGTAAGACCCACAGTGGATCATAGAGCTTTGAGCATGAATCAGTTAATTTTGTATGTAACAAAGTTATGAATTTTATTGAAAAAATAAAGTTTATTGTCAAGATTTAACCTAGAGTTACTTTAGCTTCTGGAGTTAGTTCTCGTTGAAAAACATCAATATTACGAAGAGGGACTTCAACTGTAAAAGATAGAATAAAGTTTAAAAATTATAGCTTTTAAGTTTGACTCTAAATTGTTTGGTGACCGAATAGTCCTCACCGGGATTTGATCAATTGATAATCCACCTTAAAGGATCTCGTTATAACCAGGATGGCCATCAAGTAGTCTCGCGAATACTCCAAGAAGAGGAACGTTGTTATATGTAGCTGGCCCAGTCTACTGATAGTTGTCTCTTTGATCAGCAAAATTGTCATATGCATCAGGCCCACCAACAATAACACCTGTTAGGAGATTTGGGTCACTTGCTTTTCGGCTAAACCATGTAGCATAACCACCACTGCAACTTACAAATGAAGGGTCGAACTTAATAGACACAATCGAGGAGGCACCATGGTGCACTTGACGTGGATAGTTGTTCCCATATTCTACCATACTTGTTGCTCTTGGGTTGTCTCCAAGAATATAATTCACCTACATAAAGATCAAAAACCGATCCAAAATATTAGATTTTGATTACTAACCTGCTAATTTATTTGTCATTCTTATAATATTTCATATTTTGAACAAAGTCATCATCAATACATGTTTTATAGTAGCTAAAGTTGATTTTAAAAGTCAAAATGGCAGGGTGACCGTACCGCATATCAAAATGCTTACACATTTTTTTTTACTGTCACTATTTAAAATTATAGGAAAATATTCATGATTATGTACCTTCTGATAAACAGGATACTTTCTCCAAACTGAAGCTATCACGGACCATGTCGATATGACCCCGAACCGCCCAACCAACTCGACAAGTAAAGACAACTACAACACCTTTTCTATTTTTGACTGCAGATATGCCGTATAGGTTCCAGTGATGTCAGCTCTATTATCCCCTCAGTTTCGCTAATGTTATAGTTAATTCATCTGATAACGGACGACACAATATATACACCTGAAGGTGGGATGCAATAAATAGTGTTAAACCATGTCATAGATAATTTATCTGTACATATAATCTGATGTTAACTCTCCTTACCCATATAGATCTCTGTGACCAGCAGCAAAATCTTGGGCAAAACGGGCATTTTCGATCAATATCGAACCACAATGTGTAAAAAAATGCAATGGTTGTTCATTGTGTACACCTCATGATTCCTACATGCACATTATAAACTGGTCATCCTTAATATACCTTGTTTGCTAAATTTAATGGATACATAAGAATATTAATAAGCGTTTTACGGTTTATTTGTATTAACAATCTCCCACTTTTGTTGATGACAAAACATAATATTATGATGAGTAAAACTTAAGAATAGATGTAATTTTGAAAGCCCTAAGTTTACTTCTTCTCCCCTTTTTGAAACAAAAGTTAACCCTTTGGAAGAAATAATAGTGTGGAAAAATTAGTCCACGTATCGCTAACTCCCCATGATGGTAGCTCCCCTTGTTTGGGCGTCAAGTGAAGAAAAATAAAATCCTATAAAAGAAAGGTTAGTAACATGCTTAAATAATCTTGTGGTTGCCGAGAATCAAGATTGGGAGCCAAGGTATGTAAACAAGGCCTTGTAATAAAACAACAAATTGTAGTGGTATTTATGCCACTTACAAGAATGTAAAAATAAGAACAAGACTTGTTCTTGAAAATGACTAAAAAAAAATTGAAAGTAGAAAATAGTAGTAGTGATTCCTTCCATGCTTGCATAAGGTTATGGATTGAGTTTTTGATGAGTGATGGTATTGATGCGATCAAGGATGAGATTGATTATGAAACGCATTTCTTCCCTAACTTTTATTGCGATTTCCCTAGTGGATTGGCAATGTTCACAATGTAAATGATGTGGGTAATGAGTGCGGAAGGTTTCCGGGTTATTTTGATTTGAGTTATCACGGAAGTTGTGGTGGAAAAATATGAAAATATGGATCAACATCGGAATGTTTGTAAATGGTGGTGGAAAGAACCTAGATGTTCTTGCAATGTGATGGGAGCCAATGGTGGTGATGTTTCAAGATCTTGAAAGATAGTATTTGGAGATGTGGGGGTGTTGAAAATACTATTTCTTTGTGTTTAGGTTGTTTAGATCTTGTTGGAGTCTTAAGGGTTCAAAATAGTGACTTTAGGTGGTGATGAAGTTGGTGTGCTTGTTGGTGATGAGGGAGGTGCTATAATGGAAGCATCTTGTGGTGAGTTATTTGTTGAGGATGAACCATTTGAGGTTGGTTTTGCTAAGCAACAAGATCAGATACTAATTCGTGCGGATATCCTAGAGTTTGATTGTGGTATTTTGGATGGTGGTAGTACAAAGGTTTGGGTATCATGTAGATGATTGTTTGTACTAGGTGATTCATCTAAAGGGTTTTTGGATGACATGGTGTATGTGAGGATGAGATTGATTATGCAAGCATTTTGGGAGTTCTATATATAGAAAAACAAAGCATTGTAATGAATGCTTGACCCAAAATGTAGATTAAAATCTAATGATTAGATATGAATTCAAGGCATGTGATCATGAGAACACAAGCATTAAAGAGCATACTCCCAAAAATGAAACAAATGTGGATTTTTCATCCAAAGTGAAAAATAGAAGGTAAAAATAGCTTATGCTACGGATCCCACGGATCCTTTCCTTGAGGATTCGTCCGGCATGAAGGTGGGATCCGTGGATGCAGTGATTCGAGCGACACAAAATTTTCCTTTTGGAATATTTTTGCCTCGTGTGTGCCTATATGCAAACTATTTGGAGTTGCGGTTATCTCGACCCCTAAAGAAATAGAAAATAAACTAGAAGTATAAAGACATCCTATTGAGATAACCCGAAAACACATATTTAGTACATGAGTACGTGATTACGTATTATCAATGCTCTAATTCATTGTTGCTTAAATGAATGTGCCAACACATATTAGTTATGTGTTCCTTTAGCATTCAAAGACATGAGATGCAATGAAAGCGGGTTTTACTTTGTATTAATAATGAAAAGCAATTTGTCCTAGGCGTGAGAAATTGCTTTTGTGAAATTATATGGGTGGGTATCATCCTTTTAGAAAACATTGTGAGCGTGGGTTTTCTTTGAAAATGTGTATTATGTAGAAAAAAATAAGAACAAGACTTGTTCTTGAAAATGACTAAAAAAAAATAAAAGTAGAAAATAGTAGTAGTGATTCCTTCCATGCTTGCATAAGGTTATGGATGGAGGTTTTGATGAGTGATGGTATTGATGCGATCAAGGATGAGATTGAGTATGAAACGCATTTCTTCCCTAACTTCTATTGCTATTTCCCTAGTGGATTGGCAATGTTCACAATGTAAATGATGTGGGTAATGAGTGCGGAAGGTTTAGGGTTATTTTGATTTGAGTTATCACGGAGGTTGTGGTGGAAAAATACGAAAATATGGATCAACATCCGGAATGTTTGTAAATGGTGGTGGAAAAGAACCTAGATGTTCTTGTAATGTGATGGGAGCCAATGGTGGTGATGTTTCAAGATCTTGAAAGATAGTATTTGGAGATGTGGGGGTGTTGAAAGACTATTTCTTTGTGTTTAGGTTGTTTAGATCTTTTGGAGTCTTAAGGAGTTCCAAAGAGTAACTTTAGGTGGTGATGAAGTTGGTGTGCTTGTTGGTGACGAGGAGGTGCTATAATGGAAGCATCTTGTGGTGAGTTATTTGTTGAGGATGAACCATTTGAGGTTGGTTTTGCTAAGCAACAAGATCGGATACTAATCAAATGCGGATATCCTAGAGTTTGATTGTGGTATTTTGGATGGTGGTAGTACAAAGGTTTGGGTATCATGTAAATGATTGTTTGTACTAGGTGATTCATCTAAAGGGTTTTGGATGACATGGTGTATTGTGTATGTGAGGATGAGATGGATTATGCAAGCATTTTGGGAGTTCTATATATAGAAAAACAAAGCATTGTAATGAATGCTTGACCCAAATGTGGATTAAAATCTAATGATTAGATATGAATTCAAGGCATGTGATCATGAGAACACAAGCATTAAAGAACATACTCCCAAAATGAAACAAATGTGGATTTTTCATCCAAAGTGAAAAAATAGAAGGTAAAAAATAACCTACTACACGGATCCACGGATCCTTCCTTGAGGATCCGTCCGGCATGAAGGTGGGATCCGTGGAGTGCAGTGATTCGAGCGACAAAATTTTCCTTTTGGGAACATTTTTGCCTAGTGTGTGCCTATATGCAAACTATTTGGAGTTGCGGTTATCTCGACCTCTAAAAGAAATAGAAAATAAACTAGAAGTATAAAGACATCCTATTGAGATAACCCGAAAACACATATTTAGTACATGAGTCGTAATTTTGTGTTATCAATGCTCTAATTCATTGTTGCTTAAATGAATGTGCAGAAAACACATATTAGTTATGTGTTCCTTTAGCATTTAAAGACATGAGATGCAATGAAAGCGGGTTTTACTTTGTATTAATAATGAAAAAGCAATTTGTCCTAGGCGTGAGAAATTACTTTTTGTGAAATTGATCTGGTAGGTATCATCCTTTTAGAAAACATTGTGAGCGTGGGTTTTCTTTGAAAATGTGTATTATGTAGAAAAAATAAAGAAAGCTATAATTGGAAAACTCATCTTGGGTTTTGAAAATTCTCGTATTGTTTGTGAGTTGTGCGTGAAATAGAGATCCTAGACTCATTAAGAAGAAGGCTAGTGTTTACATACCTTGTAGAGTCAAATAAGTTCTGACGTTTGTTCCATTAGACCAAGACCAAGGCAAGTAGGTTGAATTGTTCCCGCTTCAACGGTTTGGTGAGGGCGTCGACTATGTTGTCTTTGGATGCTACCTTCTCAATAGAAATGTTCCCCTTTTGAACATTGTCTTTTAAGAAGTGGTGACGAATCTCTATATGCTTTGTGCGAGAATGCAATACCGGATTTTTGCTTAAGTCGATGGCACCTTTGTTGTCACATAGGATGGCTATGTCGCTTAGATGAATGTCGTAGTCTACTAATGCTTGTTTCATCCATAGTGCTTGTTGGCATGCTTTCTTGCGGAGGCGTACTCGGCCGGTTGTTGATATTGCTAGTCTTGTTTGTTTCTTAGAAAACCAAGGCGTTAAACAACATCCCATGAAAGTACACACCCACTTGTACTTTTTCTATCAACGTAACCACTGCGTGGTGGAATCTGCATATACAATTTTTCTACTCCGTGCCTTAGGATACCATAATCCTAATTGTGTTGTACCCTTAATGTATCTAAATATTCTTTTTATGGCTTCTAGGTGTGATGTTTTGGGGTCTTCTTGAAACCTAGCTGTCAGGTCACTAGATTTACAACACAAGCTTACTAGAAAGAGATTAAGGCGATTGAACAAGAAATCAAACACACACACACGATAATAAATACGGTTTAGGCGTAGAGTGTAATGAAGAGAATAACTTGAACAACCAACCTTCAAATGAAGGTTTACATGAGGTATTTATAGGAGGAAAGCTAGGGCAACACTCCTAGTTTCCATCCTTTCCTTAATGGACTAAGGCCTAGACTTATGGGCCTTCTACATAAGCCTAAGGCTAATTGCAAACATAAAGGCCATAATAAAGCTAACTATTACATATTAATTACTAACACTTGATTATGGTTTATGAGTGATTCCAAAATCTCTCCCTCAGTGTTGGTGATGAGCAGTGAAGGCGTTGATGTAATAGTAGCGTTGGCGTCTTCGACATTCTTCTTTCTTGTGAGAAGATTTGCCTTGATTGAACAATCTCCCGGTGTAGAAATTGTTTTCTTTAAGCGGTTACGCTTTGATGTCATCTTAAATCTTTGTTCTTTGATCATTGTTCTTTGTGATGAAAGTGCTAGTATGTTGTAGTGCATCAAGTGCGCCTTAGGTCGACCCATTTGACCTCAGGTGTCTCCCGTCATTCCTCGACATGCTCACACGCTCTTTGGCGTTGGAATTGATCTTGATGAAGTTCTTTAAGTTTTAACTTTGTAGATTCTTTGGTTGATGAAGAATCATTCGACTATTGTGTTGCTTTAAGATAGAACTTCCATTAGTGATGATGTTGGGCGTGAGCATGAGAAGAATCTGCGATCATTCCGCTCGAGCTTCCATAAGAAGAAAACATTAAAGCGGTTAGTAATGTGCGGTTAGAGCACTTACAAGTTTGAACTTGAGTGTTAATGACATAGTGTGAAAACACAACTCTAATTCTCACAAAGGCCGTTCTGACGGAGTCCCACAAGTGAGATAACACGATGTGCGAAGTACATCTGATTCGAGATAGTCATTGAGTACCGAAGCATCACCTCTGTTGTAGACCGTTTGAGACACACTCCGCGTAATCTCGGGGAGTTACGAAAGTGACTTCTTTGTCGGTGCATTAGATGTTGACCCTAGCAGGAGTTTCCATTCAATCATTGAGGATCACAATGTGAACCTCTCATAAATGTTCTCGACAGTTGCTAAGATTTGTGAAGGACTCGATATGAACCAGCGATGATCTTATTTGGTGATCGACAAGTGATGAAGTGTCAAGTGTTCCTAGAGATATTTTGATGAATCTCGTGGCTCTAGACTCAATAGTGCATTTGGTTTTCCTCGGTACATTAGATGTTGACCTAGCGGGAGTTTCCATTCAATCATGAGGATCGCAATTGTGAACCTCTCATAAATGTTCTCGACAGTTGCTAAGATTTGTGAAGGACTCGATATGAACCCGATGATCTTATTTGGTGATCGACAAGTGATGAAGTGTCAAGTGTTCCTAGAGATATTTTGATGAATCTCGTGGCTCTAGACTCAATAGTGCATTTGGTTTTCTGGCGGAGACTAGGGAGGGTATCCTTCTTCAATATCGGTAATCTCTAAGAAAGCGGATAGATTATGTAGGGTTCCACGTGAGAATGAAACAAGCTTGTTGAGAGAAACTTGAGTGGCTAGAATGTTTAGTGCATGCGTCCTTTGGGTCCATGACGACTTTTAATCTTCAATACCGGTGTCATCAAGTGACAACGGTAGCATATGAATTGAACCGATTATACGCCCTAAGTTGATTAATACGGAGGGCTATTTGTTTCACCCTTTACTTAGCATTTCTTTTGATTCTTCAACTCCTTCTTTCTCCGATTCTCATTTCTCCTTTTATAATCATACTAAGGACTTCTAAATTCTAACTATTTGTGTTGTCCTTGGGTAGATCCATCCGACTCTGGCGGATCATAGAACAGTTATTCTAACCTTAGTCACCTTATAACTCCATGACTAACCTATGTTGCCAATAAAACCCTTTGTTGAAAAATCTCTCACGGTGTTTATGAATGAAAAACGTTTGAACCCTTTGTGAAGATAAGATTTTGCATAAATACTCCCCTCACATGTGCTTAAGAGTTTTAGCGGTTAAATACACGGTGAGGAAGAAGCGCACATTTTGAATTGATCCACTAGAGATAGACAATCCCCATGAGACACGGTTCGTTGCATAGTTAAAGAGTTACATTGTCGACTTTTAGGTGACAACTAGCTCTAATAACTACCTTGAAGGTGTAGACAAACCTCGAAAGGTTGTCAAACCGTCGAGTTCATGTCTACCAAGAGTTTCTCGAATGGTACATTCTACTCGGACAAGTCCCTGCGAGACACGTTTACATCACTAGCGAACTAGCTTGAAATTATTACCCGTCCGGAAAAGTCTTTTCGAGTTACTAACGGTTAAGTATCGTCGATTCGTTGGTTAAGTCGAAGCACACGATTCATTTGCATTTACACAACATATTTCTTATCACACATTTTCTCCCCCTCAAAATGGCATATTAATATGTTATTTTTGAAACGTTTGAAATAAATATGTCCATTTAGAGTGTTGGGAAGGTGACACAAAGAACATTTTTTGAACAAAGTTTCAAATACTCCCCTCGACAAGTGATACAAGCGGTTGAGGTTTTGAAAATCATACGGGAAGTACTTGTTCTTTTGAGCAAAACCTTGAATAATGAAAGGTTTGATAGGTTTTACTCAAAGTAAGAAGCTTTAGCTCCTTTTATAAGGATTGTGGGCGGAAGCGTACCACGAAGTGCGTTTCTTGACAAGTGCGGGTTGTACCTTTGAAATCGTGCACAAGCCATTGACATATATAATCACACATCCAAATTTATAATGAGGAAAGCAGTTCAAGGGGTACGGGGAGTCGATGATGTTTCGGGAGTGCGGCCCAGGCGTTGATAGCCGTAATGTTCATCTGGGTGGACCACCAACAAAGCTCTTCAATTATGCAGGCGGTCCGTCGAAACAACCTTTCATCAATCATTCGATGATCCTTCTCACATCCTTCTATCACGAGAATTCCATCACTTAGGAGATCCGATCTTGTCGCGTATGTCCTTCAACCGATAAGCCAATCCGTCCTAACCATCTTCAGGTGTGATCCCGAACTTGTGAAGTTCACTACCGCCATTAAGCAATTTCGTTGAAGTTCACTCACGATGGCAGCGCGAAAGGTTCTTGATGGCGTATATTGAGAAGCCGGTTTATATCGGGAAGATCAAGGCGAGGTGGAGTAAGTTGACACAGCGTCGATATGATTCAGCTGCGGTGAAGATCTTCTACCGTTCCTTGATGACTATCGTCGATGAAGATGGCGATGACTTGATGAATTCACGTTGTACTTGTTGAAAATTGCCTCGTGCGACCACAGTACTTTGGCAAGGTACATGTCTTCAATGTCGTTGATAGACAAATTCTCAAAGTCGACTTGAGAGAATGCATAATCTTTTTCATCTTGTCGTTTGACCACAATATTCTTTAGGAAAGTGTAGTCCCACTTAGATGAAAGAACAACATGTTTGATGGCCGCGATATCCTTAGTAATGAACACTTCATGTTGAGACTTGAACTGGCAACACGTAGTAGATTCGTCGGCGTTACGCCAATGATGAATCCGTCTGGTGCATCTCGGTCGTATGCTTCCACTTTGTCGAAGAAAAGTGATTGGCTCGTTCCTCGATGGCTATGCGGTTCAGTATATAGGCTGCTTGGGAATGGAAGTGTCAACGATGTAGCGTATTTCCTTGAACCATCGCCACCATGTAGAATAAATTCTAGGTCTTTGTTGAAGAAATATCTGAATGTAATCCTCGGTTCATCTGGTTGGCCAATTGTTGGTAGAGGTTTGGTCGGTCGATGTAATATGGAGGGTTGTCCGTTTGGTGAAGTCGATGTTTTCTTACGGGTTGAGCCAATCCATGTTGTTAGACATAGCTCGAGCAATGTTATCAAGGTGATATTCGACCTCGAGGGCACTTTCATTTGTCTTTTAACAGTTGAAATGCTTCATTCTTGATTCGTTTCAACACGGTTTCGTCATCTTCTTCACATGGAACTTTTCTTGCGATATCTTTGCATGCTCAATGTATTACCGTCAACAGGTTCTTGACCTTGACGAGGATAGGGGTGTTATTAACAAGCGTAGCAAACCATTCAAATTCCTACATTTTATCGTCATCTAGCCATGATCTGACGTCGATCTGAGGCGTCTTCTTCTTCTTCTTTTGAAGGCCTAGTTGATGATTACGGTTTGAACTTGTTTTGGAGAGGAGGGTTGTTGAAGGGGCTCGAGGACTTCTCATCGTCACCACCGTATACTCAAAGTGGTCACGGTTTTACGAGTGCAGGGTGGCAATTGGAAGAATCACGAGGTTTATCTGTAGAAGAGCGAGGAGGGACCTTTGTTGACGCGAGTCCTTTGGGAGGAGGCATCGAGGATGATTCACGGACTTCTTTTGTCGTTTAGCTTCATCATTCTTATCTTGATCCTTATCTTCGCCGTCTCTTGGGCGTTTAGGCCTTCTGCTTTGAATCGACATGCTTCTTTGAGTTGGTAGTCGACAATGCTTGAAACGACTTTCCTTCATGAGAGTAAATGTCCCGGATCGTTTAGACATTTGTGTGACAAGCTTGGCCGCAATTCATTATCAGAAAACTACGAGGATCGGATGGATTGATTGTGACGGTTAGGGTGTTGATCTTATAGTTTGCTTGGCTATCGCATAATATTCGGATATGGTTATGCAGTAAACATCTTCTTTGTGACTTTAGGAGCGATATCGAAGGTACTTGTTAGTGTAACCTTGATCATCTCGTTCGAGTTCCTCTTGTGATGTTTTGCATGAATTCTGAATAGCGTCCTTTCTTTCTGCATCTTGTCATTCTCATCATGTAGATCTTGTATTTGGTCGACAAACCAATTCGGTTTTCTGTAGAAACATGTCCTTCTTTCGACTTGTTGGATGACTTTCACAATTCTTTCATGAGTATGGGAAATCCAAGATCGAGGTGGTTTCTTCAACGATTTGGATGATGATTTGGTTGATCTTTTGATGGTGGTGGTGAAGGTGAGATGATGAATCCGATGATGATGAGATGTGAGGAGACTCGGGTCCTTTGGTGGTTCGAAGTTTCCTTACGTGGCGTGTGGGACTATCCGAAGCAACTTATCATAATCAACATCTTTATCTTTCTTGGACTTCTCGGTTTCGGTTCCTCGAACTCATATACAATAGTATCCTCCGGCTTTTCTTTGTTGCACAAGAGTGGTGGCACCGACTCCTTATCGGGTTGATTAACCGCATCGGGGAGTTGGTGAAGAGTGGAAACCACCACTCGACCCTCCGGGGCCGCGCATTTGATCTTGTTCAAATTCTTTAGCCTTTGAAGGTGTCGGCGATTTTAAACTTCTTCTGTATGATTTATCGGTTGCTCTTCATCACTTTCTAAGCTTGAGCTTGCATCATAAAGCACAAGCTGCTCAGAGTCTTCCACTTTGCTTTTATCGGATGGTGGACATGGAGGTTTTGGTACTAATGGAGTGTCATCCTTTGCAATTTCGAGTATGTAATCTCTTCTTGATTGATACCTTGAGCTTTCGTCCATGATTGTTTTGCGGTTCGGTGTGGGAATAGGTTGACTTCATAGCTGGAACAATCCTTTTATGAGGAGGATTCCTTTTGGGAAGCTTCCTTTGACTTCGATGCTTATGACATTGCCTCTTACGGTTCTCCGTGTAGGTGTCCCGAAGACTTCTCATCGAGATGTCCAACTTTACCTTCTTGTCTTGCTACTCGATACCTTTTATGCGTTTCAAGCTTTTGATTTCTTTAGATAGAAGGTGATCGGTATACGGACACCACTTCTTGTTGTCGATTCCTTGATTACGATTGAAAGGATAGGTTCGGACAACAAGTCGTGATTGTCGGGGTCAATGAGTCTCTTGGGGATATCGAGTTAAGCCCATTGCTCTTTTGATCAAAAGCTTTATGTATCGACATAGGAATCTTTGAGCCAAGCTTCTTGTGAAATAGCATCATGTCCTCCCATATCGGTGCTTGATTTTGATATCCTTCTTATTGATCGAGACGAGGAAGATTTGCGGTTCCATGAGCTTTGGATGCTCATAACCCTTTATCGCGACAGAGGCAGACTTGATAATGATAATGTAGAGGTTCTCCACGGTTGAGGAATGTTCTTAAGCTCTCGTGAGAATGCTTAGTAATAATCCTGAAGCTTCATCATAGCCAATGTCAATAAAATTGCGAGCTGTCTCTTGATGGGTGTAGCAAAAGTGCATTGGGCGATGTGCGGAATGATGAGAGCGACCCGTAAGTCTGCGGGAGTGATGGTGACTTATTTGTGATTAAGTGTCCTTTGTCATTGCACTTTGACTGTGATCCTGCATTGAATCCCGAATTCTTTGAATGTAGAGTTCGAGTCTTGTAGCGAGTGTGAGCATGTTACGGTAGGGATGATTCCTTAGAATATCCACAATGATGAGACAAGAAGATTCCGAGCATGTGAGGGTGTCAAAGTCAACCCTAAGGTTATTCTTTCCAATCTTTCTCGGATAGCCATTTGGGAAGATGTCGACAATTGTGAGAACACGGTGCATCCACATTGATTTGGCGACCATGTCGTGATGCGAAATAACATTAGCCAAAAGAACCAACATATCGAAAGATATAATGTTAGTCAACAGAAGGTTTTTATTGTCTAATTATTGAATATACAGTGTGAATGATTGTTACGAGTCCTAAGTCACTTGTTTGTCCAATAGTCGTGAAATGTTTCGTGAGTTAGTTAACTTTAAGAAGTTTTAAAGTTTATTTTATCACTTATTGTTCACAACATATCAAACGTTTAAGTTTATTAGTGACATTATTGGATTCGTGACGTTATGATTCATTTATTAACAAGTTTGTATGCGTAACAATTCAAAACGAAGGTTTGATCAAGGCTTATGCATAATAATAGTAGCTTATGCGTAAACGGAGAAATATCTGCGTGAGCGCAAGCTTATCGTGGGATCCTTACTTACAGCGTGAAATGTTACAGCGTGGGAAATGGAGACCTTATGCGTGGAGCTTACGGCGTGGCGTATAAATACCTTCTGGCGTGAAGGCACTCGTGAAGTAGACCTTATGCGTGGAGGTCCTTGTTTACATATCTTTCACGAGGATCTGCGTAGTCCCATTGTAGAACCTTATGCATATGATTCATAAAATTTCTCTTCGCATAACTTTCTACAGCGTAAGGTGATCATATCGTGGTTTAACAAACACCTTGATTACGAATCTTACGGTAGCAATCCTAAAATAAAATCATCATATCATCAATCTTAACACATTTACTCATTCTAAAGCAGTTATGGCACGAAAGTTTGTAAAAGCAGTTCTGGCGTAGAAAGTCATGCAGCGTGGGTCAAAACTCTAAGGGTTATGAATTACGCATAAGATTTCTAACCATAGGTTTGCACCAATTCATTTACGGTAGTTCTAAGAAGTCTATTAAGTTGTTCTATCAAGTTTAATATCAAATAAGCCATGAATCAAAATACCCAATTCGTATGAACTAGAACCTAATTTTCAATTTAAGAATCATTAGTGTTTACGGGTGATTTACGGGTTTAAATATGCTCAATTAAACTTGAAAACAACCTAATACAACTTATCTTTTCACCAAAACCTTCACATTTGAAAAACCCAAATCTCGCATAAACCTAGTATTCAAATCACTCGATTCGAGTTTACGGGTTCGTTTTGAGGATGGAAAACATATCATTGATGTTATTAAAACATTTTGACACTATCTTTATGACCACAAACACATAAACAAGATTATGTGTTCATACGCATACGCGTAGAACACAAAATCAATCATAGTTTAAAATCTAACCGTTAATTTTCAAAACGATTTAAAACCAATGTTTGTAATCTTGTTAGGAACACAAAGACACTTACAAATTGATGATACGAAACACGTTTGTCAAGCGATTTTGGTTCGTAGATGATATTAGGTGAAGTATTAAATGTGATAGAAGTAAATGAGGTTGGTGGGTATTTTATTTAAAATAACTTTAAAGTTTGACATTTTGGTCCCTCCACTTTTCCTTTTTCATACAAAGCCATTTAACTTCCATTTTGGTTACCAAACAAAGATTTTAAGGAAGAAACTTGACGACTCCCCTCGACTTAAGAAAATAATGAAAGGTTATAAATTTTAGTCAGGGTGTCGTTGAACGAAAAATTTACCACCATTGATAAAAACAACAGGGATAAGATAACATGCAAGTACACAAATGTTTTGAAAAGCAGTTAAGTGATAATTTTCTCCCCTCGACACTTGATAGGAAAAATCTTGAATTTTGAAAGAATAAAGTGTTGACGGAGGAAATATACTTGCCATGTTGAAAAAAATTAGATTAGAAGAATATTTTGTTGTTTTATAAGATTTTATATTTTTGTATTTTGTTTTGAAAAATTTATTCTGAAAGATATTTTGGTGTTTAACGGGGTTTTAAAATTTGTTTAAGGAGGGCATCAATTCCTCTTGAGTCAAACACCTCATACCAATCCGGTGGACCAACTCATTAAACCTAGCGGAAGGCAAGGCTTTGGTGAGAAGATGCATAATTGGTATACAGCCTGCAGTATAATTCAACGATGCACTGTTCACGTTGTTGGGAATTATGTGAAAGTGCGGATTATCTTTGAACTTAATGCCGAAGTGTTTCTCTTTGAAGTGAAGTGGATTACAGAAGACTTATCTCTACAGTATAATATTGACTAGTTGGTTTACTGGGAGTGTCTATACGTATTTAGTTTATGTAGTGTGGATATACATGAGCTTTATTAGGAAGTGATTGTGTATATCTTATTTAGTTTTATGATTATCGTTTCTTGGAAAGCGGTTTAGCGATATTGTTTAGGGTTCCTTGTCTATAAAAGGAACACATTAGAAAAGTTATGTCCGATTGGAAAAACTCGGTTTTAGTTAATATAAAGATCCATAGAGGATCAAGAAGTTCTTAGTTATTTGTTACTTGTGTTTATATTTCGATAAACATTAGTAGTAGAGATTGTCTTTTATTGTGCTTGTGATTACATAGGCATATATAGCGATCCACGAGCTCAAGATCTTTCAAGGTCTTTATGCATTTCAACAAGTGGTATCGAGCCTCGTGAGAGTCTCTCGATACTAAGGACAAGCTTTTCTAAAACACCAATACAACCATTACAATAACATCATGCACGGTTGAGATCGATCTTGAACTCACAACAACAAAACTCCACCCATCTGCGACAACTAAGTCTTGCTAATAGCAATACTAAGTTTCCTTACCTTAAAAGGGAGGAATATGATCTTTGGGCTATGAAGATCTGAGCTGGTTCCAACATTGATTGGAATCTATGGCGAGATAATTTTGAAGGAGCAGTTTGAGAGAACTACCACGGATCTTCTTTGGGAACATGATTAATGTTCCTCCCAAAGCTATTTGAAGAGTTGCTAGCGATTCGGAGAGAAACAAAGGTAAGAACTATTCTTACGCAAGCTATTCACGAGGATCACTTGGTGATTTTCACTTCATGCATGGCGCCAGGATATATGGTTAGCTATTAAAGCGAAGTTCGGTGGGAATGAGGAGTCTAGAAATTTGAAGAAGTCCATGCTAAGACAACAGTTTGGGACTTTCGGATCTACGAAGAGGAAGGAATTCACAAGGGCTATGATAAGTTTCACAAGATCTTAAGTCAGTTGAACCCGACTTGAGGCTAAAGCCGGATAATGATATTTGTAACTCTAAGTTTACGAGGTCATTACCTCCATCCACAGCTACATGTAAGCATAGCCTTAAAAGCTAAAGGTGGTTTGGACATGATGACCTTTGATGAGCTATATAACAAACTTAAAGCTCTTGAACATGATGTAAGAAGCCCTTTTCGATCATCTTCTTACGCTAGTCATCTTGCATTTGTTGGAGCCTCTGCTCAAAGTCTAGCTATGGTCAAGCCCATATCCATCATCATCTTATCTTGCTCCTTCATGAGCTCTCTTCCTAGATCCGGTGGAGTTATGGAAGATGTTCTTGGTTCTTTCTTTCTTGATTATGATCCTCGGAGGATCGGCCTATGAGGATTTTGATCAAGTGGATCGATTGAATTTGAAGAGATGAAGGCGAAGTGGCGGTTGGCTATGCTTTCCATGGACATCAAGAGTTTTGGCGTGAGAGGCTGGAAGAGGTTTGGATTCAAAGGGCGTGATCCGACAAGGTTTGACAAGAGGAAGGTTAAATGCTTCACATGCCTGCAGTTGGGTCACTTTTCTAGAGAATGCAAAGGCGGAAAGGCGGTGATGAGACAAGATACACTTCTTATCGTGATGTCGAATGAGGCGAGGGCGTCAAGGGATCAAGCTGCTTTGGTCACTCACGGATAGCAATGTGGGTGGAAGCAACATGAGGAGTCGATAATGATGGTCACGATAATGTTGGGTTGATTGCTAGTTGTACTTGAGGAGGATAGGCATGATCGAGTTGCCTTGATGGGCATCTCTCGGTACAAAATTGTTTGTTTGGTTGTAGTGGCGTTATAATGAACTCAAACAAGCTTATGATATTATGGAACCAAAATATAATGAATGCTATGTGGAAGTAGAAGCTTATAAGCAGGCTTTAAAAACACTAGAAAGACAAAAGGTTTGGTTCTGGAAGAATGAAATAGCTTATGGTGAGAAAATAGGTGTTTTAGAAGAGATCTTGAATGTGCTACAAATGAGTTAAAATGGTGCGAGAAGTTAAGAAGCGGATGTAGAGTCGGAAAATATAAAGCTTAAGGAGAAAGTTAAGGAGGAAATTGCTAGGAACAATGAATGGATGATGAATGGTAATAAGTTGGCTAGTCTCATTTATAGTAGTCAAGCTACCAATTCTCTGATGGCCTTAGGTTTTAAAAATATGTAGGCTTAGAAGCTAGGGATGACACGTAAATCTACACCGGCGAGCCTAGCTAATTTTGTGAAAGAAGGAGACCTACATCTTTGTCGTGGACCAATAAGAGGTGAGCACATGCCCATTGACCTTTCCACTATTAAAGACTATGATGGATCACACCATCATATGGCAAGCAGTCGAGAGACTTGCGGACCTAATACTTCTACTAATGACTTTGTCTCTTGTGTTACGATGACAAGTCCTCCAAGCAAGGGTCTGATGTGATTCAAATGACAAGTCGACCTTCCCAGTCTTCACCTGCACTGCACCCAAGACTACCAATAAGCATAGCGGAGTTCTTTGCCAAGGAATGCTCTTCAAGGCGGTTGCCTCGAAGACTTGCTTTTAATTCTTTGCATAATAATCTTGTTAAAACAATTCTTTTCATGGTTTTGGTTTGAATACTTACCTTGTAAGAATACTTCTTTTGGTTTGAATAAATCTTCTCTTGGAAGAAATGTTTTTGTGTGGAAGTAAATCTCATTTAATTAAGGATTGTGATTATCATGAGCAAAGAATGAGTAGGTGTGGTGACTCTAGGAATACTAGGCCAATGTGGACCAATGTGAATGAAATACCACCTTATGTTCCACAAGCTTCTAATTATAATACATCTTTTCCTTGGAGAAGATCATTTGGAAAACCATATGTTCAACCAACGGTGAATATTTTAAAAATGGTTTTGGCCTAGATATATAAATCATATGGTGATGGGAGAGGTCTTGGGATCTTCTTTGTCAAGACCTCGTGAGTTGTTCTTGGAATAAACATAGACCTAAGTTTCATTGGAAACCCAAGAACAATAGTGGATCTTATACTTCTACATGGCACAACTCATATGATCCATGAGGCGGGTTCAGTCGACCATGACTTGAGCCTCCATAGTGTACTAATAATACGTAAATTTTGTTGTTGTTGTAGGATCATCCCTTAAGCCTAAAGATGTTGGAATTGTTGGCGGTGGTTGTTCTAGAAGTATGTCGGGAAGCAGGGGACATGATGCATAACTTTATACCTATTGAAGGTGGAGGCAATGTAACCTTTGGAGGAAGTGATGGGCCAATTCTTGGTAAAGGGACCATCAAAACACCTCATTGGACTTTGAGAATGTGTATTATGTCAAGGAACTTCAACACTTCAATTTGTTTCGATCTCACAAATGTGACACTAAGAACAAAGTACTCTTCACGAGAGGATGAATGTCTTGTCTTGTCTAAAGACTTCAAACTCCCGAAGATACTTCAATTCTCTGAAGGTTCCTCGGGTCATAATCGTATACATTCAACAACTAATGTTCAACGGTGACTTAACATGTTTGGTGGCTAAAGCATCGTGGATGAGTCCACAAATAGCGCGAAGGATGGCCCATGTCAATTTCAAGACCATCAACCGACTCTCTAAAGCGGGCCTTGTTCAGGACTTCACCTTAAAGTATTCACCAATGATCATAAGCTGTGTTGCATGCAACAAAGGAAAGCGACCTGAGCCTCATATAAAGGTGTTCTATTCGACGGTAACCATTATTTACGAACCTCTTAATTTGCTTCATATGGATTTGTTTGGTCGACTAAAGTGAGAAGCATTGATCATAAATATTTTTATGCGGTGATTCTGCGATGGTTTAGCAAATTTTGTTGGGTCTTCTTTCTAAGGACTAAGATGAAACATCGAAATATTGAAGACTTCATTACCCTTATTGAGAATCGAGTTGAACAAAAGGTGAAAGGAATTAGGTGTGATAATGGTACATAGTTCAAAAATGCCATTCTAATAGAACTCTGCGGGTTGAAGGGAATCAAAGGGACTATAGCACTCGAGAACCCTCAACAAAATGGGGTGGCGAGAAAGAAAAATAGAACCTAATAGAGTGCAAGATCAATGCTAGCGAGACTCTAAACTTCTACCATGTTTTGAATTGAAATTTTGGTGCGACTTGTTATGTACTCAATAGAGTGTCCATTACAAGACCACATCTTAAAACACCTTATGAACTTCTTTTGGGAAAGTTCACATTATTCATTACCTTAAACCGTTTGGTGTCGGTGACAATCTTGAATACCGGTGATCCTTTGGGCAAATTTGATGAGAAAGGCGATGATGGTTACATTGTGGGGTATTACGCTCATAGTAAGGCATCTGAGTTTACAATGTATCTGCAAAGAAAATTGAGGAGACATTGAATCGAGGTATCTTGAAGACAAGCCTAATGTTCAAGGCGGGGTCATGTTTGGTCATTTGATCTTGATTACTTGGTGATTACTTGGGATATGCTAGACATAAAGGTGATCAAAATCTGATTCGAAGCATCTCCAACTACAAATCACGAGGCGCTTTGGATGCTCATTACGGCAGTGGAGTGCGATGATGAACAACCCATTGTAGTACCTTCCTTCTCTCCTAACAATTTTGTAGGTGACACTTCTAAAGATTATCTTGATGTGGGTGAAGATGAATTCTATTATCTTTGAGGACCTTGCGGATGAAGAAACAAGAGTATCGACCAATTTAGATCTTTGAGAGGAATATTGAAGAAGGATCAAATGAAGCAATCGTGAAACTTCAATTCTGCTGAAGGTAGTTCTGTTCTCCTCACCTCTCCAATTAATTTTGAAAGACATGGTGACACTACTCCTATGTCTACTAAAGTGTCAACGAGATCTTGGTGAACCTTATACAAGGTTTCCAAAACCTTGAGATCTTGGTCATCATCAACCTAAAGCGGGCATCTTCAACCACCTTCCTATGATCTTGACTTTGAACCTCTCATGACTAATCTTGATGATTCCATTGATGTCAACACCACCACTACAACAAGGATCAACAATGTTCATCCACAGTCTAATATTATTGGTGATCCTAATGCCCTGTTAGAACAAGAGGCTTTGTGGCGTTCTAAATATGGACGGTGGCTTTTGTCTCTTATGTCTCTAATCAGCGGAGAGACAATCACAGACTATCAACATTATCATTTGCTTGTTTTCTCTCACAAGTGGAACCAACCGGTGTTACTCGAGGCTCTTGAAGACTCAAGTTGGCTTGAAGCTATGCGGGATGAGATCTGCAGTTTCAAAATCGGCGAGTTTGGATATTGGTGCCCTTACGATGGTAAGTATGCTATTGGAGCGAAATGGATTACGAAGAATAAGAGATGCTCGGTGTTGTCATCAAGAACAAAGCAGATTGGTTGCGAGGGTTATAGACAAGAGGAAGGGATCGATTATGATGAAGTGTTTGCACCGTGGCAAGAGTTGAGGCTATAAGGATTTTCTTAGCTTATGCATCCTATATGGGCTTTATGGTCTATCAAGCGGATGTTAAAGGCCTTCTTGTATGGTGAAATTGAAGAGGAGGTGTATGTCACTCAACCTAAAGGATTTGAAGATCGGATCATCCTAATCATGTTTATAAGGTAGTCAAAGCTCTATGGACTACATCGGGCACCTAGGGCTGGTATGCTGAGCTCTCTACATTCTCTTTGAAACATGGTTACTGAAGAGGTGCTATTGATAAGACTCTTTTCCTAAAGAAGAATTCCATGACATTATTCTTGTGCAAGTGTATGTGGATGACATTATCTTTGGATCCACTAAGGAAGCTTGGTGCGAGGGAGTTTGAGGAGCTTATGAAGGAGAGTTTCGGATGAGTGCAATGGGAGAGATGACTTTCTTTTGGGTCTTCAAGTTCGTGAGAAACGATGGTATCTTTATTAGTCGGGACAAATATGTGAGGGACATCTTGAAGAAGTTTGGTATGGAGGGTGTAAGGGCTACTACTACACCTTATGAAACTCAAAGACAAAGACCAACAATGAAGGCGATCCACTGTGAATGTTCATTTATGCAGGTCTATGATTGGGTCTTTGATGTATTTACTTGACTTCGGGCTGATATTACTTTTCTTTGTGAGTGTTTGTTCGCGACATCAAGTTACTCCTTGACTTCCCATCTCAATCTTTGTTAAGAAGATCTTTAAGTATCTCGAAGGCCAACCTCTTCTTGGTCTTTGGTACCCAAAGTCTCCTTTTAAGTTGGATGCATATAGTGATAGTGACTATCTTTGGTGCTAATCTGGATAGGAGGTCCACCTGGAGGTTGCCAATTCCTTGGAAAGAGATTGATTTCTTGGCAATGCAAGAAACAAACTATTGTGGCTACCTCATCTTGAAAGCGAGTATGTGGCTGCTTGCCGATTCTTTGTGGACGGGTTCTTTGGATTCAAAATCGGTTGTTGGATTATGGGTATAATTTCATGAACACAACAATTTTTATTGATAATCAAAGTACCATATGCATTGTTAAAAATCGGTTTTCACGATCGAACAAAACATATTGAAATCGAGCACCACTTTATAAGAGATGCATATGATAAAATTTGATAAATGTGGTCAAAATTCATCTTGATGATAATGTGGCGATTAGTTAACAAAGGCTTTTGAAGGACCAAGGTTTCAACACCTTGTGGTCCATATTGGCATGTAACCCTTAGCGCAAAGTTTAAGGGAGGCATAAACCTCGGGGAGCATATGCCTCGGGGAGGATTGTGTATAACTTTGCATTTTTGCTATGTAATTTTGTATATTTGGTCGTTTTGGTAACTAACTCTAACACACTAATGCTATTTTAGTGTGTTTCTATGTTTGTTTGTGTATGTTTCTGTGTTTGTTTTGCAGAATGATTGTCTCTGATCATTTTAGTGGTCAAGAAAGCTTAAAATTTGGTTTCCTTGAATTCATTGTCTTTGAAGTGTGTTATTTGTTTCCTCACGAAGTTGAAATCTTGAAGTTATATGATTCAATCAAAAGAAATACGAGAAGCAAATAGATCATTCATTCATTCAAGAAGCAGTTCTGACTTCTGATTACGAGTCTTGGCAACATCAAAAGCATCTACATGATCTAATAGTTCTAATCTATTACATATCATCTATTCAACATCTAAAGATGAGCACGATGAGTATATTTGCTCACATCTTTCACACTAATAGATGTTGGATATGCTGCGATCGCTTTCGCATCTTTTGGCACTAAATCTTGGCTATGCCTTTGTGAAAGCATAACCAACCTAACGGATGCTAAGGATCAAAATGGAGAGGATGGATTGATGCAAGACGAAGAAGAAGAAGGCGATTGTGGTAGAGAGATGAGAAGGAAAGATTTTCCTTTGTGCATCATCTACTCTTTCAATCATACATCAACTTACATCTGATGTTCATTCTTCTATTGCTAAATCTTCAAAGAGCAAGGAGCCTATTCTTTATGCTAGCAAAAGAAGAAGACAATATTTGAATACGGTACATGCTGATACTTCAAAGGAGCCACATATGGTTGATGCATCTGCTGATGTTCTAGTGGAGAAGGTTACTACTAATCATGGTCAAATTTAGTCTATACGAACATTCAAATGTTTCGCCTTGACGAGATGATGAAGAGGTTTTATTCTTGAGGAGAATGTACAAGTTGAATGCTTCATCGAAGTTTCGCTACACCTATTGAGGAATTGTCTCAACCTTTGTCTTGATGTGGGTTTGATTGTTCCATCTGAAGCTCAAGTTGGTTCTGCTTGAAGTTGGTTCTGTGAGACATCTTACGAGAAATCTGGGACCACATGATTCTTGATCTCTTTGAATTCGGGAATTGTATTTATGACACAAAATCAAGCTCGAGACTAGATTGTTTTTGATTATGAGAATATGCGGAAGAGTCGTATTGTGGCTCAATTTCTTCAAGATCGGTATGCTTGATTTGACTCACGAAGGAAATTAGAGCTTGATGAATTATTTCCTCGATTCGATGATCAATGGGATGGTTATATTTCTCAAGGTGCTTGATCCTTATCTTGCAAAACTTATCTTAGGAGAATCTTTTAATGATGATAATTTTGTGGAGAAAATGATGGAATTTGGTAATCAAAGGAAGTTAGAATCTTGCAAAAGAAGAGCTCTTATTGATCGAGAGAAATAAAGCCAAAAGAAAAACCTATGGCAGTTGCTCGGAAGAGGAATTATATGAGAAGAGTTGTGAAGAATGCTTCTATGTATAATTACGGTATGTCGATAAACAAATTATGACTTGATGCGATGATGCTTTGATTAGGCAGTATAATACGGTTATGAAGTTTTCTTCACAAGGTACTACTTCTTCTTCTCCATTGGAAAATCGTGATTCAATGGCGATGTTCCCTCTGACAAGAGGCGAAAAGCAGTTGAAATTGTGGATAATTTTGATCTTGTTTTGCCTTGATGGTATCTTGATTGTTCATACGAAACACCTTACGATGCTACTCATTCTTACGATCACGGTTGTTTCTGCTGAATCTTCTTTGATTTCTTACGAAATGTTGTCGATGTGGAGCTTAATGATTCTCGATTCGGGAGGCGATCTCTGATTGATCTGAAAACATTGATGGTATGGGAAGCGGTGTTGTTACAAGAAGTTCGGCCAGTTGGCTAGAAACATGCTTCAAGGAATCTTGATTTTGATATCAAGGTGATGAATCTACTTTTATTGAAGTTGGGCTGTTGATGATTTTCATGAAGGAACTCATGTGATATTGGTGGATTGGAAAATTTGGAAAGCTTAACCTTGTGTATAGGATGGATAATCTTGTTCTTGAGTTCAACTTCTTGAAGGATATTCTTCATTTGGTGAATAGACATGATTTGAAAATCTTTGTATGATCATGTTATTCGATTATTATAAGTCTCATCAAACAAGCGGTTACGGTTTATATCACATTAGGTGATCTTGAGTTATGTTTGATTCTAATTCTCCAAATGGTAAAGGGTATTCTATTTGGAAGAATTCTCATAAATGGGAGATTGAGAGTTGGAGGTTTTATCCTTTGCCTTGTGTTCATGTAGTTCGGACTACATGTGGGATGATTTTGTGTATGCTATCGGATAAGCTTTATCCTTTATCGATACTTTTATGGAAAGGTTCTTTGAAACACAAGTTGGAAGTGCCTCCTAATTACATTGGCAATGATGACACGCATGCTACTCCTTTGTGTTGGTTTGATTAAGAATCGACTTCTATCATAAAGGTTCATCTTGATTGTAACATTTTGTAATCTTTGTAATATTTGTTTTCTTTCTTTCTTTTCTTAGTTAAAAAAAAAAAAAAAAAAAAAAGTCTTTAGTTTTATCTAACTTTTCTTGCGGGTTTGTTGTATATTTTTGGTTATTGCCTCACGATATACTTTGTGTATGTCAAAGAGTTAGCTAGTCCAAAGTGCTGACTTTGGTAAAGACACATCAAATCTGTTGATAGGCTGTAATGATTTGCTCAAAATCATAGGGTATGCAACCACCATGCTTAATTGTTGAGTGTTGTATGGTTTTAATTCACCATGGTTTATTCCTTTTTGGAATCCAAGAATTGACTAGCCCACTTGTATATGGCTTGTGGTAAAAGCGTTGGCATTCCATATTTGGTTCTCAATTCACCAATTCTAAAATTGACTAGTCTGAGCAAGCGGCTACGGTAAAGACATTTCAAATCCGTTTATATGGTTCTTTGGTTTGCCCATCGTCGAGATGGTTATCGGTGTACCATAGTTTACGGCTGAAACATATGGCTACTCCGGTAGTGATGGCTATTGGTAAGAGACATCAAATCCATTTATTTTCAATGATTCACCTCTCACGGGAGTTAACACACCGGATGTGATGAGAATAGTATGAAACTAATACATTTTGATGTACCTTTTGTCATTTGTTCTTTGCAAAGATATGGAGTTTTAGGGTTTCTTCATCATAGAGATGTTCTTTGGATTCTTTCTTTGTTCTTTGTTGTTCGTGTCCAATCCTCACAGTCTTTGTAAGATCTATCAAGCTGGAACTTAACAAGTCAAATTCGGTTTAGGGAGGATTGTTGGGAATTATGTGAAAGTCGGATTATCTTGAACTTAATGCCGAAGTGTTTCTCTTGAAGTGAAGTGGATTACTGCCAAGACTTATTCTACAAGTATAATATTGACTAGTTGGTTTACTGCGGAAGTGTCTATTACGTATTTAGTTTATGTAGTGTGGATATACATGAGCTTTATTAGGAAGTGATTGTGTATATCTTATTTAGTTTTATGATTATCGTTTCTTGGAAAGCGGTTTAGCGATATTGTTTAGGGTTCCTTGTCTATAAAAGGAACACATTAGAAAGAGTTATGTACCGATTGGAAAAACTCGGTTTTAGTTAATATAAAGATCCATAGAGGATCAAGAAGTTCTTAGTTATTTGTTACTTGTGTTTATATTCGATGATAAACATTAGTAGTAGAGATTGTCTTTATTGTGCTTGTGATTACATAGGCATATATAACGATCCACGAGCTCAAGATCTTTCAAGGTCTTTTACTGTTTCAACACACGTGATCCTTGATGAAATGATAGCGAAGATCGATGTGCTTTGATTTCGAGTCTTTGGGCGGGTTGCGAGATCGCAATGGCTTTTCGATTGTCATGATACATCGGGATTACATGTCAATCGTAGCCACAGTCTTTGAGTTGTGTTCCCATCCATATGACTTGAGCACTGACGCGGACATTGCTACATATTACGCTTCGGTTGAGGACGGCGATGTACAATCCCGCTTCTTTGATTGCCAAGACACGGTTTATCAACAAGAAATTGTAGTGCTCTGAAGTACTTTTCCGTGAGTCTAAACATCTGCGTGATCGACATACAGCGAGTTCAAAACCGAATCCCCGGATACGGATCCCAGTTAATGGTTCCTTGATGTATCGGAGGATTCTTTTAGCCTCGAGAGGTGGGTTTCGATTGGTCTTGACGATAGCGGGAGCATAGATAAGCGGCAAAAGACAATATCGGGCTGCTAGGCATAAGGTACATTAGAGACCCAATAATACTACGGTATTTTGTAGGGTCCACTAATTTCCCATTTAAGTCGTCGTCTAGCTTCTTGGTATGAGTCATTGGTGTGGCATAAGTGTCAGGGTTTCATTCAAATTTGTTTAACAATTCAAGGGCATATTTGGGTGACTCAAGAAAATACCACGGGGTGATTGATGAACTTGCAATCCTAGAAAGAATGTAAGTTCACCCATCATGGACATTTCAAAATTTTTCTTCATTAATTTTGCAAAAGCGATTGAGTACTTGTTATGTGTAGACCCAAAATGATGTCATCCCGTAAATTTGAACAATTCGGATATGTGCCCGTGATGTTGTATAAAAAGTAGGGTCAACCCGAACCTTTGGTGAAATTATTGGCAATGAGGAAAGATGATAGCTTATCGTACCATGCGAGGAGCTTGTTTGAGACCATAAAGAGCTTTGTTCGGTTTGTAAGCGAGGTTAGGGAACTCGGGATCAACGAATCCATCGGTTGGTGACATACACCATTTCTTTAAGTTGTCCATTGAAGCGCGGTTTGACATCCATCGATGAACCGTCATATTCATATGAGCCCATGAGCAAGAAATATCGAGCGACCTCAAGGCGAGCAAGCTGGAGCAAAAGATTCTTCAAAGTCAATACCTCTTCACGGCGATAGCGCTTAGCAACTAGCGTGACTTGTTTGGATAACATTCCCTTGACATCAATTTGTTTTCCAAATCCATTTTAGACCAATGGCGTAGACCCCTGTTGGTCTTTCAACGATTCCATACTTCAAGGCGTTTGAATTGGTTGAGTTCTTCTTGTATGGATTCAATCCGGTATCTTTTGTCATTGCGTCTTTGATGTTTTAGGCTCAGTTGGCGGACGGTGAGTGCATAAATGCAATGTTCACCGTCACGAGTGAAGGCGTTTTTCGTAACATTGGTTGATTCGGGTTGCCAATAATATTTTCGAGGAGGATGGTCTTTTGTCCATCTATGTGTAGAGGTTGATGTTGGTATCGTTGTGCTGATTACGAGGATTCAAATGGTTTGTTGAAGATTCCACGACATACGGTGCGGCGATCTCATTAGCAAGCGGGTTAAAGAAGCATTTGGATCAAAATCTGCGGTGGGGTACTTCATTGAGAATATCATCAATTTGGTTCATCATTGTTGAGCGGTTTGTTCAAGCTGTTGTGGTGGAGTCAAGCTGGTGTAGGTGCATCTTCAGCGATGGTTGTTGTAGCGGTGTATCGGTATAAGAGTATTATCGGGTTGAGCGGTAGCAGCGGATACACACAGAGCACGTTCATCAATATAAATCCTTGAGCAGGAGGAGCAAATAACCTTTCCATTTCTTGACAAGTGACACAGGGGCTTTGTTCGGTGAGGATGGGGTTGAGGAAGTTTAAGCGGTTGTGGCCGGGTTCTGGTATTATACTCAAAGACATTTACGTGAGTTCATCAAAATGAGCATGAATCGTTTCCATAACCTCCTTTGTTCGGCGATTCGAGGCGGAAACCTTTAGAATTATCACGGTACCCAATAAAGACTCAATGTCGGCTTTGGCTTTGAGCTTTCCAAAGTCATCACGATCATTATTCGGATAACAAAGAGATCCGAAGACATGAAGGTGTTTGAGATTCGGTTTTTGTTGTGGACAAGCTCGAAGGTGTTTTGTTGTGGCGTTTTGTAATCATAGGCGGTTTGAGTATAGCATCACGATGATATAGCCACGCCCACAAGTAATCTGGGAGTTTAGCATTGATTAACATTGTAAGCTCCGGAAAATTTCAATGTACTTAACGCTTTAATCGAGAATTAAACACGATCTATTTCGTCATGAAATTTTCTAAACATCACATTTGCATATAAATTGGCATATGCATGATCAATGTGACAGCGTTCATAAAAGATACCGTTGTGATCTAAATAAATTTTCCCACTATCTTGATAATCCTAAAATACGTAATGAATACGTAAAAATTTGTAAAAATTATGAATTTAATTATAATAAAAATATATAAAATTCGTATTGGGCCTCAAAACTCGTTGGACTTTAAATCACCTCGTGACCTAACCCGACACGTAATGGGCCTCATAACCGGATCAAGCCAGCGCGATTTTTTTGGGTCTAGTTAACCACTCGAGCCCAACATGGTATCTTTAACACTGGGCCTAGTCTTTGTACCGACCACCCCACCAAGCCCGTTTCACCTATTTTCTTTCTAAGCCCAACCGGTTACCACCCCTAAAGCCCAAACTTCTTTTATTCATCATGGGCCTCGTCCCTTACAGAGCCCAACACCCTCAACACAAATGTTTAGTAAATTTTTGTCTTCCTTTCCTTTTATAAATCTGTCGAGAGCCAAGGGCTAACAAACCAAACCAAATTCATAACTAGAAAAACCTTCTTTGGATCCTAAGTGTGTGTCGTATGTGTGTAGTCAAGGAGGGACAAAACACACACTTTTAGCCACCCTAAACAAGTATTATAATAACCTAATGAGGCTTGACCATGCTTTGACTTTAAGGACCAAAGGATAATGTGTTTTCTTGCCTCATGTGAAGTGACTCAACCTCACCATACCCTTGAATTTGGTGCCATCCTCCACACGCCTAGAAACATAGCACAAACATGACCAAATTCAATGGAACATGTGACTAATAAATCCTAGGATTAGGAAGGCTAAGAGTTAAATATTGGGAAAGCAATGTTTAACTTTCTTTATAAATCACACCACAAGACTTGACAAACTCACCAACATTTCTCATTTAACACACACAAACTTTTATATCCTTATCTCCAAAAATCGTCCTTTGAAGAACTTCGTTTGAAGGAAGGAAGAAAGCAGGTCAAGGAAAAAGGAAAAATTTCGTACTAGGAATTCATAGGGAAAGATTGTGGCGTATTCGAGGAAACTAGGAAAGCTTTGGGGTAAACATAATCGAATAAGTATTATAAGGAGAACACGGGTTCTCTTGGTTGTCTAAACTTGCTCGCACGTCGCCACCACTCCTTAAGAGTGTAGTAAGTCCTCTTAACTCACACTTCTTAGCTTATGTACATATATCACACATTAGAATAGTTAAACGCACCTAATGACTAGTTAATCCTTATATTCATACGCGTAGTGCTACATTTATGCCTTATTATCACGCCAACACAAAAACACGACACTAACAACCAACCTAGAAATCATATGGGAACCTCCTCACCTCTCGTATACCTTAAAACTTACGCGTAAGCACTAACGGACCTGGAGCCCAAACCGAGAGCCCAATAAGCCCAAATTTAGTCCAACAAGGATCCAACCCGGCCTAATAAGTTAAAAATAATTCTATAAACACTAATGTTAAGTTGGGAATGAGTTGAGATCATTTTTACAAAGTTTGGTTTTATAAAAATGATTTCGGATGTGTTTTGCAAAATGTGTTAAACTTGGGGTTAAAACCGCAACTTTTTTTTTTGGGTAAAGGGAGTAATCACTGCACTCGGTAAATATATTAACCAAATAAGCGTTTAAGTACAATGGATATGGTGAAGTCCCATATCTCGACCCGTTACATAGGCATAAAGCTTACATAACAAGACACTTCCAATTCTCTAAACAAGAAAATAAACCACTACTCAAATGCTACCATATGACATAACAAAATAAAATTACTTCCTAGGACCTTGAAGCGTTGTGCCATACATGGCATTAAAGGTATCAAATTCCCGGAAGATCACGAACTGTTTAGCATAGTCGTCGAAGTCATATTCATCATACTCATCTTCAAACTCGTGTCCACCACCAAAATATTAACGAGACTCATCAAATGGGTTGCAACAACCTCATCTTGAATCGACACCACAATCTCTCCCACTTTAGAAAAGGGTTGGCTCTCTTAGTAGAAGAGGTGGCGGAATAGGTTGACCATCATCATCCACAAGAGTAGCTTTCCGTCAATAATTAGCTTTTCAAGCTTATCAATTTTCTCGCCTATGGGAGTAGAACCAACATCCATTGATCCCATTGAATCACTCACAAGCTTGGCGTGAAGAAGTCCCATTCTCAGGAGACTTAGGCGCCTCACCAAGGTCCTTCCCCTAGAGCCATCAATACACCTTCCTTAGTATTACAGGAAGACTTACCGGTCTTCACCGTTCGATAGAAGAATCAATAACAATACATGGGGTGCTCGAGTCATCTTCCACCTCAAGAGTCCCAAAAGAGTTTGGCGTAGTAATTGGTGTATCATTAGCAATACCACTAGCGATTCTGGGGTGTCTTCGTCTTTGCAACATATACACCTTCCTAGGTGCAAATCGAGGACCCTTACCCATATTAATACCTTTAGGTTTGGCTTTCGATTCTGCACCACCTTAAAACCCTCATGGGTTCATCCACATTAGCGGTGAGAGGATCATCATAATTCTCCTTAATACTCTTAGGACAACAAGCGTTATCATGCCCAAAACTTTACATTCCATGCGGTGTGGCGGCTTATATTCATATTCACCTTTATACTTGCCGTAGTAAAACCACTATCATCCTTGTTAGGGATCGCCATAGTCACCACATGTTTAAGCTCAAAATCGGATGATAATTCCACAAGAGCACGTGCAAAACTAATCGACCCCATGAATCAACACACATGGAACTTGTAAAGCATCTAACATAATCGGTTTACCCACTTGAGTAGCAATTAAGCTCAACCCATCTTACGAATATGCAAGTAAAGGAACATTATGCAATTTAATCCAAACGGGAACTCGAGTTACCTCACTTTTAGACAATAGGACATCAGGAGTCCATTTAGTGAGAATAAGAGGAGAATTGCGAATAATCCAAGGGCCCCGTTGAAGAACATTCTCAACACCCTCTTTAGAAGCAAATTTAAAGAGGAAAACACCATCATCATTCTTCATTAGTTTCTGAAAACCAAACTTACCCCACGTGTTGGAGACATAGTTCTTAACTAAATGAAAAGAAACATTCTTACCAACAAAAAGCCAACAAGTGTATTGTCATACGGTTGAAAACACCCTCCATAGTGACCTTAAGCACCGTATCATGATTATCGATCGCGTCTCATTCACCAAGGCACGAAAATTAACTTTCCGAGAGACACGTTCGGGTTTAAAACACTAGCAAATGACCTCACTTCATTATTTTCACTACCATTCACGTTAGGACGGTAAAGCATTCACGTTACGAATCGGATGTCAAAGGACCATCACGAGTACCAGCAGCCGAATCAATACCATACTCTCCTCTAAGACTTTTGAGCCTAGCCGTCAGTGATTCATACGGATTAGGTTCAGTAGCCACGTTCCCATCAGGGTCAGTGTCCGTATTCGTACCACCTTGATCGGCCAAGTTAGTAGCTGCACCCTCTAAACCACGTTCACCTTGGAGACGTTGTAACCTAGCTTCCAACTCCTGAATATCAACCCTTCGATACGGGTTCGTGTCCATATTAACACCAACTTGATCGGCCAAGTTGGTGGTGTTTAAAGCCTTCACGAAGACCCGACTTTATCAATAAACCCTTTTCCATCTCTACACCCCACAAACAATCAACTAACCAATCAAACCCTAACTAAAAGTTAGGGTTTAAACACACCACGATAAATACCTAACCTGCTCCCATGGTTAACGACCAGCAAGGTGATGGTTTCGGTTTAATAGCACACCAGCAGAAATCCAAAGCAAACAAATCAGAAAAATCGACTAGGAAAGAACCCTAATTAAAGAACTAGAGTATATGCGATTCAGACCAGTAGTCGATTAATATTCAAATCATATGTTATACTTGTAAGCACAGATGATTGGACAGAAACAAACCCTAGAAAAAACGATTCCCCAAAGAGACCTTAATCGTGTAATCAAACGACAATTTGCTAGAGGTTATGAATCACGAATGTAAATCACAAAGCGTAATGTATTGTATTAAGAAAACCGGATGTTCGGGCGGATTTGAAGAAAACCGATTGATGGGAGAGGGTAATGTATCGCCCACAAAACCGCAACTTTTAGAAGATAAAGGAATGATTTTATCGTATATAAACATGCATGGTTAGTTGAGGACTAACATGTACTATTTTCGAAAGTATAAGGGTGTATTTACACGTGCATGTACGGATAAAACCACAAGGACCAGATTACGTAAATAACCTAATCTAGTTATAAATAAAGTTTTGGGTGAAAAGTGTGAAATTTGAAAAGACAAGGTTTAAAGCGTATAAACATAACTTGGAGAATTTGTTTTTGTAAAATCGGTTTACCAAAGGATTAAAAATGTCATTTCGAAAGTTGTGATATAAAATTCATTTTGGGTAGAAAGTGTAAATTACTCAAATTTGAGGACTAAACTCGTACTTTTGTAACTCGAGGGTAAAAGTGTAAATTTAGGAAAAGTTTAACAAAACTTATGATTTTATGATAGCCTCGTAAAAATGAGTATTTTGATCACATGGCGTAATATTTTGAATAATGATAAACTTATTTCATATGTAAATATATATTTATTAGAAAATAACTAAGTATATGTAAAAATATGCTTATTTTGATAAAATACTAGAAATCTAAATACGTTAAAATGATCAACGAATTTACTAAGATCTAGCAGGGGAACATTTCACTTATGCGTAAGTGGCGATCACTAGTTAAGACAATGTATACGTAAATTAACTTAAAAGCGTTAATCACGATCGCACACTATTGGATTGGACAATCCAATGATCTATTGAATAAGAATATTCAATGCTCTATTATTTTGGTCGCGAACCAAAATGCTCATTCTTGAGACTCGTCATCTCATCATTTTAGGTTTCGAGTTGGAACCTCCGCTACATTATGCTTGATCTATTTTTGCGTGTGCATTATCATCGAGGTGAGTTCATAGCCTCGCTTTTACTTTATTTTATAAACCCTTGAGGAGATACATGCTCTAAACTAGAACACAAGGTTTTCATAAATGCTTGATCCTCTTGATTATTGGTATTGCCTAAGTTGTTAGCCATAAGTCCCCGATCATGAACCATTAGTCACCGCTAGTGAGCGTAGATATTGTGAATAGTACTATGGGGATTAACGAACCCCGTTTAGGTTATAGAGAAATAACCGGGCGCACCATATTAATTTCTTTAGGTAATTGGCTATTACCTCCTTTGGGGCATACTTTGCGTACTTTGGTAATTCGGTGTATGCGGTTGAGTCTTGGTTTCATGAGCTTAGCGCATAATAATCTGTGATTTTTCTTATGATATTGTTAGTTTACAATGATCATGATCTTATACTTGTGTTCAACTTATTTTAAACCTATGGATTTCACTCAACATTTTGTTGACCTTTTTAAGCATGTTATCTCGGTGTCGGTGAAGATTGTGACCAAGGTGCGGAATGGGGCATGGCAAGGCTTATCCGGTGGTGTAAAACATAAAGTTATCATTTCTTTCAAACTCATGATCTTTCTTTTGGGAAAAACACTTGATCTATTTACAATATTTTGTAACAAACTATGAGTTTTCGATGAATGATAACTATTTTAATAAACGTCTCTTTCAGTCGTTTTCTATAATTATTGACTATGATCTCCATTCAAGTAACACCGAATTAGTCTTCCATGTCATTAAGATTTTCGGGGTGTTAAAGATTGGCATCGAGCCAAGGTTATAGAGAACCAAAGAGTTTTCAAAATCATTTGGACTATAACCGCACTTTTAAAGCAGGACTATTTTACACCAACGCCTTACGCCCTTCCGTGACCGCTCTATGCATTAGGATTGATGCATCACTAGATCATAAGTAAATTGCATTCATTTTAGTTAGGCATGGAGATTTGCTTGGCAAATATGTGTAGCTAACTAAAATAATTATATCATTGGCATTTACTTACATTATTTATGGGTTGTTCTGATTACCATGTTTGCATCCCACCCGATTATTACGTCCTCGAGACACGAGATGGAAGATACCATGTCCTCTACGATTGTCACTATGCGGCTCATCCAGGTCTGTCATACCACTCTTTGTTTGAATGACCGAACCTTTGAGGAAGGTGAAGTTGCAGAACTCCTCTTGCTCACTATGTTGCTCATCCTCAAGAGTACAATGCTTTTGCTTCCATGACCTAGATCGATTACTATGAGTCATGACAATGGCTACCGCTTGAGATGTTCTTGTGGATGATGGATCATCAAGTCATCGAGAAACCGACTGCTTCATCGATTCTTGGATCATCTTCCCGAGCTATCCGTCGTCGTCGGCGTAGGATTCGTGTTCTTAAGCCTCATGAGCTGAGCCGTTTGGAGTACCTTATAGACTGACATCTAATGGTAAGACCTTCAAACGCACCGCTAGGAAGCGTGTGCGATCCACCACTATGACTCATGTGATGCCACCATTTCGGTCGCCATCGGCTCGGTCACCACCCGCTCGGTCATCACCGGTTTCACTGCAGTTCCACCTCGCTGCTTCACCACCACGCCACTTCATCGTGTTCTACCATCGGACCACTCACTGTTCTGTTTCATCACCACCTACGGCATCACCTCCTTTGGACACTTTTAGTGAGCCACTTTTACCGCTTTGCATCAAGTGCTATCCACCATCACTATCGATCCGACATGCCTACTCAGTGGATAATGAGACCGGACCAAGGAAGAAATCCGGTGCTAGGCGATGGTTATTCTTGATACATTTACTTGACGTTGGAAAGAAGAGGAGGAGCACCTAGTTCGTTTGAGCACGGAGAAAGCTC